>VZTX01026573.1:1326-77039 GCA_013400915.1 Pardalotus punctatus | reverse complement strand
TCTTAAACACCTCCAGGGACAGTGACTCTGCCACCTCCCTGGGCAGCCCATTCCAAAATCTAATCACCCATTCTGTGAAGAACTGCTTCATAAACCTCCCCTGGTGCAGCTTAAGGTTGTATCCTCCTGTCCTGTCTGGGAGAAGAGGCCGACGCCCACCTGGCTGAAGCTTTCTTTCAGGCACCCGTAGAGAGCAATAAGGTCTCCCCTGAGCCTCCTTTTCTCCAGCCTAAACAACACCTGCTCCCTAAACTGCTCATCACAGGACTTGTGCTCCAGACCCTTTACCAGCCTTTCTGTCCTGCTCTGGACTCGCTCCAACTTGAAGTTAGGACCCCAAAATTTGACACAAGACTTGAGGGGTACCCTCACCTGTGGGGGTTCAAAGTGTCCCCACAGAAGCAAATAGCTGTAGTGAGCTTTTAGCTTTGGTTACTGTAAAACCTTGGGAAAAACAAACAAGCAGCGTCTAGGCAGGAGCCAAGACAAAAGGACAAGATAAGGCTGTCTTTACCTTATGCATAGATTTTAGCAGGGGATTAGGCGAGGAGATTGTAATCCGTAGCCTTTAGAAGTGCAAAACATGTAACCCTAAGAGCTGCAAGTTTGTAACTGCTGAGGTACTGGTTTGTAACAGTATATAAAGATGTGTCTCGTACAATAAAGTCAGCTTTATTTGCACCCAGTGAAGTCCATGAATCAATCACTGACACTCACCAGCTCTGAACACAGAGGAAGAATGACTTCCCTGCCGGACACACTGCTCTTGGTAAAGGCCATAATGCCATTGGCCTTCTTGGCCACCTGGGCCTACTGCTGGCTCATGTTCAGCCTTTTTCTCTGCGTGGCACTATAAAGCATAGAAAATACACTCTCTTAGTTGTGATATTCCATACTGGTGTGTAATAGGTAGTGTTTAGTTGAGATTCATAGCCTTTGGCAGGAAACTAGTGCTCCTGCAGTGTACTTGATGATATCTACTGTGGACGACAGAATGCGAAATTAGTGTTCAGAATAACATGCAAGAAGAACTCAAAAATTCTTCTGGGTAGAAGGGCACCCAGTCCAGGAATATTGTAAACACCTTCATTTGCCCTTTGCCACTTTGCACCTGTGTATGCACAGTACCATGGAAAAGAGCAGTGAGTTAAAGTCAGATACTGTGCTGAGATAACAATTTTTGAAGAATTGCTGGATCTCTGGAGGTGACCATATTTGTCAGCTGGAAAGACAGCAACAACACTGGGAGAAATATTTGCTATGGGGATAAACTGCGTGAAGTGACTTGAACGCATTAAAAAAATCACTACGTGGCCAAATCACGAAGTTTGGCTGTGGGAAAGTTTTCTCGCCTCATTGAACATCTTAAAATAGATAAATTTTCTGTTAAGCAGCTAGCAACATGGTCTCTGGGGGTCATGATGCCTGCTTAAAAACAAGAATAGATATTGCTGACCCTTAATCTGCATGGCAGAAAAGGCTTGGCCGACCTGAAGTTGAGTCATCTGTACTGCAAGCAGATAATAGATGGAAATGAGGTTATTCCAATGAGAGACATTTGTGAGTGTAAGCACTGAAGCATAAGTTTACTAGCTTCTTGGTAAGCTTAAGTACTTACGGCTGTTAATCAGGTTATAAACATATGCCAAGGCTTCGAAAAAAAAGCTATGGTGGAAGGACATAAGAAGAACAAAATCAGATTTGATTTTGCAAGTTACTTCTGTAAGTGTATACAATTTTCAGTACATACATATACCTTAGTGAATCTAGGAGTCAGGTATACCCTCATAACATTTTGCTGGCCCTGGACATAAATTACTGTATCAGGATTACAGGAAGGTCTGAAATTTAGCCAGCCTTTGCCAAAAGTTGCAATAAAACCTTTCAGACATTTATCTTATTTATTTGAAAGAACTCTAGTATCTTAGTCCTGTTCCAGGCTGCCCTTCCTGCTTTAGAGATCTCAGCCTGTCTTCCTAGGAGAGTTGTACATCTCTGGGTTTGTTCCAACAGATCCATGTCTTTCTTGGGTTGGATACCCCACAGCTGGATGCAGGACTCTGGATGGGGTCTCACCAGAGCAGAATAGAGGGGCAGAATCACCCCTCTTGAGCTGCTGCTCACACCTCTTCTGATGCAGCCCAGCATATAGTTGGCTGTGAGTGGCTGTGAGTGTACACTGTCGGGCTGTGTTGAGTTTTTCATCTATCAACATCCCCAAGTTCTTCTCTTTGGGGCTGCTCTCAATCCGTTTTCCATCTGGCCTGTATTTGTGCTTGGGATTGCCCTGAACTCCATGCAGGACTTAGACTTGGCCTTGCACTTTGCCTTGCACTTCATGAAGTTTCCACAGATCCACCTCTCGTGCCTTTTAATGTCCCTCTGGATGGCACCCCTTCCCTCCAGCTGTGTTGATGGACCCCCACAGAGCTGAGTGTTGTTGGCAAATGAGACCGAGGATGTTTGACAATGCTCAGCAACAAGATATTTGCTTAGAAATGACACACGTTGATCTGTTGACCTCACAGCGTGGCTAACAAGTCATGCTCTGAAACCTTGGGTGGGTTTTTTTTGGCACTGCTTAAAAGCTGAACACAGTTTGGCCTCAAGCTAATGGTCACTCTGGAGAGCTGCATTGAATTTTTTCACCCTGGAAAATCTTACCAAAAAGTTTTTGGATAGGGACTGCTCAACTGCCCAAGTTATACATCAAGTATTTACATCAATATACTGAACATTTTCCTGTACACTGTCATTGCATGTTAAGAATTTTTGCTTCATCTCACTGATGCCCTTGGCTCACTCTGCTACAGGTAGTTGCCCTGGGATCTACCTGTAGAGTAGCAGTACCAACATATGGAAATGAACTAGTGAGCTGTTACTGGATATTGATTACAGGGGGAAAAAAAAGGTGCTGCAAAATAAAAAAAAAAATGGCCTTGAAGCACAAGGCTCCTGTAGAAGTGTAATGCAGTGAAGGGATATGTTCACAAGCAGAGAAAATAGCTTTTCTCAGTGATAACTATATTCCATTTATTTTATTCAGTAAAAATCCAAGGAAAGGAGGAAAACTTCTCTTGCCCTTCAGATAATATTTCCAGGCTTGTTTTTGGAGCTCATGGCAAAAACAGAGCCAGGTGACTTGGACAAAAATGTTTGACATCAGTGTTACTTATAAAACACATTTTTATTGGCTATGCTTTATGTTGCTCAAGGTTGGAGAGAACTGGCACCATCAAGAAATGTCCGGAAGGTCTGCAGAGGCCACTGAGTCTTGACAGAACCCTCTAGATAGTTGATTTTGTCCAATTAAAACAATTTTAAAAATAGTTTATTTTCCCAGAGGGGTGAAGCTGCTGAATGGTGTGGCTGTAACCAGCTAGGTGCTGCGAAAGAAGCTGCGAATGAGTAGCTGGTCTGTGACTTGATCCATCTCTGGGAGGCTGCTCTGCTGGGGAGAAAGCAAAAGAGAAAGTGGTGACCTTGAAGCTATTAGAAATAAAGCTTAAAAATGCTCTGTGGTGGAAGGCAGGGGACTGGTAGAAGGAACCTGTTTTTTTCCCCCCATTTCTTTAGAGAAAGAGATGAATGGGAGAGGTGGCACCCCCTCTGCCAGGTCCCCCACACCTGTGGCTCTTCAGGCCTCAAAAAGTTATTTTTGCCTCAAGACTTTATCTGGGATTCTTTGCTGATTTAAAAAAAAAAAAAAGAAAAGAAAAGAAAAGAAGCTGAAGAGGAAAAAAAAAATCTCCACTGTGGTCACTGTGCTATTTTGCCTACAGTGAGAGAAAGATTTCCTTGATTAAACCTGTATATAATGAGAACAGGGGTGCTCAAACAAGTTTACATTATCATAATTTATTTCACATTACTAATGATCATTGTAATAGTTATGTATTTTAAATAAAGCACTCTCTGTGGTATTTACTTAGTGGGATTTTGTTACTTTTGCTCTTAGTATTTCACTGTTACTGAAAAAAAATCTGTTTACCTCTATTTTTTCCTTGTGGTGCTTTGCCTCTTTGTCCTGCCATTCAAAATAACAAGTGACAGATCCAAAATAGTTGCACAGCTGATTTCACACTGATATGTTAAATCTGTAATAAAAAGATAACACATTGTTTCTTAATTTTTTAATTATATTTCAGATACCTCTTATATCTACAAATAAAAAGAGACATTTTCCATGGCCGTTTGCTGTGCTCCTTTTCTGATGCTGCCTACTTGGGTGCCTGTATTGTCCAAGGTAAGTACTAGCAGCAGGCTTTAAATACTTCACTCACAAATATGTTTGCTCAATAAAAACAACAATGCAAAACTGTTGTGTGACTACAGCTAGCAGTAACTTTTTGTTGTTGTTGTTGTTGTTGTTGTTGTTGTTGTTCTGTTTCCCTGTATTGACATCCACAGTAAAATGTTGTAAATAAGTCAGTTTTATTTTTATTATTTAGTAAATAATTCTGTTTAGCCAACCAAAATAAAACCAAACTGGAGCTTAAACAAAATTAAACCAATAAGTTATCTTATTGTATTTAAGTGAAAAAGTATGGCATCTATGTTGGATTCCATTTATCAACAAAGCTAAACTCTATTCTGAATCTTAAATGGAAATGCAGCCTATTCCATATGAATTAAGCAGGAGAAAGTGTTGTTCAGTGCTCTTTCTTGTGTTAAAGACCTGTGTGATGATGGAACCTCTGACAAAAATAGATTATGTAATTCAAGGGGAAAGAAATTTTATATTATTTTCCCTCTTAATTTTTTCTTTTTTAAAATATTTTATTCTCCCTTTCTCTCTCCATCATTTCTTTAGGACCAAATTCAGGTATATGTCCAATATGGAAAGAAACAATAATCCAAATGTCTGATTAGGGAAATCATATGTGTGGAAGTTCCCTTTATTCTGCCTTAACGAGACTGAAGTTCTTAATGTGTTATAAGGCAGCATATCCAAACCAAAACTAAACCCAGGCCTTATTAAAAGAGGCTCATTTAGAAAATTAGAACACCAAATACCATGTTTGGGTACCTAAGTGACACATCGTTTAGAAGAGAAATCAAGTTCTGTGTGGTACCTTAATTAATATAAGGGCCTGTGTTTCTCTACTAGAATAGAATTAGGACCAATCTATTCCAGTGAGATAAATGGTGTGAAAAACAGGAGAATCAGGAGTGCATTGTTTTAGTTCTGCCTGGTACCAGAATGGTAGATACTCAAAGGGGAGCATTGCCTATGCTTTTGCTTTAAAGAGAGTGTTTCTGCCACAGAACATAGTATAATATTTCTAATTAGTGCAGTTGTTAATAAGGCATCGAACTTCTCTTGAAACTCACTGATTGAAGTGGCAGTTTTAAGGGTTTTGTTGTTTCAGTTAATTATCAATTCCTGAAAGCAACATTTCTTGACAGATGCTGGATTCTTACCTTGAAGTACCTTGAAATTCACTGTATTTACTGACTTCTTTGCTTATTAATAAATGTTGCAATTGGATTTTTCTGTTTTGTTTTGTATTTTGGTTCTGTTTAGCTGAGCTTGGTGATTATGATCCTGATGAACACCCAGAGAATTACATCAACGACTTTAAGATTTTTCCCAAGCAGTCACACAAGCTCGAGAAGAAAATAGCTGAAATGCATAAAAATGAATTCAGGTAATTTATAATGCTGTTTGCTAAAGAGACAACTAAGAAATACTTTTATCTCTTTCCAAGTAGTGTATGTTAACTTAGGAGGGCTTGTTCCATGGGTTGTAATAGAAGCTCTACCAATACACTGTTTAATAGGCTGTATTTGAAAATGTGGTTTCAGCTTAGGCGGTTTTCTTTGCCTGTTAGCCTTCATTTCCTGCAGGACTGCTGGTAATTTAGACTTCATTTGCTTGAAATGTAGATCTGATTAGTGGGAGCAGCTCATATGATCAGAGGTGCTCTAGTTGATTAGTGAAATAACATCTTTCATTTAGGGATCACAGGTTTTTTGCTCAGAAATTTCTGTCTGTAGTGAAATTCTAAAATTCTTGATAGATATTGACCTGCCTGAAACTATAATTAGGTTGTTTTATCTGTAAATTATTAACATAGTGGTGAATTGCAAAGAAATGTATTTAAGTAATTTCCTTGGAAGAATAAGGAGGTGAGATAGAGAAATCTCTGCATGCTCTTTTTTCTGTCCTAAACTTTTAATACTGTTAAGTAAGGGAAAGGATAAAACAGATTAGTCAATGTTTTGGTTTCTAAATTAAATGAGTTTAACTTAGGAGAGAAGTAGCAGTGAGCTGTGCAACTATATTCTTTTCAGGGTTGTCAGTGAATCATACTCAGAGCGTTGAGAGGCAGCTTTCATGAGGCCCTCAGCATATTTCACTTAGTTGAGGATAGTCCTCGGAACACACAGAAGGAAATACCATGTGCAGAAAATCATATGAAAGCAAATGATTAATTACATAAAGTAGAAGGACAGTTTTATTGCAAGATTACAAGGCCCTTTGCACTTGCTCACCCTGTGTTTTGTTTTCATATTTCAATATAAGCAAAAAAAGGGAGAAAAATTAATTTTCAGGAGAGCTAAAGCTTAAAACACCTTTTTTTTTTTTCCTCAGAAGACTAAAAAATATGTTTTTCAAGCAAGATGCAACATTCATGACAATAAATTTGCCAGTATTAATGTGTCTTCTCTTTTTTTCCGTCCTGAAACCTGTATAGTTTGTTTTTCTTCCAGTGAAATGATGGTTTAAATGGCATGTGTCTAACATTTTTAGAACAGTCCAGCCTGCATTGTACACAGACCCATAGAAACAGCATTTTGAAACAGGAAAAATAATTTCTTTTACTGTCAATATTGTTCCATGCAGTGTCTACAGATTCCCAAAGAATAAATTCCACATTTAAAACCCAAGATCTTTCATCACGTAGCCAAGGTGCAGTGGCAAAGACTGATAAATTCAGTCTTTCAAGAATAGGGTAGTGCTTTATTTAAAGTTAGGAGAAGAGAAGGAAGGGTGGTAGGCCAGTGCTGGTGGGTTTTATATTTCATAACACTGGGAGAGATGCATTTTTCTGTGGTAGTTTGCTTTTTTATTTATGTGTAATTCTGCACATCCTTTGTGAATGTAATCATCTAGTTCCTCTCTTATGAATAACCAGACATATTTTTTAGGTCATTTTTAAAATCCTCTTTCCTGTTGGTGTAATCTGTCTGATCCTGTGACAATAAATGTTAAAAGCTTTCACACAGATCCCTCTGGGATTCTCCAAGTTCTGAATTCCTCTCATCAGTGACAGCTCAGCACGTGAGGATGTCCCTGAATAAGTTCTTCAGTAGTCTTGTTAAGGGACAACATTCATTATTGCCTTTTGGAAATCAGATGGTGCCAGGCTGACTTTTTTGCTTGTGGATGTGCTGGTTCCTACAAATAAAAGCCAGGAAGTGTTTGGGGTGTAACTATAATTTATAAAGCAGAATCCTCCTCATATATCCCACTTATATGTTCCTTCCTTCTCTTTCTATTCTATATTTTGCCAATTTGTATGTTATGAATTTTAGGCTCAGTGGTTGTAGCTCTTTGCAGCCCTTAAGAACTGCCAATTTTTCAGTTTTCTTTTCTTATGTCAGCATCTAGTGGGCCTTCCATATTTGTCTCTTTTCAGAGAACAAAGACAGTTTCAGAGCTGTCTGGGTAGTTGCTAACTGGCAATTTCCCACTGTAGCTCTATCTTCCCAAAATTGATCATCCCCTTATATTTTTTACATCAGATGTTCACTATTCACGCAGAAGTTTTACCTTTTTCTGGACATTTAATTCCATGGATCTATATTCTAGCAGTACAAATTAATAAAACATATCTGACATATAATGAATTACATATAGAGAGTTCCAGAGATAGATGATCAGATTTACATATCTAACTGGAAAAAAAAAATGATACGAAAAAACAGGTTTGTCTCTGGTATTGATTAGCACATCTGTTTCAATGCATTCTTCAGCAAGTTGAATTTTCTGGTAAAAATTAATATTGTGCTGCTCAACTAGTATTTTTGAAATTGTTGCAAGGAGCTCCCCAGCCCTTTTCTTCCAAGATACTCAATGAGGCATTAGCTGGCAGCTAACATGTAAGAACAACAGATGAGACTGAGATCTTTTTTGATCCAGGTGCCATTTGTCTGCCTTCAGTATAGTTTCAGCTCTCAGTTTCAGCTCTGTGAGTCAGACTCTTTCTTTTCTTCACATTTGTAAACAAACAAAGATCATGATACCTCTCTTCTGCAGTAGGCTCCCGTATAAGCAAAGCCCTGGGGCTTGGAAGAGGCCAGTTCTTCACTGAACCCTGTGTCAGCATCCCTAAGGCCTGTTCGTTCATCCCTTCTTTTCTTCTGTCCTACAGAATGATGGAAGAATTTAGCTTTAGAAGGGAACATGAAGATCATGAGGGAAGCAGCAATAGGGTACTAGTGACCTAGTGACTCATTGGGTGTTATTTAGAAGCCTTTTTTAACTACTTAAAGCAGATGTATGACATGGTGTCATTTTTTCTTATTGGTTTTGGCTGTGAGAACGTAATTGGATTTTAGCAAAATGGGACCCATTATGTGACTTTCTGCTACACTTAATTGCAAAAATATAAATGCGACAGATAGAAATTCATGGCAGGTTTGTTGAGTTGTGATTTTCTTGTGAATTTTAATTACTTATTCTTCACTCATTAAGGAAGGGGGAGGTACAGAAAGACAACAGACAGGAGACAAAAATACTTTCTAATGAACTTCATATTAAGTCTTATATCCTTTAACAGAGTTTTTTACTGTGATAAAGTTCCCTTGCTTTGGAAAGATACTTTTCAGCCAGAGCTCCCAAAGTCTAGACACCTGAAAATACAGGGATTTCTAAGGGGAAGATTGACAGAAGTATCTATCAAGGGAATTTGTATTTGTAAGGACTAACGTTTTGGAAGGGGTTTTTTTGTTTTCTTTTTTAAGAATTCACTGGTTGAAAATCAAGCCCTTTTTTTTTTATCCCATCTGGAAACAAATAATCCATTTTTAGTTCTGATACGAAATATCACACCACATATTTATGGAAGTGTTATGTAAAACACCTTGAATTTATCTGCATATATACTTAAAAAAAAAAATTATACAGTTACATGACCTGTACAAATGCCTGTTTCCTATGCTGACCTCATATAGGTAAATACAAGTTTTTATCATTTCCTTGGATGGATAGTGTGGATACAGGCATAAGATACCTGAGTGCTGCTGAATTGGCTCCTGTGTCTACTTTGTGTATCAAATGCTTTGCAAAAGTCATATGTGAAAGAATATTTTGGGAGAAGGAAAAGTTTCCTCTGAGGAAGTGAAATCACTGTCATATTATGAAAATAACTATCTCAAAAGCCATTTAAAGTGTTAAGTTTTAAGAGTGTTTTCTTGAAAACCAGACTAGCAAATTCATGCTTGTCTTTGATCCAATCTAAATGAGAAGTGTTGTTTAAATTTGATTTGAAAGGCATGTAACATTTTCATCCTTAGCTGCATCATCTGCATTGTAACTACTCAGTGAGGATTTAAGCCCTTTTCAATTTCCTGTGCTGCTTTGCCTCGTACTATATTCCTTTAGCCATAGCATCAGTTCCCATGTGGCTTTGACTGATGCCAACAGGAGCACAGGATATCCCGGTCTCCAGTGTTGGGGCTCTCCAGCTCCCATGCAGCTGTCAGTGGAGCCACTGGCAAGCATAACTACAAATGTTACTATCTGAGTACAATCTGGGAGGCTGTGCTAGAAGACTTGGCAAAGGTTGCTAGAAAATGTTTTTCTTTGTGGGTGTTAATATAATTTCATTCAAGATTAAAGCAACTGCTTGCATGCTGAATAAATAGAAATTCAGCATATGGTGAATACATTAAAAAGCACTAAAACTAGATTCCCACTTAGCAAGCCCAGAATAAGGTCGATTTATTTAATTTAAGTGCTCTTTACAATTAAAAGTACATATTATATGGTTTTATGCGTAATACTGGAGGCGCACTCATTTACACTTCATATTTAGCTTCTAGTACTACCCTAATCACATTGGTATTTAACAACCTGGTATGCATGAAAGGAAATCAATGGAACAGACAGATAATATGCTCCAAAACTTGCAAATCACATTACAGGAGGCAGAAGCCACTTTACTGGGGACCAAGATTTACGTGGAGCTGAGGAGGATGTCTGGAGAAAAACAGGGCTTGGGCTACTGCTGGGATAAATGCCTTCCAGGCCTCAGGGGCCAAAGTCTTTTTAGTTCCTAGTTATACAAAATATACTGCAGACTTTGGAGGGCTGAGGAGGACAACGATATGTAATGAGAGTTCTCAGGCAGAGCGTGGTGATGGCTGCTCAGGGCCAGACCTACATTTGCAGGCTGGGCTGAATGTCCTCTTCATTTCAGCCTTAGTATCTGTCCTGTGCTTCCTCACTCTGAGTTTCCCTGTGTAGGCATTTGGATTTATCTATCAGGCCATATGTTGGCAACACCATTGTGTGTGGTGTAATAGCTGAATCATTAGTTTCTATTCTGCTACATTTTCCCAGAGTTTTCACTCCAGAATTTGTATCAGTTATAAACCAGATGAATTAGAGAGACCGTTGGAATGTAGTCACCTACTCCTTTCCCTGAAGGATTTGGTGTGTGCTGGATTTCCTTAAAGCTTTTTTCTTCCTCACCATATTTTTTCTGACAGAAGTGTGATTAAAACCTATTCAAATCAAGGAACTGCTCTTGTAATTCTGGATTCACTAACTAGAAAATAGTAAGAGTGAGATGTTGTTTTGTTGGATTAGTGTTTGCACGGAAAAGAGAATATTTCCAGAAGCTTTATGGTGAGGAACAGCTTTACCTGAGCAGGAATTAATTGGAAGATGCAGTTGTAGCAGAAACCTAGAGAAAGGAACTTCACAGACAGAAGAGTTTTCTTTCTCATTCTCTTTTGAAAAACCGAAAAGATATATCAATACACGTTTTTGTTTTTTTTTAAATATAATTCCAAGAAGTATTCAGTAGAAAAGGTAATCTGCTTGAGTTGAAAAGGTTGTATTTTTTTATGGCAACATTGATAATTTTTTATCTTTAGGAAAGATATTTCTCATGTGTGTGCATGTGTGTGTGTGTGTTTGCATGCACTGTATTTTTTAAACTTTTTATTCCCTGGGAAGAGTGGTCATAGTCATGATCTACAAATGTCAATTGTTTTTATCATGCTAGTTGTTGCTTGTCTCATGGTGAGGTTTGGCTTCAGGTTCTGTCTACTTAACACACTGTTATCTTCAGATGCCTGTGTGAAATTCTATAATGTACGGATTTCTTCATCAGCTGGGAGGACCTATTTCCTCTGTCCCCCTCCTCCCTCCTCACCTCTTCTCTTTTTGGAGAAGCCTTTATGGGCTGGGTGTGTCTGGACCAGAAATATTAATCTACTGTGATAATAAAACAAGAAAGCTTAGCAGATTTCTCTGTATCATGGGAATATGTTTTAAATTAATAATAAGTAAATTAAAACTGCATCTGTTCTGTAAATGTATTCTGTCTTTGAATATGCTTAAAGCTGTGTCACTGCATCAATTTGTGAAATTAAGCTGAAATACAAATGTCTGAACAAAGACTTCAGAGGCACCATCTCAATCTGATCTCTGAAGGCACACAAGTAATTTGAAATGTTCTGGTAGAAGGAGTTATGTAAGTGGCACATATCATCACAGCACGCATGCTGTAAAATTAAACCCATAAGCATTTAATAGACTCAGTAAAAAAGTTTGATTACTATTTTTAAGTTATTATTTGGGTTTTACTCAGATTCTATCTTTCTGAGAGAAAAAACCAATTTTGGAGTAAAAGTTAAAATTGTTATTTAAGTGTTCCGCAGCTTTCTAAGTTTAGTATGTTTCAGCAATTTTCAGCAATTCATTTACTTCCCAGATGATAATGTTTCTTTCCATGTACAGACCTACTTAAAGGCTTTTATCTCACTCCAGTGCCAGGCTGGGCTGTTCCTAGGGAGCTGCGCTGCTGCTTGGGCAATGTGCTGAGCCTGGCCTTGCTCTTCTGATAAACTGAACCACTGCCTACAATGCAATTTCATTTACCAGTGTCTTCATTTAGCGCTTTTCTTTGAAATTATCAGCACTGCTGTGCTATTGTTTCCATTGCAATTGAAACATGAACAATCATGGCAGGTTTATCTCAATACCACATAGTACCATTATTGTGACTAAAAATAGTAGCAAACAGACTTTATTAAAAAACATTTCCACTGTCTGCCAAAAACTTTTGAGCTTAAAGTAAAAGCTGATAAAGGCCATTTTATATAATTTTGTAACAATTGGAGTCTCATGTAGAAAAGATTTAAAGACACAACAGCAAAACCTTATTCATGTAGAAAGCAGTTCTGTGTTTGGTGTACAGCACAGCTAAATGCACCAATTCTTTATGCAGAGTTCTAGCTTTATTTCATGTTAAAAGGAAACCCAGGCAACCCTCTTCTGATGAAGGATGTCTGCTACAAGATCTGGGATATAACAAGAAGCATATTTAACAGGAGGAGTCTCTCCTGAGACTACAGCGAAATATGCCCACGGTTGCAGTGCAGGGCAAAGAGTGGCTGATGGAGTCTGAGCCTATGTTATTTAAACCATTATGACTGGTTTCCCTGGTTTGTGTGGAGGTGAATATGTAATGTCTCTAGAGCCCGGTTCATTATGTACATATTTATTAACTATTTAAAAAAAAATATGTTGACACACCTTACATATGACAAATGTCCAGAAATTTAACATACATATGACATACACTAGTAAAGTATTGCTATTGTATTCTGCAACAAGTACATAGAGATGAGGCAAAAGGATGAATTTTAATTGTTATTATTACTAGTTTGTTAATAGTAGTATCTCACAGCACTTTATAAATCAGAAAGACAATCAGAGAAGACAAATCAAGTGACCTCACTAATGTCACTCAGAAACCAAGATGATGAGAACAACATTGAAAACATTTTTTTCTTTGCTGCTATTCCTATATGGTCTTCTTTGTTAAAAGGAATTAATGCTCAATCCTATGCTATTTCATCCTTAACTTTCACTAAGATTCATGACTTCAGTATGAAACAGATGCATACTTCAAAGGAAAGGTATGAAGGGGAGAAAATTCAGGAGCAAATTAGTATTGGTAGTGAGTGAAGCAAGTAGACCATCACTGTGACACACCCTGGAAGTTATTCCCTGTTGAGCTTGTTTGCCTTTGAAGTGCTACAGAGCTGGGGACCCTGTGGGGAATAAACAGTGCTTTTATGTCCTCTAGTGCATACTTCTCATGAGCCTCAAGTTAAAAACAGAGTGTATTGCATACTTCTCACGTTCTATTGAAGTATTTGTTTCATTAAAATTTTATTAGGAACTTTGGGATTGATTGATTCTTAGGCTGAATCATTAATATGTAGCTAATGCCTGTGGAGCTCTAATTTCACAATTAATCAACTTCTTATGATTTTTATGGTATGCAGAAACTTTTATGAGTAGTGGTTTCTTTTGCTTGTCATGTCCAAAACCTTTGCCATGTTGGAGATGGGTGTCATAGCGCCTGCAACATATAGAAAGAGAATGAGTCTTTCACTTAATGCTGAATATATACTGAAAATAAAGCCAAGAGCAGTAAATGCATGGAGAGACATGACTTTTCTGAGACTACTGAGTTCCAAAAAAAGCAAAGATATGTTGCCTAAATATTCCCTATTTTTCCACTCTAAGAGGCAGTAGTTGAAACACTTGCTTGAGGACACTATAAATTTTTGTGTAGGGCTTTTTGTTGCATATATCAAGCTTAAGGGCTTTTTAACAAAGCAGTGTTAGATCAGTGATTGATTACAAAGTGTTGACTTCTCTTTGCTGATAGGTTTTGCTACAGTTATATTTTTATTTAGTAAGAAAAATTTCATTACTAAGATACAAATGAAAAGCACATCATCAAGGCTTAAATATTAATCCTTTGAAAAGAGATGAATGACGATTTTTTCATTTGATATTGTCCTTGACTCCTGTGCTTTGTGATGTTTTTTTAAGGCTTTGCACTCTAGCCACTTGATTAGCCTGTAATCGGGTAAGATCAAATTTGTACATATCTTCTGCTTTTTTTCCCCAAAATACCACCGCTTGTTTCATTTGATGTACACAAAATCAGTGTAGTTTCAGAGGCTATAGGTGGGGGGAGCCTGATAATATTTTTTTTTAATTGTCCCTTTAATAATAATAGCAAGTTAAGATTTTTCCCCCATTTGAATATGCCAGCTCCCCAAACTACATTATTGCAAATTACTTGCCACTTTATGGTCCATTGAAACCAGAAGATTGACTATCCGCTGTACCAGCAAACAGCGGCAGGTGAAAGATACATTTTATAATCCTTAATTTTTTAAGGCCCAATATCCAATAAGCAGACTATTTGTTTGACATTTCACTATGAAACATATCTATTCTAAGTAATTTAGATCAAACAAGTTAATTAATTCTGTCAAGTGCAGTTGACTGGTACATGAAACAAACTTGTTGCCTTTTTAGGGGTCATTTATGGTCTTCCAGTTGGCATGACACATAAAGTTGTGATTTAGTAGTATTGAAAATGGAGAAAAAGTTTAGTAGAGCTACCAAAAACTTGACTGGAAAAATAAACATCTTTGTTTTGTTTGCTGCTTTCCCTTAAATATTTATCTATGTAAATACATATTTGTAATTTTTGGTGTTCCTCTTAAAACATGTTCTTCCCATTGGCAAGTGGTGAGAAAGAGACTAAAACAGGAAAGAGAAAGAAGGCCACTTCTTCTCTATATATTTTTTTTTATATTTAAAAGCAAAACATCCACAAAAATGTGGTCTGAAATAAAGCAAATATTGTGTAGTACCAAAGAAGTTCAAAATAAATACTGAAGAAGCACAAGAAATATCATGGGATTGGCTGGGAGATGATGAATAGTGAAGTAAAAAAGAGCAATTTTAAAACTTTGTAACAGAAAAGGTTATTAATACTTACATTGCCATAGGTCATCATCCTGTTAGGTTCAAAATAGGATTTGATATCCAGAGGCATGTTGAATGTTGTCTTAATCATTAAACTGAACTTTGGGCCAGATGCCGGATATCATATGTCAATACTTGGTTTCTATCTGATGGAAGATAACAGGCTAACAGGGAAATTATGCTACACCAAAACACAATGCAGTTTTATATGTCAATTCCCATATACCATTGGTCACAGTGTGGGGCTGGACTCCAAAATCCAGGGCTAGGTAGCATAAAGTATGACTATTGCTACGTTCCCTGAAAATTGGGTTACCTTTTTTTTTTAAAAAAAAAAATTTGCATGAAATATATTTATGAGGCCTGGCTTTCTAAATGTCCTAGGCACTGTTCATTATCATAAAACCATATTTTCTATCAGAATCATGTACTCTAGTCATACAGATACATAAAAGAAATAATACTTGAAACAGTTCACTTTCAAATAGGCATTATAAATCTGTGTTAGAGCTTATTGGAATGGCAGGAGTTACCAAAATTCAGATAATAAAACTTACTCTAGAACTCAAGCCTTGCATGCCATGTTTAAGGCTTTAGTGTATATTCACTGTTGATTATAGACACCCTAAAAATAGGGGCGTATAAATGGAAACGCTGACAGATTCTGAGCTATCGTGTTGGTAGCAGGCACTGCTATAATTAGGCATACATCTGAGTAGGCAGCGTAATATGATTGCCGTGTTTATGCTCTGCACTGGAAGGAATGTTTGTTAATCTCCACAATCCTTTTAAATGAGGTGGGGAGCAAGAGTTTGTGGAAAAAAAGATGCTGAGGTTTATTTCATATTCAGGCTGACATGAGGGTGTATCAAAAGACAGGAAACACTTGCAGGATATTAGATAATTCTGGTTAGTTGTTTTTGTGTCAAGATTGAGAAAAAACATCAGATTTTACCTGAAAACATCAGGCACTGTACAATTCAGAAGAAGAATACATGTGTAAAGTTTTCTATCTTTTTATTGTAAAAGAAAATGGTTGAAATAGTTTTAATGTCATTAAAACTTTCCTTTGTTTTTAGGCATTTAAACTCTCCAGTAAAAAAGTCTTTTTCTCCTATTTCTTTTTACAGTCAAACTCCTTTTTCTTTTGTAATTTCAGAGGTCAGAGCCCAGCTGTTGCTGAATTTAACTTGCTTCTTAAAGCAAATTCTTTGGAAACTTATGGTGTTGATCCTCATCCTTGCAAGGTAACAGTTATTTCTAGTAACTTGTAATAAAACAGTCTTTTTACTAGCACTTAGTTAAAAGCCAGTAATGGAATTAATTTAGCTCTGGTTTTTATCCAGGCATAAATAAGGAGTAATTTATGAAAACCCTGCCCTGGAACTATACATTATGCTTAAGCCTTGGAAGAACACCAACTGATTAACATTTCTGCATCAGTCAAAAGTAAGGTCTCTCCAGAGGAAGCTGAAGAACACCATAGGAGAATCTAGCAGAGTGTCACGACATAAGCTCTGATCATACTTCGTAATTTCTTTGCATTTAATGCAAAGGTTTCTTTTAAGTACTCCAGATGTGAATATTATTTGTTTTCCAATATTTTCAGGATTCAGCATTATTCTGACCAGAAGACACAACAAATTGATAATCTATGGCAGATCAATTTTTCAAACACCATCAAAATATGCATATCTTAGGTAGAACAGCAAGCCAAATGTATAAAGAGGAGAACCCACTTCCCATCCCACTTACCACTGTTATTTTGTGGCCCTCTATAAGATGGTGATCTTAATTACCAGTTCTGATCCCTTACACCTGCATTTTTAATTACTTGGTTATATATACATAATCTGCAGTGCTTATTTTTAGTGTGACTTGCTTTGTGTTTAACTGATGCTTTTGCTTTGGCTGATGTATTATCTCTTCTGCTGGGACAGCAGTACTTTTCATGTAGCTGTTCTGGTGGTGAGCACCCTTAAGCAATCAGCTCTAACATAAAACTGCATAAGATCTTACAAATTCTTTGTCAGGAATGGTGCTCCTGTGTGAAAGGCAGGGTCTGGTTCAGAGCTCAGTGAAGTCAGTGATGTAGTAAACTTTGAAACTACACTGCATATATATACTGATTTTCAAAAGGCACCCCAGAGACTTAGGTTGGCACTTAGAGGCGTAACTGGCTCAGAATTTCGTCTTTACCTGTGTGACAGGGCTTGAAGTGTAGGGGACAATCAGAGGTTCATCACCCTTGCTTAAGTGAAAATTGTCTCCTGGCAGTGAACTGCAAAGCAAAGTTCTTTACTGGCTCCTTATGATGTGTTCTTTCCAGTGCTGTGGATGCTGCTCCAAAACCAGCCTTTTTTCTGCTCCTCTTTATTTTTTTGGTGAAACATAAGACATAATAAAGTTGACTATCTTTAGCAAGATGAGGGTATGGAACTTGGGATGGACAGAAAATCCAGTTAATATAAAACTCATCTCAACCATTAATCAAAAATTATAAGCCAGAACTTTAATTGTGGAGTTAAAAATTTTAGAAGTTGTTTTTTGTATTTGAAAGGCAAGTACCACTATATCTTCCAGTTTGTACTCAAGAGTACTTGACTACAAACCAGAAGGTTATAGTAGTAAATGTTGTCTGCCAGCAGTATTTCTAACACAACACCTTGCAGAGGAACAATGTATTGTGAAATCTTAAAAAAAATCAGTGTTGAATCAGATATGAATCCCTGGTTTGTAGTTAGTCCTCCAGTTAAGAACGGGACATACACAAGGAGTACTTTTTCAATAAAATTGGTAAATTCTATTGTCATCAGCTACAGGTAGATGGAAACAAAGCATAAGATGCTTTTAGTCACTTAAATGCCTAGAAATAAAAGAGGCCTATATTGCCAAGAGCAGTCTTTTTCTTTAGAAATGTAGATTTTGCAGGTAAAATTTTTTTTGAAAAGGAAAACAAAATAGAGGTAATCTAGAATAAACTAACAATTTATGCTATCAGTAGGAAATACCTCATTGGATGAGGGGAAAGTTATGTTTCTTTTTCTCTTTCAAGGACTCATTCGGGACAACTACATTTTTAGGATTCACTGCTTCAGGATTTGTAGTTTTCCAAGGGAATAAAAGAATTCATTTATTAAAGTGGTAAGCATATGATGTAAGAATATCTTAATAAATAAGAGTACCTTCTCCCATGTCTTGTCTTCTTCCCACTATATTCACTATTTATTGTCTTTACAGTGAACCCTGTGAATATTACTTCTGCCTCATCATGTTTCTGTTTTAAAGGATTTTAGATAACAACAACAACAACAAATTTGGCCTCATTCAACTCCCACTGAAAATTATTCCACAGGGTGCATTATTCAGCATAATTTACAAATACTGAAACTGAGTAAGTTGATTTTTCAGCTATGCTGTAAATCACTAATGAGGTTTATTGGAAGAGAGGTCTGGAATAATTTACAGAAGTCCACCTTAATCCTTATTGACTCTTTGAAATATTGCTATTTCCTCATTTAATAGCCCTCAATTTGAAGACTATAAAATAACTTATTTGGTAAGCGGAGGAGCAGGAGAGAAAGCCTTTGAATTTTTAATTTCTTGGTATCTTTTTGTGACAAGTAGGCATTTTTGCAATTGTCCTTGGTTTTGTTTTGCCTTTCTTTTGTACTCCTGGTCTAAATCGGTTAGCCTGTCAGCCACATTTGAGGAAGAGGTAAAACTGAGCCCCTGCAGATGATGTTAAGAGCAGCTGGTCATGCCCTCAGCAGTGTGGTCACAGTGACCAGTCATGCTCAGGTGCTGATAATCTCATTTTAGCCCTGCTGCTACATGGATGCCAACAGCATTTAGATGTGGCTGTTCCATCTCTGAGCTCTCAGCCTGTTTTGTGGTATCAAGATAGGCAGAAGGTGAAAAAAAGGTGAAGCTGGGCTCCTTGCTGCATATCTGTGGAAACCTCCTTGAGTGTTGAATATCTGCAACCCACAGAGGTGTAAAATCAGTGCAGTCCTGTCTGTACAATCAAGTTCCCCATGGAGCTCTGGGGACATGCCTATCAAATGCCATCCATTTATGATCCTGGATTTATTCTGTAGTTTCCATAGGGTTAATTGTAGCTAGCCCTGGTCACAGTATTTCAGTGGTTTTGGCATAAGGAAAATGTAAATGTAATGTTGGTCTATGGTGCACTGAGGAGAAAATAGCACTTGCCAAGCATCTGTCCACCATACTGCAGAAAATGAATTTCACGCACTTAGCTTTTTATGTTGTTTGATGATAATGTATCCTCTTGACAACCCAGCCATATTTTTAAAGGACATTAATATGTAAACCAGATAAAAAATAAAGTAATGATAGAAGAAAATCCCATAAATTGTCTCAGTGTTACAGTGGAGGTTTTAAGGTCGATCTGGTGAGATTTATCTGAACACTGTGTACTGCTTCTTTCATGTCAAAGGCCTAGAAGTGAGTGCTAGTAGCTGGAACTAATTTTAGCTGGAATTTGCACTATGCAATTAAAATCCAAATTTGTATTTCAGATTTTCTTTTCAGTGTAAAAGCTTGCTCAACTGGAATGCTTTTTGTTTTTCTCATGTAAAAGGAAAACTCTTGTTATAAAGTTTCAGGTGTAGCATTGTCCTTGCCTCCAGAATTATTCCTGTTTCCACTCTGACATCCAAAACTCTTAGAGAAGTTTATGAAAAACAACAGTGTCTCCATTTTAACTCTGGTAATGACAAAAATTCCATTACAATTTAAGCAGAGGCATCACATTGTCTTTTCATGGTACACTGTTATTCCATATGTAGATTGGCTCTCAACCTTGATTAAATTAAATTTTTACATAGGTTTTGCCACTCATAATGCCCCTCTATAACAAGTGCTGTCAAACATTTTCTTCCTGTTGTGTTCTGTAGTAAGTAGTCATGTACTACTTTGTGATATGAAGCCACAGATAAATAAGTATAGAGAAAAGAACATTATCTTGTCTCAATCTAATTACAAGAGATGTAAGATTTTAAGATGCAAGTTGAATTATAAACTGTGTCATAAATAAAGAGTAAATATAAGCTTCTGCCTACCTTTAATTTCCTCTTCATTTTCCAGGAGACAAAGTTAATTCTTTGAAGGTACACAGGGATGTTAAAGAAATACTGTGGGCTTATGTTCTCTAAAAAAAATTAGACTATTAAATACTTTTATCCAAAAGCTTGTAATGCCTTTTTTCATTTGATAGTGTGTTTAACTTTGGAAATCAGGGAAACTCACATGCTAGCTACTGTTATTACTTGTAGATCTATCTTTTTTCCCCTAAACTTAAATATTTTTTCTCTTTCTAGGTGTGATGTCTATAAACTGAAATTTGAAGGGAAGACTTTTTATGTGTTTGGAGCTCAGAAAGAGGTAAGGTTTAATATTTTTACGGAACTCCTCTATTTGATTAAGATCCACTAAGACATAACATATTTATTTAACTAAACAAACTTATAAATAATCGATAATTGTACTTCATATTGTAACTAAAATATAGAATATGAGTGAATGTGATTATCGTCATTTTTTAAAAAATGTCTATTTTGCAAAGGGTTGAGACACTTCTCGTTTAATATTCATGCTGTGCTGTGTTGACTTGTCATCGTTTTGGATGCCTTTGGAGTCAAGATTAATTTATTTTAAAGTGCTAAAGCTGTACTCGCCCACTCTAAAGTATAGAAAATGTCTTTATATGATTCAAATTCAAATTATCATTGATACCTAGATCAATGTGAGGTATTTTTGGATAATCACAATCAAATCCTCTAATCTTGGTCAGTTGAAAAAGACAAAATCTGTCCCAGGTGGTTAGGAGTCCCATTGCTGGGCTCTTGTCATTGAAATCCTAGAGACTTTACCTGCAGCATGTTATAATCAGTTCTTTCCCTAGGTCAGAGTGATACAGTCTAAGGTGATGGTTTTGAATGCAGGTGAGGAAAGAAAATGAAGGAACGAAATAATGTCAAAGGTATCACGACTGCCTCTGTGGTCGCAAGGAGATTTTGATGGTAGGGCATAGAATTGTAGGGAGGAGGGAGAGGTGGATGGAAAGTAGGGCAGTAACTGTGCAATGTAGAATACTGAGCACAGATATGTCCCTCCTTTGGTTTTGACCTGTTACACAGTTATTTTACAAGTCACTTGCACACGTTCTCTTTCATGCTCTGTCCAAGCATCTCCTATCATTTCTGAAAAAATTGCCTGGGCAGTTTGAATATTAGCTATGTATGGATTGTACATCTGCGGGTGAACCACAGATTTAGGCTACACAGGAAAACTTGGTCTTCAATATATCTCATTAAAGGTGATGCCATTAGGTAAAGCTACTTCAATCTCTGAGAATTCAACATTTTCACTGCTTTCATTTGCTTTCTTTTCCTTGCACTTAGAAAAAGGCTGTGCTGTCATTCCATACTTCTACACCAGCAGCCTGCAAGCATCTTTGGAAATGTGGAGTGGAGAACCAGGCTTTTTACAAGTATGTACACCTGAAGTCATCATCTATACCAAAAGTAAAAAAAAAAAAGTACATGTCAATAGAATATGGTTCAATGTGAAATGTTCCATTTAATTAACAGAATGCAAAATACAAACACGAAAATATGCAAGTTAATGGGGAATATTATTTCACTTCAAGCCAGTATTAGAAATAGTTTAAAATCTCAATGAGGCAGGAGGGTTTTGGCTCCAGCGCATTGTTTTTGCTGCTCTGTAGTGAGATATTGGATGGATGCAGTACTGCATTTGTGTCTGGGAACATAGCTGTTAATCTTAGCCCTGTTGTGGAATATCTTGAGAATGGAGGAAACAATCTGTTACGCTCAATTCTCTGGGCTCTTCTGCCCGGAGGTAATTGTTCTTCCACTTGAAATCTAAGGCTTAGTAAGAGTTGACTGGAAAAATAAACAGTTCTCTGCTACGATTTAAAAAAGAAAGAAAATATTCTTAGACAAACTTTGAAATATATCTGCAGTCTTGTTAAACATAAGCAGCCTGTAAAGTGACAAGAAAAAAGGTAGTATCTACCTCCCTGTTCACTGAAAGAGAACCTGGTAATAATTCCTCATTAAAAAGATCCTCTGCATTCTTTCTGCCCTCCACTGACTTTATTAGATCGGTTTATTGATGCTTCTCTTCTGCCATATAGCTTTTATTCTTGTTACTTAGTCTCTCCTTACAGCCTCTTGCATATCTTATAAAAATTACTGTTTCTGTGTTGTCACATAGCAACACCAGGGGGCTGCTGTAAGGGTAAAAAAATGAAGTAGGAAGAATGTATCTTCTACCCTGGATGTTAATGACCTGCTTTAATCTGGAGAGGAGTCCTTTTTTAGTTTCAACAGTCATACAATAATATGTAACCTATACAATTGATATATTCAATGGAGAAACAGGAAGTAGGAGCTGGCACAATGCATCTGTTAATTCTCTATGTTAACCTTTAGTGTGCTTGACACTATAGGGAGTCTAAATATTATCTATATATAAAGACTAATATGAAGTTTGTCAGGAAGCATTTTACATTGGAACTAGACCTAAGTAGGAAAATAGTGCATGGTGTTTGAGTGGTTTTATTTTATGTTACAAGAAATAACTATGGAATAGGAGATGATTTCCACTCAAAGAAGAGAAACTAATAATTTATTTGAGTAGAAATTAGCTCAAAGTAAAAATGTCTCAGGGACACTCACAGAAATGCCACCTCTCTGCTCTTGTTGTTAAATGGCTGTAATATTAACTATTTGGGTTTCACAAATACATGGTTGAAGGGAATTTTTTTGATCTTGGTTAGGTGCCAGATACCTACCCAGCTGCTGTCTCACTCCCTCTCCTCAACAGGTCAAGAGGAAAAAACACAATGAAATAGCTTATAGCTTAGGATAAAGAGAGAAAGATTTCTTAACAATTACTGTCACAGGCAAAACAGACTTGACTTGGGGAAGTTTTGTTTTATTTGTTTCTTACCTTTTCACTCTATTTCCAATTGTCAGTAGAGACAAAACTAAAACCACCCTTCCCCGGTTTAATTCCAGGCTCAACTTTGCTCCTTCATTTCTGACTCCTCTATATCCTCCTTGCCCTGAGCATCTTAGGGAGATGGGGAATCGGGATTGCAGTTTCTCTTTGCTGCTCCTTCCTTCTTACTCTTCCTCTACTCCAAACTCCTTCATGAACTCCTCAAGCATGGGTTCTTGCCATGGGCTTGCAGTCGTTCAGGATATATCTGCTGCATCTTCTGTTCCTCTCCATGGCCTTCAACCCATGCCTGGAGCCAGCTCCAGCTCCCCTCAGAGCAGATGAACCTGCTATAGTACAAGGGTCTTCCATGGGCTGCAGTGAGAATATCTGCTCTACATTTGCTGCAGTGGGACAGCCTTCTTCCCCACAGTTTTCTGCATTTGGCTTCAGGGTAGACTCTGCTCCAACACCTGGAGCACCTCCTTCCCCCTCATTCTTCTCTGGCCTTGGTGTGTTCAGTGCTGCTTTTCTCATCTATTTTTCTACTTTCCAAATTACTTTGGGGACTAGTGTTATTTCTTAACAACGATTGCTTAAAATTATGACCACCTGTTTCAGTTTTGGTGTGTCCTCCTTTCAAGAGGACTCCTTTAATAAAATTAAGATTGGTAATGTTATTCAGGGGAGAGGGACCTGAACACCAGATTGGAAAATAATAATGTTTAATATGGACAGTGCAGAAAAACAACAATAATCTTCTACATGAAACTGAAACCAAAACAATCTATAAGTAAAGCCATAAGATAATAGTTTTGAAACAGGAAATGTTTTCACACATTTCAGAGAAAGAGTTGTACAGTGGGGAAGGTTAGTTACTTAACAGCATTAGATGAATCTCATTTGTTTGTGTTCTGTATAATACTAACAAGGTATTCTACTAAGATTAGAGCAGACATAGTCAGAGTGTGTAAGTAATTCACGGTTATGACACTTTACCTAAATTAAATTTGGTCCTCTCCTCTTCCTAGAAGAGTTTGAGACGTGGAATTTAAGGTAAGGTCATGATCTCATGACATGTTTTGAAAAACAGAGCTTTAGTCCTGTCTTGATCCAGGTTCAGGGTTCACTGCTGAGATTATGTTCAAGGAGATATTAATCACACAAAGTTGTTTACTAGGGTCTGGGAATGAGAGACTCCGTACAAAATCAATTTGCCATTTTTCAAGAGAACATCAAGGAAATAGTATGCCTGAGGTACTTTTCCATGGTCTTTGTTATAAAAGACTATGATAAAAGGTTGCTGTGTATTTGGTGATTACAGACAAGCAGTAGGATATGATATAGGCTACTAAGAAGTTGACTGAACAGAGATATTGGAAAAGCACCTACTTTGGGAGACAGGTAGTTGTCTTTATTATTTCTTTGTTTTCCTAGTGGAAAAGCAGAAATAGCCATATTTTCCCATAAGTGAGGTGGTATTAGGATACATGTCCCATGGGCTTTTGGTGTACCACAGTCTTTCCCTCATCCTGTGAATTAAAATCTATAGAGATGCAAATGTCAGCATTTAATTTTCTTGTTTTCCTGAAAATCACTTGTTCCATGTTCAGTCATTCTATGCTGAATGATTTTGCGTATGCTTCATAGTCTAGTTTGTATAAAAGCCTTGAAAAAGTTGAAAAGATCAATTTTTAAATATTACTTCATGGTATAAAAATAACAAAATTTGCCTTGTTTATTTTTGCTTATTATGTCCTCAAAAATGTGACAGTCTCTGTTATTTTTCTTCAAGGTATGCAAAATCCAGTCAGATCAAGACAATGTCCAGCAGCAAGATATTTTTTAAAGGCAGTAGATTTCGATACAGGTGGGTGTTTGCAGTTTCTTGTTCATGGTAAATAATTTCAGAAATTAAGAAAATGTCAGTAATAACTCAAAGTAAATTCAGGGCTTTTTCTCCTGGAGGGTCTCTTCATACCTGGTTGAGGTCAAGATCTGAAAGACTTTCCGTTGTCTCTTTAATGGCACTTTTAAAATAAACTGGAGTTTTCACACAGACACTTCTGTCAAGAGTAGTTCCACCAGCAGACAGCTTCACTTTTGGTGCAGCATCTGTAAAAACAAGGATGTGTGGCCAGTGGAAGTATTGTATGCCCTCTGCAGCTGGGCAGCTCTGAACTAGGTGTGAGTTAAAGAGGCAGTCCAGTCCCACTTGTGGTATTCTACTACAAAAGGTTGCTTTTTCTTTGATAACTTTGTGGGCAAGTAGTCAGCACAATTTTGTTCTGGGACATTACGTATGAATTTTATAGGAATCTTTTTTCCCTTTTTTTTTTCTTTTTGTTAAATGCATCTTAATTGTTCACATTTATATAGCTCATGATATGTATCTTAGTATTTACTTGAATATTTATTTCATCTTCTAATGCAGTGGAAAAGTAGCCAAAGAGGTTGTGGAGGCAAGCTCTAAAATCCAGAGGGAACCTCCTGAAGTTCACAGGTATGTCTTGACATTCAGTATTAAAGTTTAAGGACTAGGGAGGATTATTTCTCTCTACAGAAATATTCTCTTTCCTACATTGTCAGGTGTAAAGGCTGTCATTCTGAGCTTCCAAATTACATCTGCAATCTTTAGGAATATACATCACCAATGTTACAAAATTCTGACCATAGCGTATTTTCTCCCACAAGGGAGAACCTAATATGTGCTTCTTTGAAGGTGAGTTTAATTGATCAGTCAGATTGGTAGTTTACACTATTTTTTGTGGTACAAAATAAACTGTTATTATAGGATGCTGACAGAAAAGTACATTCTCGTTTCATTCCTTGATTTTGTTTGGTTTGGAAAGTTTTTGGTTGGTATATGTTTATAGGTATGTTTAAAAGTATACTTGATAATTTTTCCGTAATGCAGTCAAATCAAAAAGCATGAAGTTCATTCAGTAAAGAGAAAAAAAATATTAGAGAATCTTTCTTTTGGAGGAAAATTTTGCTTGTAAGAAATATGCATGTAGACTTTGAAAGCAAACTAATGCTTTCAGGTCCTCATAACTCATTGTAGTGACAGCAAAAATCCCTAAGAACCAGATTAAAACACTTCAGAAATGAAGGAGGCTATCAGGGAAAACTATTTAAAACCATTAAAAAAATTTACTTAACTTTCTGAACATTCTACAGCCATATCCCTATTTTTATTGAGATTTCTTTTTATATTTGCAGAGAGTGTGCTTGGTTTTTTAATTGAATATTGCTATTCTGTCTATATTTGAGATAAAAGTGGATTGTCTTGATTAAAGGGTGGGAATATATTTGCAGTAATTATGTATAATGTGTTGTCTAGCCCTACTATGTAATTAACAGGCTGTGCAGTCATGCTTTCAAACATGTTATTCCAGATTACTTTTTAAAATGGGGTATGTGAAGGCCTAGAATATGTCAAAAGAGAGCACAGAAGGCAGAATATAGGTGCATCGAGTCAGTATAGAACACTTGGGTACACATACGTAGTTTAAATGAGAATCGTTGCTCACTTTAGAAAATAGCTTATTACCTACTTTCCAAGAGGTTTCTTTTTTCAAGGATAAGAAAAGATTTTCACGTACAACTGTTTTTTATCTTGTATTTTTCCTTTCTTTGATTTCTATTTTTAAAAGTATTTTAAACCTATTGTTTAAAACTTAGTGTACGTAAAGAAACAGATGAGAGAGCAAATAAGTTTTAAAAGCCTCATCATGTGGATTTAACATCCATAAGTTGCAATGCATATTTTTTATAATTTTTGTCATTAACCTTCTTACAAAGCTTGCATTTGCAATATTATGGAATCTCCAAGTTCAATTTCTTAGAAAGACTAAGGAATAGTCTAGGGATTGATTTAAGATGCTTTTACAGCTCAGATTGTGAAATGGGAGACAGAGATAGCTGATCCTTCTAAAAGCACAAGTAGGCAAAAAGTTTAGCAAATTTTTGGCTCAAAAAAAGAGGCATGTTTTAAAAAAAGCTACTCTGTGAGAGAGGATTTGGGGACAGGAAATGGTGGCTTTTCAGAAGCAAAACATTTAGAAAAAAAATTGATGGTAGGTAAATGTATATCTGTATCTCTAAATATATATAAAGTTTTTTCTCCCTGTGCCCTCACCCTCAAAGTCAATTGAGTTGCACCATGGCTGCATTAAGAAAGAGCCATGCAGTTGAGAAGAGGGTACTGCTCAATATCTTTGTGTTTGGATATTACACTTAAAGCACTGTGTACTGAAAACCTGTTGGAGTGTGTAGCCATGCGGGGTTAATGCAGTGGCAGCCTCGTCTGACAAACACACACACTGAACGATTTAATATTTTGTTCCCAGAGCATGCTGGAAGGAGGCATAAGCCTATGGATTTACTATTGGGTTGGAGTGACTATTATTACAACAATCTGAGTGAAAACCTCCTACGGATAGTGAAAATTTAAACTAAATAGTTGTCAAAGACTGTTCAGAGAAGGCAAATTAGGACATAAACGTGTTTGGGCATGTGTTAAGGCACAAGAAATCATGTCAATTGAGCAAGAAAGCTTGTTTATGCCCACAGAATATTTAATGACATGTAATGTGAGTTAAGAATTGAGCATCTGTGTCCCAAGTTTAAACTTGGGACCTTCAGCAACACATATTTGTTCCATATTTTGACTTACAACAGGTTCTTTTTTCATTTTGTTTGTGTGAAATTTTAAGTCAAATCTTTGTGCAAACTTGAAATGCATTTTGTGAAACTTCAGCACTGTCTATATACCATTTAAAGTCAAGTAGAATACTCTTCCATTTAATCTTTTCTTTCATCAAAAGTAAATATTTTATAACATAATGGTTGAGATTTATTGCAGGACTCTTGCTTCAGGCCTATATTGTGTAAATCCTAGATAACATATTCAAAGAAGCCATTTTATATTCTTAGTAATATATTTTTAGGCTAATAAGCATTATGACTGAAGAAGATCAACAGTGTTCCTAAAACTTTCCAGAGCATATTCAACACCTGCTAGAAAAAAACCTCTTAAAATGAAGTAAGACAAGAAAAAAACCAGCCTCAGTGCTGGGAGGCATGATGTAGAGGCAGCATCTGGGGTGCGTGGGCATGATCGAGAGCACTCTGTGTCTGTAAACCACAGGGATACATTTGTTCCTGCTTTAGTCTTTGATCTGCAGTGTTCAAACTGTAACAAATCCTTTATCCAGTTCTAGAGGCAATGGAACAACCTTCCCTTTCCTCAAATTCAAATACTAATGTGTGCTGTGTGCTGTGCACTGTGGAGAGGAGCAACACACTGAAATCCAGCCTAAGATGAAAGGGAGTCAGGCAGTGTAAAGGAGGTAAACCAGGTCAAAACCTCTCTCACACTTCAGATACTGAAATGTTTACATCTGTGGAGGGTGCAACATAACACAGCTGAAAGCAACATTTGATGTGTTGAGCTTTTTATGACAGCTCAAGCCTAGTAATTTATGCAAAATGATGCTGAGACCTACTGGACTGCAGTTATTCCCAGTAAGCAAACTGACCCTGTTTTCCCCATTCTTTTAGAACTAGCATTACCCAGAGTCGCAGCTCTCCCTCCTTGAACAAGCAACTCATAATCAACATGGAACCTCTGCAGCCTCTCCTTCCTTCTCCCTGTGAGGAGGAAGAGGTTCCTGTAGATGAAGGTGAGTCACTTACCCAATTTCTGCCAATATTTATTACAAAGGTGTGATACTGACTCAGAGATATGGAAAAAAAATAATAATTTTCATTAGGAATACCTCATTAAGCCTCTGAATGTCATACTTGGAAATGATCACTGTCTCAAGAAAATGCACAAGCCTTATGCGAGATACATTGCGAGGAAAGTTACTGCTAGTTGATTTCTGTTTGAAAAAATCTTCTTGTAGCTTGCCAGGCAAATGGATCTTAGGAAATAA
Organism: Pardalotus punctatus; assembly: GCA_013400915.1. Taxonomy (NCBI): domain Eukaryota; kingdom Metazoa; phylum Chordata; class Aves; order Passeriformes; family Pardalotidae; genus Pardalotus; species Pardalotus punctatus. The sequence continues at coordinate 48,059 of VZTX01026573.1, read as the reverse complement.
ATAATCCCAACAGGGCACCTTTTTCTAAATGGTGTCAGCTGTTGCTAAGGAGTGAAAACTGGCAGTTTACAGCTGGGCATGTTGTTTTTCTTGAGTCCTTTTACTTTTATATGTCTTTCTTTCTGCTTTAGTGTTAGGAAAAACTCTCTGCTAATTTAATTTCCTTGACAAAAAATGACATTATTTGAAGGTCATCTAGGAAAGATCTTCTGTTAATTTAATCTGCTTGACAAAAAGGAATGTTATTGAAAGATCAGTTTCAATTTATTTTGTAGAACAAGGTTTTCCATGTATTTGTTTATTTCTTGATATTTCAAATATCACATTGAAAACTTTTATTTTCGAGATATGGTCACTACAATGATGTGAACATCATAGCCAGCTTAAATGAGGATAATTGCCTTCTTCCTAATAAAAGAGGAAGCCAACCATACAAAATCTGACAGTGGTTCTTGCTTGAGTTGTAGTGAGATAATTTTTAAAGAGGTTGGGAAATATGATCTTTGCCATTGTTTTGTTTCAATCATTTAACAGGAAACAGAAGATAGCTGAGTGAGTATCTTCATTTTCATGGGAGTATGTCTTAATTTTATTTTATAGGAGTCATATAAACATGTTTTGTTCATCGGAGTTTAGACACTGAATGCAGTAAGAACAAGTAAATCACATTGTCTGTGTGCATACCTTATTATAATTAGTAGAAGCAGGTGTTAGTTTGAACAGTTACTTGTTTACCTCTGCTGTGAAATACACACATCTGCTAAGCTACACTCCTGCAGCCAAGGATCACTGCTGTGTTTCTTCTGGGCAGTTGTCACCACTGCAGAGTAACAACAACTTGCTGTGTGTAAGACTGCTGTAACAACACTTACAACTCCAGGCAATGAAATCTATTTCTGGAAACTGGTGGCTTAGTGCTATTTGCTCACCAGTCTGCACTTGTTTTAGATGTTTGTGTTACATAGGTTTGAAAATCACATTTCCTTTCAGTCAGACAGATTGTTGTTACTATAATGAGCTAATAGAAATATTTGCTGGTGAGTTTCCTGTAGAATATTTTATGTGTAGTTAAATACCACCAGCTGCTAAGTTAACAGTATTTAGCCTTTTACAGTCTTTTCCTGCAGAGAACTTGGCTATATCATCAAATTGGAGCCTGAACTTATCTCACAGCTCTCAAAGACTGATACTGGCTCTCTTCCCAACATCCACTTCTGTGGATTCCCACCTTCTCCCTTGCACTAGCATTAATCACAACAGAATGAACTGGGAGAAGGAGTTAAAAAAAAAAAAAAAAGGTAAATAAAATAAATTTAAAACAACAGCAACAAAACCAAACCAAAACCAAAAACAACAGAAAACCAAACTAAACAAACAAAAATAAAATCCAAAACCAAACAACAACCCCTTAACTGTGCAGATCCTGACTCAGTGTTTGAGTGGCTCATCAAGAGGGTCAAGTGAGGTCCTATGTTAGGGTAAGGGCACGAGCAGGAGGTAGGGAGAGGGGAAACTTCCAGCTCTGAGACTGACACAACTGCCTTGGGAAACTGCTTTTAGTGTGCTACAGACATGAAACAGCCTTGGTATCTCTGTATATGCCTCGGCCCAGTGAAGCATACTTTCACTTTTGTTGTTCCAAAGGGAAAGGTCAACCTTATCAGCCAAATAATCCATGCATGAAATCTGAGCACATAAGCATCAAGTGACCTAAAAGTTTTCATCCCTTTGTCAAAAACACATTAATATCCTGTGACTGAAGAGGCATGGTTTTGCCTTTTAAAAAAAAAAAAAAAAATGGTCTACTCAAATAAATGAAGCCCTGATTACATCTGGTGCTAGAAAATCCAGGGACAATGGACTACCACCTGAAAAACGGTTGCCAAGTGATCAAGACAGTCAGTAATCTGTCTCAGCAAAATCAGATGGTAAAAGAAGGCAGAATCTGTATAGCAGTACTACAAGAAACACGTGTTCAGCTACACACTGAGCAAGAACCAAGCTGTGCTCAGCACTGGTGAGGCTGTACCTTGAATCCTGTGCTGTTTTGGGCCCCTCACTGCAAGAAAGACATTGTGCTGCTGGAATGTATCCAGAGAAGGACAGTGGTGTCAGTGAAGGGTCTGGACCACAAGTTCTGTGAGGAACAGTTAAAGGATCTGGGGTGGTTTAGTCTTAAGGAGGCTTGGGGTGACTTTATCACCCTCTACAACTCCCTGAAAGGAGTGTGTAGCCAGGTGGGGATTAGCCTCTTCTCCCAGGTAATAAATAACAGGACAAGAGGAAGTGGCTTCACGTTACACCTGAGGAGATTTAGTCTGGATAGAAGAAATATTTATTTACCAAAGGGATGGTCAGGCATTGGAGCAAACTGTCCAGGGATGTGGTCAAATTGACATCCTTGGAAGTGTGAGCGTGGTGCTTGGGGACACAGTTTAGTGGTGAACACAGCTGTGCTGGGTTAAAAGACTTGATGATCTTTCCAACTTTAATGATTCTATGTAGGAGAATGAGCATGCCCCTGCTATCATCAGTCTAATTTTCTGTCTGTGTGAGAGTTCTCAGCTGTGTAAGCTTTGGTTGTAGGGGAGAGGCATGTGAAGCTTTTGTAGGTGAAACTTTTTTTTTTTTTAGGTAGCCTCTTGCTCAGAGTTAGTAGAGACAGGGAGTTTCTGACTCAGTCATAAGATTTCAACATGTCTCCCTTAGTTATTTGTACATAAACTTATGGGGCATGATTTGAAATCAACACGGTCATTTCTCTTTTGCAGCAGCATGGTCACATGAAACTAAATGATACATTTTATTTCTCAACATCAGTATGCAGGAGAACACTGGCCTCTTTTCCCCTTGCATTAAGGTTTGATGCCTTGGATATTTTTATGCTTCTGTGTGGTTCAGCTGTTATGCTAGCAACTGCTAGCTGAGATAGATGCTGTGGAAGTTTGTAATGTATGTTATGAGGCATTTGGAAATGTTTCAGATGTTGGAAATCTTTCACAGCCTTATCTGGTTGGCACTTGTATCCTTGTCTAGGCCTTCCTTTGCATATTGAACACATTGGTGGCTAGATTTCTGTAAGAATTTATGCTTTCCAGTTTTTGTAGCCATGCACACAATGAAGAGTCAACCCTTTTTAGTGAGTTTTTAATGATCCTGTGTTGTTAGCTACAACAGTTATGAGAATAAAAATGACAAAAGAAGACAGAGTGTTACTTTTGAAGGGGTGACAAAATGGAGATCGGAAGCGAAGGGGTACTTTATCTTTCCTTACACCAACAAAAATGTGCTTGCAGAGAAGGAAAGGAAGAGAGGTCTTTGCTTTACATGAGGAAGGAGTAAATAGGACCTCTGCTGGATAATTGTACTATACAGGCTGTGTGGAGAAAGAAGCCATGATAAGGATGCTTTCTAGAAGCTCCATTGAAGCTGATGTCTTCCATAGGAGAAATAGTTTGGGGTAAAAGATAGATTTCAAGACTCCCTTCCCTACCACTCTCTTTCCCACATGTTTACATGCACGTCACTGATTTTTTGGGAACCTGCATATCTCTGCTGGATGGGAATGGGGAAGTGCCCAGCCTTCTGAAGCAACATTTCTTCCTGGTGGATAAGAATATGTCCAATAGTTGTCCACAAGAGGGAACTGGAGCACATATGTAAAGAGAGACTTTTTTCCAGACTTGGCAATTTTCTCTTGTTTTCACATGGGCAAGTCAGTTTTCATTCTAGGCTAGAAATGAATGTGTTTTCATCTCACTAGTTTGCCTTGCGACTAAGGTTTCTAAGCACAACATAGTTTTTTTCCATTTTATCTATATGTTCCCCAAATAATTCCCAGGCAGTGATAGGGAACTGGCATTATTGGCCAAATTAAAGCTTTTTAGAAAAATAATGGGGACAGAGTAATTTATTCTGTGGAAACTCTGGTCTCTTTTTTAACTACATTATGTTTTGGTGCCTTAGATATTTTTATGCCTCTGTGTGTGGCTCAGCTGTTATGCTAGCAACTGCTAACTGAGATGGACGCTGTGAAAGTTTGTATTGTACATTATGAGGCATTTGGAAATGTTTAAAAATAACCTCTGGTTCTGTTCCCTAGTGGGATATTTTTGTTGGCCACGTTAGAAGCTTGTCATTTGATTCATTGAGAGTGACTTGTGTTGGTCTTTTAAAACTCAGTGGGAACTTAATAAAAGGTCAAAGCTGGTATGGAGAGAGCCTTTACAAGACTTTGAGAAGAGGAATTAATAGTCAAAATGGTGAAATGTCTTGTAAAAATCCAAACCAAGAGAAGCATTCATTTGCGGATGGTTAACCACTGCAACAAGGAAGTGTGCATACGTTTACTGCGGCATGGCTCCAAGATCACAGCCAGAAGGGCTGGTAAATTTACATTTATTTTATTCAAACTCTCTTTTTAAACCCTCTCTCCCTAGTTTGTTATGTTAATAGCTGTCTCTTGGAAAGGAAGTGTGCTGTAAATGATGATGTTGCATCAAGTATAGCAGAGAATAAGGACAAATTACTGACAGGAACAAAGTTGCAAATGGAGAACAAATGAGACAAAACTTAAATTTGTAATATTAAATTGTGGATTTATTTGTTAATTGGTAACAAATGAGGGACTGGAATTTTGCCTTTGTATTTTTCTTGGACTGAGGTGGGGGAATACTTTGAAACTGTAATTTATGACAAAACTAAATAGTTGTTAAACTAGCAGATAGGTTGGTAGTAGATTTTGAATGTGATCTGGATACAGCAGTGGAGACAGCTCAGCTTTTTACTTCAATGAAGTTTCCAAATGGCAACTTTCTTTGGTCTACTTTTCTAGATATTGAATAATTTCATATACTGAATAATAGTACTGAGGCTGGTAGAGGAAGGTGGAGCTTGGGCAGAGTCTGATTTAGCTTTTTTTTTTTACTACACACAAGAAGAGTGCAACTCAAGGAATAAAATGTGTTCAGTATTGCTTTGGACAGCAAAGTGGTGGGTTTTTTAGGAAATCCCTTTGCTGAAGATCCATTGGCCCCTCTGTCAATAAATATATCCATTTCCTTAATGTTATAAGCCATTTTGAAATTTGTTTTTCCATGCTTTCTGTGGTACTGTTTCCTTTTGATACTTTGGCAACTATGGGTTGGATGATTTCAGTTTTTATTCACCTATATAAAACTTTTATATTGAATCTTCATTTCAGAAATTAGTTTTTAACCACAGAATTAACTGAAAATGTTCTGGTAAATACTAGAATATTGCCAGTCTTTTGGTATCTGAAAATCAGAAAGCATAAATGCAGTAGATATAGGAGAAACTACTTCTTGCAGTGGTTTGTCTCTGAGTAGCAACACCTCCTGGTTGCCTTTGCTTCTTGAATTCATGACTCAGGGGAAACAGTGGAATCTATGAGAATGCACCTAACTCCCTTGATTCAAAAATAGTAGCAAAATTGAAAAAGCATAATTATTGACGTGTATTTTATGTTTTTACATCTCAGAGGTTAAATACTGGCTCCAAATAAATGCAAGACATCTTGTTGGTTTAATATAATGACACTAGTCATAACTGATTTGTGTGTTAGGGCTACATTGGTACTTAAACCCCTTGATTTTGTAGTACTATTCATAGTATGTTATTCCTTTTGAAGTACACATGCAAAAAAAGTGTATATCAGCATATAAAACATGTCTAGCAGCACCAAAGGATTGGAGTTAGAGTGTGCAAAACTCCTAACATGGGCCATAACTCCTCGGGAGAGCCCCACTGCAGAACAGTGCTGACTTGTGCCGGGAGGGGTCACCCAAGCTGAGTGGGAATGCTGAAATGTCCCTCTTTGCCCTTCTGCTTGGGTGCTAAGCTTTCACATCAGTGCTCGGCTCTTTTCAATCTCACTCTCCTTGGCCTGGTGCTACACACTGAGTTGCTTCTGTCCCGTCACCAAGTTCTTGTTTCTCTGAACTGCTGACAGATGAACTTTGCCTTCTCATTCCTGCTCCCATGACACACAGTTCCCTCTCCCTTCTGCTCCCTTCATTCCTGTTGCTGCTTGGTCCTGTTTCTGAAAGGGGATCAACAATACTGGTTGAACTCCTCCCAGGCCAAAGGGAGGTTGAAGACAGACATCCCAGAGGGCCCTCTGTGCCGCATGCTCTGCTCTGCTTCTGTCTCTGTGCTTTGGGAGCCCTTTGAGGGGTGAGGAAAGCAGAGCAGTGGTTGCACTAGCCACGGTGACACCGTGACACACCGTGAGCACCGTGACACACAGCACAGCTGGGAGGCAGCTGTAATTAAATGTGCTACTCATGTGAGCTGGCAACTGGGAGAGGGCATTGCTCCCTTCTAGAAGTTCCCATTAGACTACAGCAAACAGTGATGGCCAGCAGGAAAGCCAGGTCGTTGCCTAAGAAGGAGTTACTATAAACTGTCATTGATTAACTCTCCTTGAAAAGTTATAACAGGTGTCTTTTATGGGCACGGGATGTAGGTATGGTACCAATCTGTGACCTCCTGTTTCTGAGGGCAGGAGCTCTGGCTGTGATGCAAATCCTGCTTGATATAGATCCTGTGTAGGGAAATAAAATTCAGTGTAATTCAAGAGCTTGTCTCATTTTTCTACATTTTCTTTGTGACATTCAGGTACTTTGCTTGGGTGAGAATGTCACCTTCTCCTTCCTTCTGAAAGGTCGTTCTATTCAGAATGAATTTTGTCCACATGGAAAATAAGCAAAGGATACGTAATATTTCTATAGGAAGACATAAAAAGGACAGGAAGGAATTGTCCTATTTGTAGCCTGGCAGGCCTTTTCTGTTTACATGCATGTATGAAGTGTTCCTAGCACTGTTTTCTCTGGACCACATCTAATTTTCCATTTCTCTATTTAAAATAAGGATATATTCACACTTATTCCTTTCCCCACCATACAAAGCTTTTACAGGAGTGTAATTGCATTTGCGTTTCTGGTAAGAAAAGCCATGTGCAGGATATCCAGCCAACAGACAATGTGTGAACTGAATTTTTTAATAAGCAGATGATACACTTTTCTGGGGTGCTGTATTTCCAGCAACTGCAGCTTCTTAAGAATGGTGGAGCTAGAGCCGACCTTCATCTTGCTAATCCTCAGCTGCTGGTTTTGGCCCCTCTAGAAATACTAGCGGCTGACAGCTTTTAAGTCAGACCTCTTGCATGCTCATGTTCACAGCAGATGACCATAGTAATCTCATGTCTTATTCAGCTGTTCATGTTCCTGGTTTGGAGCAATCACAGTATTTGGTGGAAGTGGAATACTGAATTTCGCTAGGATAACGAGATGTCTGACTTTGTAAAATTGGTTCATTTGCCAGAAAAGTGTATCTGTGGACATATAAAAAGTAAAGCTGTGTTTACTTACCTGATATTACAGTAATCTGTATTAGAAGTTTCGGATTTATGGAATGTAAATTTCCAGTAAGAATATAAAGTGAAGAACAGAAAGAAGAGGTTCTTCTCAAAAGTAATTTCTACTAAACACAATATAAATTTTAACTATTATTAAAGAAATAGTAGACTTTTCAAAATCTTGCCAAAAATTATACAAAATGATAGTATTATAAGGGTAGTAGCAAAATAATTGTTATGCATGAATAGGAGCAAAAGATTTGCAGTAGAGTTGTAGAATAATTAAAGGGTATTTGGAGTTTGGCTTACTTTAACTTTTATATTCTCTTTTTCCTTTGGAATATTTTGAGGATTTTTGTTTCTTTTAACTTGATTTTATAACTTCAGATAACTGGCTCTCTTGAGGGTTATCTGAAAAGTAAAAAGTCTGAAAATTTTCTTCTATCTTAAATTTGTGTTACTGGAGTTGCAGTTCCATACTGTGGAATTATTTTGAATTTTCATACTTTAATGTGATATTCTTAGGCCTGCATAAGCATTGTAAATGATATGTGCCATAATGATTTTACAGTTATGTATTTTGAAACCATCAAAATATGAATGGCCCTACATACTTACCTATAGATTGCAACATGACTGGAATTTTTGCTGGAAACAGTCACATTGACCATGATTAATAGCCTGTTCTTTCCCCAGTCCTTGACTTAAGAAATGCTGTGGTGTTATAGGGAATATGAAGGAACAAAAATAACAGCTTTATATATTTAATTTTTTAAAATATCAAATGAGGTTGCAGCAGCAGCATTTAATGCCCATTCTAAATTTTAAAATAATGATTTATACCAGTATTTGACTGATGTAAAATGCAATTGCTTTGAGTTAATAAGTTTAAGCTACAAATAAGAGAGTCAAAAATCCTTGTTAGCAGTTGAAATTAAATAGTGGAATGTAAATTTAATGTGTGCTTCAGGGCTGCAACATATAATACAAACCCTTCAGAAAACACTGACCTTCTATCAACAGGTTAATCTCAAAGTCAGATGTTTGAAAGCTATTTGAGAAAAATACAGTTTTAATGAAAGTTAATATGATACTTGTTGCTCGTGTTCACGATGCATTTTATGCATGCTGGAATTTACACTGTGGAAGAAGAGGAGGCACAAGAATAATAAATTGGGGTGACCTTTCTTTGTGGTAGCTGCAGCTGTCCTTCTCTATGATGAGAATTATGATGAAGTTATATTACTGACTTTGCGACTAAGCTGGTATAGAGACGTCTGTGGCCAGAATTCTCAAAGTCGGGAGGGTAAAATTAGGTGCTTTAAACCATATTGAAATGTTTAAGTAAGTGACTCAGCTTAAATTTTACTCATATTAAGAACAATTTAAAAGAACTTTTGAAAAGCACACTGCAATACTTGTGTATCTAAAGATACGTGTAGCTGCTTAATGTTGGGTTCCAGAGCTAAAAATTTTGGTTTTTGGATTTTAAGGTGTCCTGGGTGCACTCTCATGTAACTCAGTATGGTTTGAGGATCCAACATTACCTTCTGTTACAGCATGCTAAGGAGAAAAATCCCCCAATTCTGTTCTCACTTCTTAGTGTTCATACGCTGTTGTGTCTAGTTTCTGTCGGTTTGTATCCTCCTCTTGATGACTTTGGCAAGTGTATTTGTTAATGTAAACACTGGTGTAGACAATTAAATTCCAGCACAAAACATGTTTCATGCTGGAATGTGATGAATTTCTAAATTGGCTGTGATGAGAGAGGACAGAGTTGAGACAAGGAATTATTAGCCAGGCAGCCAAATTAAATTTATGAAAATTAAACTAGTTGAATGATTCGACTAATAATTTTATTTATTGAGGACAAGGTTTCATTTCAGCTATACACATCTGCTGCTGACAGGAGCTTTCCTGTTCTCTCTCTTCATCCCTATCTCCATGAGACCATATGACAAGCCAACCCAGGAAGTAAAAACATCTAATGCTAACCCAAGCTGCCTTGCTCAGTGATGAAATGAAAAGAAGCAGAAATGGTCCTTTTGGTCATTTGGCCAAAATGTGAAACCTCACCTGGAGGCATGGCCAGTGAGGCCTAGAGAGCAAGGAAAAGATAACAAATTACAGGGAAAAGATCTGTCTGGGACATTTTGAATACTTAAAAGAGGAAATTTCCATGAGAAGGTGTCTTAACATGCCTTTGTAAGGGTGGTCCATGCCCAACTCTTCTCCCTTCCTCTCCTGCAACTGTCAACTAATAGCAGTCACTGCAGTACTGAGTAATGTAAACAGCTAGACTTCACGGCAGACTTATTGCTGTTAGAGGTAGACTGGAAAAAGGAGAGTGAATTTTGGGATGAGAGAGCTTGAGTAGAAAATGGTGTCATAAGAAAGTCTCCTCTGTAAAGGGGAGAGAGAAATTTAGAGGAGAGAGAAGAGAGACAAAGAGCTACGTGAGCAGGAAAAAAAGAGACATGAGAAGGAGCTTTTTTAACAGGTCTAAATGCTGTTTCCTGTTAAAATGTTGTTTCAATGCTGTCTAATGCTTATATAATATGTTAACCTTCCCCTCCTTTTGTCCTTTTTACTGTTAACATGAATTTATCATGATAATCTACTGTCTCTTTTAAATGTCATGCTTCATTCTCAACCTTTGCTATTTCCTTACCACACTCATTCATCTCAAAGGAATAAGGGTGGGTTGTTTTGGCTGTTATTATTTTTAGTATTATACACCAAAGAGCAACAATTCACACATGTAGTAGGTATTAATTTATACCGGAAGTCAGATTGCCAGTAGAAAATAAACTGCTGTTTCTGTTTTGCACTGCACCATGATTAGTGGTAGCTGCAACAGACCCTCTTAAGCAGATCTGGTGTACTGCAGTGTTGCAAAGATATTGCCCTCTTCAGAAAGCTTTTCCAGTTTTTGATAATTGTGTACAGTTTGGTTTCAATATACAAAATTATTGCAAAATCTTCTTTTCAAGTTTCCAATTGTTAAAGTATCTATTGGAAGGCTGACCTTTTCCACCAGGGTGTGACAAATTTAGGATCAGTGTTTTAATCTCATTTTTCAGGTGTCCAGCTGCCAAAGGAAGATGAGATTTCAGTACCTGTGACTTCATGCTCTCCAGTAAAGGATACTGAGGAGAATTTTGATCTTGCCATTGAGCAGGAAGAGAAGATGAAAGAGGAACCATTAACCATCTCAGAGCTGGTATACAATCCTAGTGCCAGCTTGCTGCCCACACCTGTTGATGATGAGATTGACATGCTTTTTGATACCTGTCCAAGAGCAGATAATGAGAAAGATGATACTGATTCATTTGAGGAACTTGAAGCAGATGAAAATGCATTTTTAATTGCAGAGGAGGAAGAACTGAAAGAAGCTCGGAGAGCCCTGAGGTGGAGCTATGACTTTCTAATGGGCAATATAGAGGTGAATGCTTTTGTGAAGAGTTTCTCCAGACTTTTTCTTGTAGGCCTTGGACTGTTGCTGTTTGTGTTCCCTCTTTTTCTTGTTCTCCTGGAGTCGGACCTTCAGATCTCTTTCCTTCATGAAATCCGTCAGACGCCGGAGTTTCAGCAGTTTCATGTTGAATATTACTGCCCCCTTAGGCAGTGGATGGCTTGCAAAATAAACTTCATCCGTGGCATGCTGGGCAGCTTTTAAATTTTACATTAATATGATACAACTAAGGGCTATATTCAAAATTCCAATTTGTGAGAGCTTTCCATAATGCCCCTGGGCCCATCTGTTGGTAGCTGACTTTGTATCTTCATGTACAGTTTTCTTTATAGACTCTTCAGGTTCTTAAGTTCCCTTTACATACTTAAATTGCCATTTTAGTTACAGTCATCTTTCAATAACCAAAAAGAAGCTTTATTTTAATTACATTTCAGACTTCCTTGTCATCTGGTACATTATATGAGACAGGGTCATAATAAGTTTCATTGTCCTTAAACTTTCAATCCATGGCACTAAAACTGGTGATATTGAAAGAAAAACTTTTTGAATATACTCCTTAGTGCAACAATCTCTTCTAACCAATGCCTATACAAGCAATGTTTATGCTGGGTTTTTGGTTTTTGTTTCTTTTTCTGCTTGGTTTTTTTACATTTTTATGTGTTTAAAATGTTTTGGTAAATTTTTAGTAAAAGACAACTTATGATGTTATTTAAATGTACACATTGGTAAGAATAATTCAGAAGGGCATGTAGGGTGTTTTTAGTGTTTTATCAATTATTTGTTTTTAAACTATTGGCTGGAGAATGAATGAATTTAATGTAGCTCTATATAAAGGGACTGTGTCTGGGAAACACATAGAAAGTTCACTCAAGTTCAGAAGGGGCTGCCTGGGGGAGGTGAAAGGACAGCAAGTGTGCAAAAGAACTTCTGAAAGGCACAGCTCTAAAGCTTGGGGAAGGGAGCAGAACTAAAATGATCCTTTCTTTTATCTGTCAGGTTGTCTTCCACTTTAGCAGTTCTGTAGAAAGTCTTTACAAGATAGTCCAACTACGTTTAGGAAGAGATTGAGTCTTCAGTCTAAATGTAGATTATTGTATATAATGGAAGACAATAATAGTAAGTAGGAAAAAAAAAAAAAAGAAAAAAAAAGGAAAAAAGAAAAAAGAAGAAAAAAAAAGAAAAAAAAAGACCCCAAACTAAATTAGTAGGTGAATGACCTACTTTTAAAAACTATAAAGAAGAGGAAAAGGTGAAAAAGGAATAAATTTTGCATATTTCTTTTTAAAAACAAAGCATTAGGCTGTACAGTTGATATAAAAGTATTCTACTGGCTCACAGTTAAAGGCTTAAACACTTTAAGAGATGCACCTTCATGCTTGATGCCCTTTATGACTAATCTCTAAGACAACATATTTTCTGTGCATACTAATATGCTTCCGTTCACATATAGCAGCATACTTACCCTCTTTCCTTGTTATTATGAGCCCAGTTACAAGATCTAATACTGTTTTGTGTAACATGGATTTGTATATCTAAAGGTATTCCAGTATAGCTTAGAGAATATACTTACATAAAATCTTGTCAATGTTGAGAACATTTGAAGACCCTCAAATATACCACAGAGGTTGTATTTAAGACAAGAAAGTTTTTATTCCTCCTCTCCCAAAATCTTAGTGCAGCTTTGTTTCATATTTAAATTAAGGAACTTGAATTTTGGCTTCAGAGTATTTCTCCTGCTTTGACATTTATGAATTGGACACATATTCGAGGCCATTTTATTAGATGTGCATTTAACATGCTGGAACCACATGTCTAATTCCTACCAAATAAATTCCCTTTAGTTTCAATATCAGGGAATCTGTTTTGTTTGGTTTTCCTATGTAAGCCTTTGCAAGTGTCTAGTTTTAAAACAGCAAGTTTCAGAGAGAATTTATCCTTCCCTTCTAATCTTCTCCAGTTTTTAAAAGAACAGTTACAGGGCTTAGGAGTTCCTTTCCTCAGCTGAAAACTTTTGGATTGCTATTCATCTCCCCTCTGACAAAGACTAAATTAAACACCTGTGGTTTTTTATTGTCTTTGTTTGTCCTTGCTAATCTGTTCCCCAGAAGAATCATTAATGATTAGTTATTTGATGTCTATTTCTTCCTGTGCTACTTGCAGCTAAATGATCCTTTCCCATGAGGTAATAATCATTCAGCCTAATAGAAATGGAGAGTGAACTAATGTAGACATTTGGTCTTAACAAGAGACTACTAATTTATATTGTTGCTAAACAAAGGTGTCAGAAAAGCTGTTTTCAGTGGTGAAGGCTGTGAGAGCTGACATCCTGCTTGACTGTGAAGACATGGTTCCAAACGACCTCCTGTAAAGTCTGATAATCACTACAAAAAAATGTTATATACTATAGTCTTGTCCCTGTGAATTACAGCACCCCAAAAGTAGGAGTATTGTAATGCTTGATTTAACTTTTTCAGAAAATAGCTCAGTTGCATGAGAACATAATCTCAAAAATTGTGCAGTGCAGTGAAGTTTTACGTAGGGTTAAATGCAAGTGTGTGTGCACATGTGCTTGCATTTATTAACCATGTGCATAAGTTCAGACCTGGCCTTTTAAAATTCTCCCCTTCCTGATATTCTCTGGTCTATCAAAGTAATTTAACTAAAAGTCATGAGAGTCTTATTACTTAAAGGCCAGGACCATGTCATACACAGAAGGATATGGCTGAGCACATTCAGAGAGAGTAGCAGCTTTTTACTAATAAGGATGATAGACTTGGATTTTAGAGTGTCTATAGGTACAGTATTGTGTATTTCTGTCTGTGCTTGGATTATATTGTAAAATGTTATGTACTTGAAATCTATTTTGTGATTTGTCTAACATTTATAAACACAACTCTGGGAAGAATTAAAAATGGTTTTATTTCATGGAGTGTAAGGGGAAAATATACCTGTAACTTGAGCCTTATCTTTGTACAGTGAATTTCACATTTCTATATGTCAACATCCTGATTGTTTTGTATGTTGATATGATGGCAGGAATCCCTAATAAAATTACACTGGAGAAAAGCTTTCTGCAGTTATGACAGTTCTTATGGGGAAAGATGATCTATAAATACTAGTTTTTGTCAATAAATACTTGGAATATAGTATAGTACAGATTTATTATGGCTCTTATTATGTTTTCAATACAATTGTCTTTATTCATCATCTGAAAAGACACTAAAAAGCACTTTAAAATAAGATGTTATTAACACGGCTTCAGGCTCATTTACCAAGAGACTATTGGTTTGCCTGTTTACCACATAAGAGTTAGTCAGAGTCCTGAGATACAACTGCTACACACAGAGTAAAAATTGAGAGAGAGGCTGGTTTTGCAGTCAGGCTACAACATTTTGGAGGAGGGTCCGGCTACAGTGTTATGTTCTTGCTTACATTGAGTTGGTTCACAGTTCTGACAGTGCAAGAGTATTCGATAAGAGATGTACTGTCTTCAATGAGGCAATTGAATATAATTTTGGGGAGCTAAGAAAAATAGAAGCTACTTCATGAGCACATAAAACATTTGGATGCAGATATTACTGTGCTGTATAGAAAGTGCCAAAATTTAAACAGACTCTGGCAATTTGAAATGTAAAAGAGCAGGACTATATGGTACAGGTAGACCTCTTTATTCCATTAAAAGCATGTAGGTTATAACACAGCCTTTGAAAGAGGTTGTGTTCCTGCTTTAACATTAGAATACAATATATCCTCCTCAACATTGTTTGCATTCTGGAGTACCTACTACAATTTATGAAACAGGCATTTGTGAAACAAGTGTTTCTGCTTTGGGTAGAAATTCAGTATTTTTCATAAATTCTTTCTGAATAATGACATAAAAATTTCTCTAAAATTACAACTCACTGAAATGTCATGCCAGAAGTGCATTTGAAGAAATCAGGCTGCATTCATTGGTGCTAATGGCTGCTGTAGGTACTTGACAACCTACATGTTGGCCAAACTGCAGATCACAAGCACTGGAAGGCAAGAAACTTCACCTGGAAGTCAAGGTATGTTTCTTTCTGTTTGTGTTTAAAGACAAAAGGAAGTAATTATCTCTTCTGTTTGCATAGATTTGCTGTAGAAATTATCAAAGTTGTTATTTTATATGGAAAAAGGTCTGTGGCACCCTGTGAAGACCTCTGATATTACAGCTGTTAAATACCATGCTACAAGACTGATCCCATAGTTTTATGTCTTTCATTCTTCCTTTTTACAAAGGTGATTCCCTCATCAGCTTTATCCTCAGAAATCTGAGGGAGCTGCTGTGATATTTAGAAGCTCTCTTGCTTGGAGGTTCTTTCTCTTAGAGCAGTTTATTGATGTTAATCTCAGCCAGATGAACTCCCTGCAGCAATTCCATTTTGCACTGTTGCAAAGGTTCACAGTTTGCCCACAGGTCTCATATCTCACTCCTAGAAAGCACGGGCTGTATTTGTCCCTGTGATGCTTAAGGATGAAGTATGAATTTATGACTGTGTCAGAACTTATCACAGAGGTTTTCCTGTTATAACCAAACACAGCCTAGTGCTCATGCATTACACTGAAGAACAGTAAGGCACTAATTTCTATTTCATATAGTGATGGAGTGCAAAACATAGTTATAAAAATAAAAATTTAACATGTTTGAAAAATATCCTGTTCTATTTATTTCATTCTGACCTTTCCCATGTTAGTTCATTTTAATTTCAATAGAGAAGTGTTTGTTGAGCTCACAAGATGGCACACACTTTGGAGAAGCAAAGTGGCCCCCTAGAATCTTCATCAGCGTCATGATGAACAAATATTACCTACTAATTGCTAGTTGCAAAAGAAGAAGAAATGTAATTGGTTTAAATGGACTAAAAATCAAGGTGAAATAGGTTACATTTCTTTGACTGAAGAATAATTAAGTATATTATTTGAATCTACTTAATAATATACAAATATTTAAATATACAATAAATATATAACTAGTATTTCTTTGATTGAATAATGATTAAATATATTGATAGAATAGGGCATGTATTTCTGGAAAAAAGCTGTAGGCAGAAGAACATGGAAAGCCTCTCATTTATAATACTATATGTCCCATTTAGAATCTGTAATGAAGAAGTCTAGTGCATGTAGTGTCTCCCAAAAGGTCTAGTTTTAAATTATTATGCATGTAAATAATCCATACAGAGAAGTTTTGAGAGGGTTGCAGGTATTTTTGCATTACCTTCTAGTTCAATTAACCTCACAATAGAAACTTAAATGTCACCTAATGTGTTTTTCTCAAATCTTCAGATTGTCAAATATTCAGGTTCTTCTTCCCACAGATAGGGCTACATGTACATAATGGCATACACTTTAGGTATGGGGAAAAAAGAGCTTCTACAAAGCCAAAACCAAAATAAAGTCTTCCGAGCACCAAGTTTGCTTTAAATCTTGCCCTTGAGATCTAAGTCAACAGCTGTAATCCTCACTCAGAAGGTGTATAACCACTGGATATACCCAACTCAGTAGCACAGTGACCATCAGCACTGCTTTGTTGGTTTTGCCTAGCTGATGGCATGTGCCATTTCTCTCTGAGATCCTGGTATCACCACAGGGAACTGAAATAACAAAAGCAATGTAAGGAGATATCTGTGCTGTGCTAACAGGCATAAAACCAAAATAAACATCAACTGCTGGTGAAAAATAGATTGAATCAACTTTGCTTCATAGCTGTCTAACTTGCTCTTGCAATTTCAACCTACTGTTAAGCCAAAATAGCTGACTTGTATTTTCTTTGGACGGTTCACCAGAAATATTAGTTACTATATATTTGAGACCATTATTTTATCCCCACAACTTTCACAATCTCCTATGGATGGGACATCCTCTTCACTGGGTCTCCCCTGCCCTTTCTCACACACACTGTTTCCCCAAAAAGCTATTTTGGAAGCTCAGAAATGAGATAAAACTTCACGTCTCTAGAGAGTTGAAGTGGTCTGGGTGCTCAGAGAAAGAGCTCATCTTTTTTTTAAAGTAGAGCAGCCCATGTCATAGTGCCCCTTAGTTATGCTATTTTAAGTGTCCTTACAATAGCACAGCTGGCATGTTTCATGTGGGAAGGGAGATCAGAAGCTGAAAACAGAATTTCTATTGTCAGTCATGTACTCATGACTTCCTCCTTTGGTATTTTGCCCTTCTGATCAAAGTCTCCTTTGCTGTTCTGATTTAGGCAATTACCCTCGGCAAAGCACAAAGCTCCACCTGTCAAAATGTCATTTCCAAAGCCTCTCTTCCTCTCGTGCAAATTAAGTACTCAGCTCGGATGTACAAACTATTGAACTGAAGTGCAGCACAGCCCCTGAGCTGCAAAACGTGTTCAACTTATTCCTGAATATTGTGTGCTGGACAATATGTCCAATTTTATTAAGTGTGTAACAGTATGTAACCTGTGCAAATTTTTATGACTTGCATTGCAGCACTCATTTTGCTATATTTGTTAAAAACCTACAAGTGTAGAAAATTATACTATGACAATAGCACTCTCAGAACCTTTATAAAACATCAGAACTTTTATGAAACATCTGTTTCAAAGATTTTTGCTCTGTGGGTGTCTCTGCTACCTTTGACTGACAGCTCTGGCTTTATGGTTGTATTTTGTGTATTGACTGCTGGTGTTACCAGTACTCTCATGGCAGGGTAGCAAGAAGTGCATTTAGCAAAAAGTGATCAGCAGAACTCTGAAATCACAAGATATTCCCCCAAAGAGTTTGGAGTTATTCATAACAAAAATAACAGCCTGGGAAAAAAAATATAGGGAAGCTAAAATTATGTAATCACTAGTGAGTGTTAATAACATTGACCTCACATCTAGCTAAAACATCTAAAAAACCATGAATGTACACTAGAAAGCCTTGAAAATTATGGTACTTATACTCTATCTGAAGATATACAAAATAAGGGGTATAATCCTATTTGCAGCTATATTTATCCAAGGGTTTGTCTCCCATATACATTATAAGACAAAAAGAAGAAATGACAAAAAATGTTGGTGTTATTAGCTATAAACTGGGTATTCTTCAGAGGTTGTTTTATTCAGAATTTCTTCATGTTTTCTTTTTCCAAGTCCTTCCTGGTTACGGTAAGTGTATTGTAGATTTAGTCTATTGGAAATGCTGTAGTAAATCACACAGGAGCTAGAAATGTGGGAAAAGCTGTTTTCAAATTAAACACCACATCACACTGAACTAAAATCAGTGAAGAGATATGGTGAATCTAAGCAAGATTTAGCAGAATATTCCAGAGCCAGACACACTGGTCAAGGCTCAGTTAATCAGGGTCTCCTGCATCTGTTTAATTGCTGCTAGGATGAAAGCCACAGTTAAAAGTGTAATTTTGTGCCCCTGAACAAAAATTTGAGGTTCCTCTCTTCCTCTTCAAAACAACTAACAATTTTGATAAAGGCCTTAAAGTCCTACTCAGCTTGGATAACAGTATCATTCAATTTCCTTATGGTTTCAAAATGAATTTACATATGAAACACATTAAACCCAAATATAGCCAGCATCACCAGCTGTCTTAGATTCCACTGTTTCTAATCAGTTTATTTTTAAGATGTATGTGTGAAAAAACTAGCTTATAATTCAACTGTTTTTTCTTTTTATTTTTTCTTTTTCAGGGCACAGGACTTACTATAAGTAGCAATGACCAAAATGGAGGTAGATTCTACATGTTGTTGTAAATACTTGTTCCACTGAGTTAACTATAAAGAAGCAAGATATTTTATTTATTTATTTTCCTTTTGTCCCAGAATAATTATTGGGTTACATCAACACAGATGTTTTAATAATTCACCTATTATAATCACTTGCTTGTTTTTATCTAGAAAACTTGCACCAAATGTTTCAAAAATAATTATGAAGCAATATCACTGTAGTTATTTCAGTACTTTGAATACAATCACTAATTTTAAGATCATAGTTCTACCCTTCTCAAAATGTATTTCCTAAGTAATATTTTTTTAAAAGCATCCATGCCTAGTTAATTCTAGCAATTAAAGACAAGGAACATGGGTGTTGGTAGGGGAGTTTTACATATATCGAAACAGCACATTTCCAACGATGTTGTACCTAAAGTGGAAAATACATTACATGCTTTCAGACAAAAGGTGTGAGCAGAGTATAAGAAAAAAATCTATGAACCAAGGCTAACGCAACTTCAGTAAGGGGCTACAGCTGTTAGTTGACCTAAAACTTTTAAAGTAGCTATAGTAACAAAATTTGTTACTTATTTACTGTCTGAAATCCGAGTTTAAGTAAGATTGAGTGAATATGAAGAATTGTCCTTATCTTCTGGATTGCTGGGGATCAGAAATCTGTATTTACCGCTGAGTACAAAATAACTTGTAAAGCACTCATCCTCATTAAAAAAAAAAGCTGTTCAAGAGTGTCCTCTTGTGGCACTACACAGTAATCCATATGAAGTTGTCGTGTAGAAACACTTTTTTAAACAATTAGGTTCTGGAGTTGGTTAGAGTGTTCTAGTAGATCCTTTTGTTTAGTTGGTTAGTTGGGGTTTTTTGGGTTTTGTTTGGTTAGTTGTTTTTTTTAAACAATACTAAATAAATATTTGCAAACATGTTTGAATTAGGTATTTATAGTTTTAGGAATAGGTATTTCAAGGTTGGTTGATCTGGGAACAAGGTTTTACACCAGTTTAGGAAGACACAATGCCAAAGGTCTCCAGCAGCATCCCTTCTTGCAGTCCTGAGGGGATGGGGCTGGATGGAGCTGTGAATACACAGTCATCCTGGTCCGAGCTCTGCAATTGCTGGTGTCCCTGCAGCTCCATGAACACATGTATCTCTCTATGTTTGCACCATATAGTATACACAGATATATGATAGGGTTGTGTCTGTAAGGTGTAATGGAAGCAACCTGCATTTAGGTCCGGGCTGAGCTTGTGGGGTTCTAATGACCCTTTCACTGGCACTGTGCACTGCTCTGCAGGTCAAGCTTGTCTACAGCCATGCTTCTCAATGCTGCTTGGAAAAGTGTTTATTATAGGATCATGTTTAGCTGATGGTATCAAGGATAAATGTGGTTAACCATTAGATATTTCCAGTTAAGTCAAATGGAAGACCGGTAGTAATTTTTTCTGCTGCCTGTCCTGTATTTTGAACTTACATTTTTCACCAAACACAAGGTAAAACCAGCTGATTTTTAATTTGTTGAAGGACTGCCATAGTTCAGGTATCCCAGAAGTTAATTGGGATATTTGGCAGGATCACAGAATGGAAATCTGTCCATCCAGGGCTGATGGCTTCTGCTGCACATTCACCTCACTGTTTGCTCTAAAAGATCCTAATGACTGTAGCTACATTTCTGTGTGGGCAGCTGCTCCTGAGTGGTGTGGAGTAGGACGGGAGACCTCAAGGGTTTGATATCAAGTTGAAAAATAGGTAAAATGGTGCTGGAGAGTAGACATGAAAAAAAGAGAACTGAAATGGAGTCAATACAGTTGAGTAGTCAATAAGGCATGAAATGCCAGGATGAAATATTTAATTTATGAGAGATTGTTTTTTTTCTTAGATAACCAGTTACTTAAGAAAGAACAAGGTCTTATAGTACTTTCATGGAGCAGGGTTTTTCACTGACAAGTTTGGTATGAAAAGTTCCTGCCAGCACTGGTTATGGTCACGTGGACAGCACCAGAGTTTCTGCTGCGTTTCACAAAATGGTCAAAAATAAATTCATCACCTGCATCATTTTATCAGGCTGTTTTCTTGAACTTTATAGAAAAATCTATAATTGATAAAATTGTTGTGGTGTCCAGTTAGTCCCTGAAAAAGCTTTGAGGTGATACAAAAGAAACTTAGCTCCTAATACTTAGCTGGTAGAGAACAGGATGTACTCACAAAAAATAAGTGATCTGAGACAGACAGATTTGGTTTTAGACTTCATTTAGGAAGAAAAAGAAAGTCAAGAATATTTGAGAACTACCCTTGGAGAAGGCAAGCAAGCAAAAGTATGTGGGAGAGGCTTGCTTTGTAAACTGTTGTGGGCTGATAACCTGAAAACCAGGTTTCTAAGAAGAGTTATTATAAATAGGCCTAGTATAATTTTCTTGACTGCTCAAATGGTGTTTGCAAAATGAAGATAGTTTCCGTGTTCTTGGGTGTTGTTTCTGTGCCTATATTACTTGAAAATTATTTGTTTTATCTTGCTTTTCATCAAACCCACATGAGTCTGGATTACATTTCTTGCTGTGCCAGTTAAGATTTGGAGTCAACTGCTTATTTATTTTTTTTCTTACCTCTAACAACTGTGAAAATCCTTATCAGGCCCAAAGGTAATGTTTAAAAGGTAAAAATGCAAAAAATTATTATTTCTCTTGTCTAAATTGGAAGTAGAGAATAGAGATCAGTTAAGGAACTTAGAAATAGTTAGGAAAAAACCCTTAATACGTACAGGGAATGACAAGTCTGGGTCTTCAAAGGACAATGTAGAAAGACAATTTAGTTTGTGAAATAGTGAGTAAGTAATTTTTTGAAAGGAACTTGCTTTTGAAAGTAAGTTTTCAAACAAGAAGACCTATTTTTCCTCATTATCTCCCCCGTAATCCATCTTTTATTTCCTGCTCTATCTTACACAGCTTACTTATAGATGTAGACATCAATCTTCAGACCTGCTCTATTTCACAAAACCTCATTATAACATTTAATTTATTATAGATTTCATTTTAGCCTTCTTTGTTATGGACATCATTCACTGCCTATAAATATTAGAGGAATTCTCCCATATTTAACCATTGGGTGTCATTTATATTTGGCTGTCCTGACAGCCTTGTGGTGATCATG
The DNA here is from genome assembly GCA_013400915.1 of Pardalotus punctatus. Taxonomy (NCBI): domain Eukaryota; kingdom Metazoa; phylum Chordata; class Aves; order Passeriformes; family Pardalotidae; genus Pardalotus; species Pardalotus punctatus. The sequence continues at coordinate 26,354 of VZTX01026573.1, read as the reverse complement.
CTGCCTGCTCTGCTGGAACCAGATGGGCTGTGCAGCCTGCTTGGATTCACCCCAGTGGCTTTGTTGATGTGGGGTGTTGTTCCTGAGGCCAACAGATATGCAAGAACCCTTTGTTAGAATGGAGAATCATGGCAGTAATAATTTTTTTCTTGATTGCTTTGATACCTGGACCCATGTGTCCCCTGGTCCATGAGCAGAATGGCCAAAGAGGGAGGAGGTGGTTCTTTGTAAGGTGCATCTAACATATCTTAAACCTGAAAAATGATAGCATAAGACTTGTGAATTCTGACTTATTATGTGCTTTATATGAGTCAGCCTACTTAGGCGAGTTACTTGGGCAAAGAAGTAACATCAAGGTGGAAACAGAAGTCCAAGAATATGTAATGTTTCACCTATAATTCTTGATAATCTATATGAATTAACCTCAGTGGCTTTAAACCCTGTGGAAACTTCAGATTTTAAGGAATCTGTCTTGCATTGCTACTATCTGCTGTCAGTTTTGTGTTGGGACAATTAATCCCAAAACCAGGTTCTGAATGAATTAGTTTTATTGATTATTTTAACTTGCAGACTTGATCCGTGGAAACCAAAAACAGTCTTGGATGTGTTGTCAGTTCAACAGTTTCACCCCTTCCTTTTTATTCATCATTAAAATTGAGACTGATTAACTTGTAACATTTTATTGCCTTGTTTCCTAAAACAAAAAGTAGCAATATGACTCCAAGGATTCAAATACTCAAGGCAAATAGTTAAAACTAGTGCCTACTTGAAGGCATCTACTTTCAAATGAGCACATCAGCCTGAATGAGACATTGCTGAAGTTCCTTCATCTCAAGGGGAATTCATGATTACAGAGGTGACTGCTGAAAATTGTTTCTGAGATTAACCCTTACCCAAGTCTTATATATTCAGTTGCATGCAGAATAAGGAAAACAACAGCTCCTTATTAAACTTCATGGACAATCTGGAAGACAAATGTTGGTATTAAGTTGTAAGAGAGAGAAGAGGACACCTTTCTGTTTAACCTAGGATATCTATGTATATGAATTTGAAAGTGGAAGTGAAGAATGGATGGACTAGATTTCCTGCTGTTTACATTACTGCTTCTTTTCCTCCAGCAAGGTCCATACCGATCTGGATTTACAACATAATATATGTGTAATATCAAACTTATTGTGGCTTTTAATTTTAAATACAAACACCAAATTCAAATATGTGATAATCCTTTTTGAATGACATATTGATTGATAAATTTCGTCTGGCATGAAATTGTGTATTTCATAGGAATCGAGAATATCTTGTGGCACTGCAGTATTCATTCAGGGGAGCTTGCTTGGGTTCCCCAAATCTGAGCTAATCTAATATTTCTGAGGCTTCCAGACTCAGCTGGACCTTGGAAACAAACAAAACTGTGGACTTTGCATTCATATTACCAGAAATATTTTCACTGGTCTCAATGAAGTCAAGATTTCACTTTCAAGGTTGTTGGGGTTTCATGGGGCTTTGATAGCAGATAAAAAGAGTTTTGCAAAGAATTGATATATGTCTATATCAATGAGTTTGTTGGATATTTAACAGTCAAAAACTTTCTTCCTATTTTTTAAACTTCACTCATCAGACCCTTGGAACAGCGCACTGGGACTAAGAGATTTATTTTAGAATTAGGTTTTATCATTTTTATTAAGCTCTGCAGCTGATTTAATGACTAAATATCAATTTTATTTTATAGCTTATATCATGTTTCTGCTCGAAGATGTTATTTATGGAAATAGTATGTTTCATAGTTATGTTGCTGTTTTGCCATTTAAATTTCTGATTTGGTTTTCAAATCAAGCAATATAATCCTGTTTGACCAGTGGAAAACATATATTTTTGAGAGCAAGATGGAATTTTGTGGATCATTGTGTCTCACTTAAACATAACTGTCAACATAGCTGTGGTTTGATTTGCAGCATATCAGAGCAGCAATAGAATACTGTGTAAAAGGTCTGTTGCCTTCTAATCTATCAAATTAAATATCATCTAGTTTTTAATATTCACACATTCTTATAACCAGAGCCTATTTATCTGGATTAAAAACAAATAAAGAAAAATTGTTCAAGGTGTATAAGACAGTAAAGGAACACTTGAAAGTGATGTCTTACTTGCTATGAATACTTTAAACGTTGGGAACTTTTTAAAAGGCAGTGGAAAGAATCCAGTTATGCATATGTTCAATTCTAATTGCATGAAGGTTGTAATTGAAAAAACCTTAATCTTCTCACCTATTTCATTTTAGGCATATAGTATAACTGCAAGAAAGGAATATGATTCTTATGTCTTCATTTGGCATCGGCTGATCTCTCTATCTTGAGGGTTTTCTTTGTCCCCATTAAAGAATTTTCTTAACTGGGCAGGATCAAATTTACAGTCATTGTCATTACTGAACAGTAAACAGACCATACCTCCTGAAGATGAGCACTCTTAAGCAGAATCTGTTGTATAATGTGCATTTTATCAAAGCCTTTGGATATCCCTGACACAAGTAGTATAACAAACTAGTCCTACCTGTTGATTTTAATTGCATAAATAATTTTTTCTAATGACTCTGTCAAATACAAGTAATGGATTTTGATATGGCTATTATTAATTATGTTATAAATACACTTCATTGATGTATTTAATGTAGTAGCAGGAAGAATTACATTAAGCTGAAAAGGTAATACTCTAAAAAAAAAAGAAATTTAATAGATTGATCTATTCCAACACAGTCAATTTCTGCATTAGTAAAATATTATTGAACAACATAATAGTTGGTTGTATAACTAATGTTAGCATTTCTCTATAGCCTGGCTGTACACAAAACATCCCAAGTAAAGCTGTTCTCCCTCCCTGGGCAACCTGTTCCAATGCCTGACAATCCCAATAGTCAAAACAAATTTCTGAATCTCCCTTCTCTCATCTTAAGGCCATTTCCTCTGCTCCTCTCACTGCAGGCACAGTAGAGGACACTGGCCCCCAGATCACTACACCCTCCTTTCAGGGAGCTGCAGAGAGCGAGGAGGTCTCTTGTTCTGGGGACCCCAGAGCCAGACTCAGTTTTCCACGTGTGTCTCACCAGTGTCGAGCAGCAAGAAATGAACACCTCACCCATTCTGCTGATAAGTCTTCTCCTAAAGCAGCCCAGATGGGTTTTGGCCATCTCTGCAAAAAGGGCATGGTGACGGCTCATATTTGATTGCCCACAGAACCCCTCAGTTTCTTTCTGTCAAGTTTCTCCCCAGCTGTTGGCTCTCAGCTTGTTCTGTGGCATGTGGCTCTTTCTCCCCAGAGAAAGCACTTTTCCTTTCCCTTTGCTGAACTCAATGAGATTTCTATTTACCCATTTCTCCAGCCTTCTGACAACATACAACCAACTGGAGTATCAACCAGAGAGAGATCAAGATTATTGCATAATATTGAGATACATATTTTAATTATGCATGCTGTGTAAAATGCAATGCAATACCGTCCTTGCAAAAATTTGTCAATATTTCCTATAGGATAATTGATTTTTACTGAGTTATACTGATTTTTTTCCCTAAGCAAGCAGCTATTACTCAGCTAGATGTATACATAAGTGTACATCAAGAACGGAAAAAAAAAATTGCTTTTATTGTTACAAGAGGACATATAAATATGTGCCATCCTGTTAGATCTAATCCATATACTACTTATAGCAGATGTTACTTGGAAAAGTTTTCTGTGATGAAAAAGTCTCTCTGCTTTCCTCTTTCAGCAGAAGCTCTGACTACCTAGACTCACATGTGTATGGTTTGTGGTCAGGGACACCAGATCTTTGCCACAAATTTTTGTTATGACTAGGACTGCTCAGTGAACCCAAGTTTCTTCAGTTCGGTTGAATGATTGAAGAAGAAAAAAAAGAAAATCAAAGGTTTTCCACTGGCAAAGAACATTTATTTCATTGTTCTCAAAAATTTAAGTCAAAATATAATAAAATAAAAACATCAGCAAACTTTTATCCAATGGCCAAAAGGTAACAGAAACAAAGCAAAAGAAACCCATATGCACTGAAAGACCTGAATAGTTAATAGGGAAGGTGGTTTCTAAAAAAAGAAGAAACTCAAGGCTGTGACTAAAGAAGCAAACAAAACTGTAGGTCACCTGCTGTAGGGTGGCTCTGTCATGGCTTATGTCACATTCTCACAGTGAATTCCTGAGCAAATACACCTTGCACAAACAAACGTCAGGGGCTGCATTTCAGCAGTCCTGAACAAATGTTCCAGCAACCAAGCGTGCCATTCCTTTGGAGCGGCCATGGCAGCAGCTGCCGCAGCTGCAGCCAGATCCAGCGTCCCTTGGGGAGGGGAGGGTTAATTAAGCCTTTAATTTAGGGCTGGCCCACCCCGGGTGTGTCAGACGAGCAGCTGGTGGCAGAGGAAGGCAGGAGGCCTCTGTGCAGCATTTTGTCTTGTGTCATAGGCTATCAGCTATAGGCAAACACACATATAGGCAAACCAAACTCATCAGGCAGGCAAGGAAAAACCCAGGTCAGAGTCTGGGATTTTTCATTTGGTTCTTGTACTTTAGACCGCTTTTGTTGTTGTGCATGCCCTGAACCAAAACTTCAAAACTCAGCCATGTTTTTTCAGCTGTACATAGTCAGCTGCATAAGAAAAGCTGTCAGCTTTTGCATGGTGCTATGCAGTACTTCCAAAGGCAGGGTATGTAGTCAATTTCCAAGATTGATTAAGGCCTACTATTACGGTTGACATTAGATACTTCTGTATGCACATTTCCATACTGTCAGTACTCTGCTACTTATAATGTATAAAGTTTGCAAATATTAAGGTAATGATGATATTCCTTAGCCTTATAGGAAGCATCTAACAAGTGAAACTGGATTTTTCCTGAGCTGAAGGAATTTCAAGGGATAGCCTTCCTTTATCTTGCCCTAATATTTCATCCAAACATGAAATCATGTTCAGCCTACTTTGTCAACACAATCATGTACTTCATATGCATATTTTTAATATTTTAATAAATTCTTGTATTCATGTGTTCAATAACTGTAACTACTTTCCACTTTAATCATACCACTACCTTAACTGGCATAAGTAACAGTGGGGAACTACAAAGGTGGAGCCTATACAAAGACAACTATATAAAATCTGCATGCTAACACCAGTGCTTGATAGAAAGATTCATAGTAGTATAAACAGTATCTTAAAAAAATCCCCTCCTGTTGCTGGAAAGTATTGCAGGATGACAGAACTAGTATTCTGAATACACTAGTGAATACACTGTGAAGATCCTTGGCTTCTCCTCTATCAGCTGCTGTAGGTTATTTCAGCCACTAGTATTTTTAGCATATATTTTATATTTAAAACTAGTTTATTTTAGGAAAAACTCCATTAAATTAAATCTACATTAGCTTAGCATGGGTATTTTATAAGCAGACAAATATACTAGCTCATCAGCTTGAACTAGAAATAATTAAATTATTTAGCTTCACTGTAGTCATAGTGCAGACAGCTGCTTTGGGTTCACTGACAGTGTCTCAGCTGGTTCTGAAATACTCCATCACGCAGCAAGAGTGGAGTAGGAGGCATTTCTCTCCATAGTTCCCGCTCTTCAGTGTTTATGTCGCTGAAAATCTAATGTTTTTCTACTTCTAATGCTTAGCTCATACTCTTAATTTCTGTTTCCAGCCACTTATTTAGATATAATTACTATTAGTCTGTAGCAATGATAAATGTAATTTTCTGGAGTGATTCTCAGGCAATGATTTGGAGACAGAGCATAGGGCAATCTCATGTAATCAGGCATGATTACGCTCAGGTAATACCAATGCTTTAGGAAATGGTATTACCTGAGTCAGTAAACTGTATTTGACTGTTTAAAATAGCTGGCTTGTTTAATCCAACTATATTTTACCCCTTCTGTTTAAGGAAATGGATGAAAATGGGTCCCAACAACAGTTACAGATTTTTTCTTAGGTTTTACATGAATATAGCCCATAGATGGGTGTATATAAACACATATTTGTTACTGCCACAGAGGCAATGATTTTTAAAGAAATATATCTTTGAGTTGCAAGCTCTAGAAAAGCAAAGTGCTTGTTCATATACATACTGTTGGGATAAAAGGGGCTGTGTGTTTCCTAAACTTATTAAGTTATTGTTAGTTAAGTCTTTTAATACATGTTGGCAAGTTTACCATGGAATCACAGACTATCCTGAGTTGGAAGGGAGTTGCAAGGATCACTGAGGTTCTGCATAGAACAACCTCACAAATCACACCATATGCCTTAGAACATTATCCAAATGTTTCTTGAAATCTGGCACCAGATTATACATAACCATAGAATAATCCATATTTTTTTCTATATATAAATCAATCATTCATAATTAGCATTACAATTGAAAAATATTTAATTATTATTCCTTTAGCTTCTTGCATTTTGAGGTGCTCTGGGCTCAGTCTTGGAGTACCAGCACTTTCTGTAGATGAATAAAGCCTGGGGGATTTTATCATAATCTCCAAACAAAGCCCTATCTTGTCAATTTACTACATAAAATGAGGTAATTTATACATACAGTTTAAGCTGATGTACATCACAGAATGAGAAGAAAGAGATTAAATCCATTAATTGAAATGGCTAAAGTTTGTCAAGTCATTAATCATAGCATCTATTTTGTGCTTTCCTTTTGGAACTGCAACTTGAGTTAATGGAAGTAACTACTTTTAATTGCTTTAAGTTTTGTTGTCAAATCCTAGAGTGAATTTTGGCACACAGAAAAAGGCACTAAGGTGATTCATTTAAAGTAAGATGATATGCATAGTGAGAAATAGCAGATTCTAGATATTCTGTGAATTAAATTTGTTATTGTTTTTTTGCTATTTATACACTATTTGACATGCATGTGGTATGCATTTGATAAATAAGCAGAATATTTTAGCTTTGTTCTAGATTAACTGAATGATGCTTGAAGCAAAGGACATTGAATAAATGGGAATAAATGATAACAGGATTTTAATATAATTTTGTGACAATATGAAATCCTGAGCTGTAGGTGCCACTTAAAAGAGGCAAAATGGCTCATAAATGGCTACAACCAGCTGTTTAAGCAGTGTCCTCAAATATTTTCCATTAGTAGAACATACTCTGGAACATTATCAAATGTAAGGGTAAACTCAGGCTGCTCTGCATTGACCATCGATGCAATAATGAGAATGTGAAAAGCCATTTGAAATAGTGTAACAAATATTATCCTGTCCTGCTTTAGCTGGGATGCATCATATGGCATGTACATCAGCAGAGCAGTCCTACCCCCTGAACCCATTGCATGTTCTTCAAGAGAGTTTTGACAACATTTAAGGAATTTTTATGGTACCCTTCAAGGAGAATTAAAGACACATTTGTGCTGAAAATAAAAAAATTAAATGAGCAATGCATTGGGCAAAGCTTCACTGCAATACACGGTTCTACATGGTGTCTGCAGAGATGCTTCACAAGCAGATCCCTTATAGGCACTTGCACCAGCACCAGTGCGAATCCCTTGAGCATCTGCATGGGGCACTTTAGCCTGGCCATGCATCCATTCCCCAGCCCAGCCCTGCTGTCACAAGGTGCACTCAGCATTCTCCAGTTCCAGGAAAGTCTACAAGACAATGCTGAGGATGTTTCTTATCGTATCACCAAGGGAAACTATTCCCTTGCAAGGAGTCCTTCTGCCCTTGGCACTCCTGCTCCCAGCCACTTTAACCCCTTTTTACCACAAGGCCTCCTTGCCCTCCATGATCAATCACTGTCACAAATTACCACTGCTGAGCAGTTTCAGTTAGAATTTCCCTTTCACAACTAAAATATGGCTTCTTTTTTGTGTCCTATATTTGGGTTCTTCTTTTTGTGCACTGAATTTAGCAAAGTGCAATCACTTAATCCTTAGGAGATTTGCTTTCCTTTCTTTCTTGCTGTATAGCACTCTTGATATTAAGCAGCTAATTCAAAGTGTATTTCAAGTATTTATATAGAGTACTTCCTGATGTGGGATCATCAGCCAAGTAACAACATATAAAACAGAGAAAGGGAGGTAACTGAGGTGGCATTTACTAGTTCCTTGCCTCTCCCACTGCTTGGAGCAGGAAGTTTGCCCTGGAGCCCTGGTTCCTTATGGGGTTGCTATGGGCACTAGTATACAATGTGCAGCAAACGGACAAGAATTGAGCTTTCCAGGGGGCCCTTCAGTAGAGTTAGTTTCAGTTATCTGGAAAATGTTGAACTTTGAAGTTTAATTCTTTTAGCAGTATCAGTCAAATTAACATTTGCAATAAGAAATTATTAGCATTTGAGCATGTATTACAAGTCCTTTCATTACTTTATTTAGATACATGCCAGAAGTGACTCAAGTTTCTGCTCAGATTTTGCCTTGGTTATTTTGTTCTAAGTCAGCTGGAGTCAAGGCTAAAGCACTTTCACAAATGGGCAATTCAAAATGAAGAGTCACAGCTGGAAAGAAATAAAGTAAACTCTTGGGTATTAAGATCCTTTCAAGACCAAGATTAAGAAAGGTTTTACTGAGTCAAGAAAGGCTCTGCCTAGATGGAAACCTTTGACAGATCAAGACCATGTTGGAGAGGTAATTCAAAATATAAATTTGGAATGTGAAATCCGTTTTCAAGAATGACCTGAGAACTGTACTTTAGATGATTAATTTTCTTGTAAGGTTTTATTATGCTTCCTGTGTTAGCCCAGATACACAAACCTTGTTAAATAGGCTCAAACTGTGCAGAACTAATTAGCTGACATCAAAGAAATTACTTATTTGGAAGTGGATGAAGTAAATCTGATCCACCTGAGCAACATGATCATTTTCTGTGAAATAAACAGAGAATGGCCAACACTGAGCTGCTCTTCATGCAAGCCTGACATCCTACAGGAAATTGCTAATGCACCTTCAAATTTGAGCAAACACAAGGTAGCCTAAACTTTATCAGAACATTTTGAAACAAATATAAAAATGTACCAAATAGCAGAAACTGCATTAAAAAAAAAGAAAGCAGATAAAAATTAGGGGTAATACTTCAAAGAAGGGGATAGTATAAAATCAGAAAAGTGACTGGTGCTTTTATGCTACTGCTGTTAAAGAAGACTGAGCTTTGTGAATGCCCTATGTGAAGAAACAAAATTTCATCTATGAAATCTATATCTTTCTATAGATTCACTTATAGAGAAATAAACTTACAAGAATTCAAGAGATGTTAAAATCTGTTATAGTACCTAATCATCTTGCAGAGTAACCAGTATTCAGTAAAGTACATTTTAAAAATCCTTGAGTTATTTTTGCGATAATTTCAAGTGTGCTAAAAATATTTTTTTTGGAAAGCAAGGAAAATGTTTTTCTAGAAGTTTTGCGCATACTTAGAGAATGGACAGAATTATATAATTTTTCACTGCTGAACGTACTCAAATGATACCTTTTGCTTGGTGTTCACTGTCTAGCAGTGCTCTGATTAGTAGTTCAGAAGCTAGAGTTGCTATAGCTACTTCAGCACGGCTCTGCCCTATGCTAATTAGGCTGATTGGCACAGCTAATTAGCCTGGATGCAGCATTGTGCTGATGCAATTATACATCATTTTGATACATAAGCTAATATTATTGCGTCGCAATGTGGTGTTCCAGTTCATTATTAATTAGATCAGCGCTTTCCCTAGCATGGCATTGCATTCTCTGGTGTGGATGTGCTCAGAAGCACTTTGCACGAGGGCAAATATCTGAAAATTTTCCGTAAGGATTAACATCCTGCTGGAAACACTTGGACACTTAAGCTAAGCCAGGTTGCTGTTGCTGCAGTTGATCTTCAATCCTGCCTTAGCAAGACGGCCATTAAACTGGTGAATTTGTAAAAGGCTTTGAGATATTATTCATTGAGACTAGACTTTAAATGAGAGAGCTCTTAGAAAGTGATTTGATAATTGAGGCAGCCTATCAATATCTCTGGATTTCTTTGTTTCACAGGATCACAGACTGCCTGAAGTAGGAGGGGCCTCTAAGTATTGGCCAGTCCAACACCCCAGCTCCAAGAGGGCCAGCAGGTGTTGAATGTCTCCAAAGATGGACACTCCACAGGGAGACTCCAGAGCCTACATGGGCAACATGCTCTAGTGTTCGCTAGTCCTTAGAGTCAAGAAGTTTTTGCTATTTTTAAATGTAAATTCTTGCATTTCAGTTTGTGCTCATTGCCTCTTATCCTGCCACTGGATACCACTGAGTGGACTTTGACTTGATCTTCATGGTAACTTCCCACCAGGTAATTATACACACTAAACCTTCTCTTCTCCTTGCTCTCTCAACCTTTCCTTCTGTGACAGATGCTTGAGTCCAGTAATCATGGAATGCCAGTCTGCTTTGTAGCTGTTTTCTGGAGTTGGTCCCATGTGACTGTGTCTGTCTTTTACTGGAGAGCCCAGAGATGGACTCAGCTCTCCAGGTGAGTCTCACCAGGGCTGAGTAGAGAGGAAGGATCACCTCACCCAAACTCTTGATGATAGTTCTAATGCAGCCCAGGCAACTGTCAGCCTTCTTTTGGGAAACTGCTGGCTTTTACTTGTCCAGAGGACTTATAGGTCTTCATTTTATGAAATATTAATAGCTTTCCATCACTATCTGGAAGTGGGATTATATCATTGGTATTATTTCCTTTGTGGCTAGTTTATATGAAACATGTTTATCTTGCTGACCTTACATCTGACGATATATTTATTTCAGAAGTCTTTGTGTTCTCTTATCCTTTTCCTACACTTTATAATTTCATTTGTATTACCATCTATTTTCTTCTTTTTAACATTAATTAAATTATTTTTGGTTTTTTTCCTAATTGTTGTTTCTAAATGCACTTCTCTGTTATTTAGACAAAGATTACCACAATTAAGGAGTTCTGCCAAACACAGCGTTTGACATAACTTCAAATTTTAATTACAGAACTCACAGTTCAGTTTTCTCTGAACATTCTTCTTCCCAGTAATTTTTCTGACAGCTTTTTGCAGGGGGAAATTTAGCCCTTTTAGAACAGAGAATTACTTGTGGGAACTGTGTTCTGTATTTCCATAATGAATGCATGTTACACTAACTGTTCTTTAAGTGACCACTAGTTTGCAATCTAGTAATTCATTAATTTTTATTCTACTGAGATAAAAAATAGAGTTATTTACTGTTTTGTGTAAAACCTTTGTGTTAGTCAATTACATTCTATAATATTATCAAATGTTATGATTTACTGCTCATTGTGTGAAAACAGTCATGTCACAAATAATTTGAAGCCTACTCCAAGTCCTCAGTTTAATTTTTATCCATTACAGACAAAGATATTAAAGAATGAATTTTTTGCCTGGTCTTTTCTGGAGATACCAAGCTTGGCTTGTTTTTTTTTCCTCATATAATGTATATTGTTGCATACTGTAAAAGAAAAAGTGGAGAAAACTGCACGTTTAATACTGAATTTGAATAGGAATAACATTGCTTTCTAATATTAGTATCTTGTATTATTAGCTTTGGCATATCAGAAATTCTTCCCTTTTAACTGAAGTGAAATAAAGTTTGGGAAATTAGAGCAATTTTCATATGCAGTCAGATGGCAAAAAATCCAAACTGTCCTGCTAGAGACATCAGTGGCATAGTTCTTGCAATTGTAGGCCAAGAGCTAGATCAGAACTATTGGTCTTCATTAATTACTGGGCATTTCTTAACCTAAGTCATCTAAGGACCTGTTGGTTTATTAAAATTCTGTTTAACTGAACTGAAATAGTAACATTTCCCTGTATTTCTTTCATAAATTAGGTTTTCAGACTAAAATGGAGACTAATTATCTTTGTAGCACTTCTGTTAAGGTACATAATTCTTGTCTTGGTTTTACAGCTGGTGCAGAGAACAATTAACTTGGATGCATGTGGCTAACCACTGGCCAAATTTTTCTCTTACTTGTATCTTTTTAATAGCAAAGTAACTGAGAGTATTCCTGATTCATAGTGTTATAAATGTGAGGAGATTCAGCTCCAAAAAACTCAATGATAACACAGCAACTTTAATGCTAATAAAACCTATTTCCTCATTTGGAGAACATTCAAAAAGCCCAGAATTAGGGAGGGGGATTGACAAATCTCAGCATTAATGTAAGGGAAACTGTGATGAAGAACCTATAATAAATCTTGCATGTGTGGTTTCAAAAACCCATTATCACTCTTGCAAATGCAACTATAAGGACAATTAACTTTGGTTGCCTTTAACAGGATGCAGATGTTTAGCAGCATGATCTGTCAGTGTGCTTAATTAACTATCCATCCTAAAAATGATGAATCAAGAACTCTTTTATTTTGATCATTTAAGATGACTTAGAAAAATGTTTTTACATGGAACACATTTCCTTTCAAAGCATTCCCTTGCCTGTCTGTAACTAGTCCTAGTAAATGTAAGGGGTTTGTGTAGAAAATTAAAATATTTCGTAACAAAAACCACAAGAGGGAGCCCATGCCGCCGTGGTTTGTTTTTTTTTTTTTTTTTAGCCTTGAACACTTCCAGAGATGTGGAGCATCCACAACTTATTTGATCAAAAGAAAAACACAGAAAAGCAGAAGAAATCCATTGTCAAGGCCTCATGCTACAAAGAAAATATATTGCATTTTTTGTTAATTAAATGTGAGCCTAGTGTAGGACTGGGGAGCTAGGATCTATAATGGCTTCTCAGAGAACTGTCTCAGAACTATAAGATGACATAGAATATTTGGTGTTTGAAACATATTATTAGGAGCTGTTATATGAAATTTGAATATATTTATCAACAAGACAGCCCCATATTTCCAAGAGCATTTTATCCATAGTTACAGGAAGAAATTCTACAAAAGTGGTAATAAGAGGAAGATAAAAAAAATTAGATTATTTGGACAAGGAATGTGATTGACAGACATTGTGGGAGAAATATTTACATCAAATTTTCCATAAAGTAACTACAGTCATTTGGATAAATTAATTGATAACAGAAAACATAAGTGCTCAACAATTTGTAGGGAAGATAGAGGTTAGATAACACCTGGGTAACTTAGATGTTTGCAATTGATTGGGCCTTGTATGCTTCCTCCTGACTACTGCTCCTAAAGTGCAGGCAGATAAAATTTCAGCCATAGGTATAAAAAGTTATAATTGTGGAGAAAGGGGTCCTGGAACACTAAAAGCCCTTAATCAGTGCTTATTTTTAAAAGGAGGAGAAGAAACAAGCTTGGAACTTTAGTGTACTATGCATAACTTTCATTCCTTGAGAAATTTGCAGAGAAATAATCAAATTTCGTTATTAATGGTGAAGGCAAGAAAAACAGCAAAAAGGCAATAGCTATTCACTTTCAGTCAATCTTATGGTGTCCTACAATTGGCTAACAAACCTTTGCAGAGATAGTAAGAGTAGATAGTAAAGGAGTTTTTGCCACTGTTCTCCATGCTATTCTCACAAGCAATCACAGGAAACATGCTATGTGCAAATGTTTACAAATAAATTAAAAAATATTTGGAATGTATTTTAAGAGTAGAGGGGGGTGACCTGTTTTCAGTATAGAAAGAATGTTTTGAGCTCCTCACAGTCTTTGTTCTTGCTCCTCTACAATTTTCAGTGGTGGTCCTTATGATGTTCCTGGCTGTTTCACTTCTTAAATTTATAGTTAAAACCAAACTGAGGGGGTGTGGCAGGGCTTTGCCAGTCAGGATTAGGTAAAATATCTGAGTATGTATCAGTAATGTCATGTTGCTTCACAAAAGGCAAGAAGTGAAGAAGTAAGATAGCTTTTGACATCTTGACTGTTGAAAGCTCAGAGCTACTACTGCTTATTGTAGTGGAAAATCTCTCAAGAACAGGACTCAAGTAGTAGTGTTAAGAGACTGATACTTCATATGCAACTGGGTAAGTGCACAGTTGCAAATACACAGGTATAGACAAACTGTTTAACACATTTCACAGTACACCCCATATCAGTAGTTTGTCCTGGGTACCAGCCAAATAAGGAGAACAAATCCTGTAGCCGCAAACCCAAAGTTATTGGTAAAATAATTTATCTTGCAAATGGATTGCCAGTTACATAAATTTACTAGTTTTCTTCCTAACATTAGCTGTGGCTGCATGCTCCCTTATGAGACTCTTAGGTTGCACAGTAAAATATTTTAAGACATAGAGAACTACCAGGAATAATTAAATTGATTTCTGCAGGAGTTTATCTTTTGTACAATAACTATTTCATGATATATCCTTTTCTGTAAGTCTCACTGAGTGAATTGAAAAAAATCTGTTCTGATAAAGCAGTTATAGAATATATTTACCAATATTTAGTAAGACTTTATTTGATAGCAATATTAATTCTTAACTCTGGTGCTGGGAAATTTATGTTTTATGAAATTTGGACTACATGCTCTTTCTACTCATTGCTCATTTAACAGAACTACATTTCAGACCAAATACAACTTCCATTACTGGAAGTAGAAAGGATCCTTGTGGTTTCTGTGAGAGACAGGTCCTTCTTCTTTATTTACAGATTTTGAGGTTCATCTTAGGTTTATATGTGGTCTTCTTCTCAGTGTTTTATAGCAAACCTGAAAAAACCTGACTGGTTTCACAGCTCTGTAGAGACTCAAGAATTCCCATATCCATCTCTTCAGTTCATGTTTTTATTAACTGCTAATGGGGCTAATCACTACACTTTTCCTCAGATGTGGCTGGAAAGATATGTTCTTTGCCTGTCAAGTGTGATGGAAACCCAATCCTAGAAAACACAAAATTATCCTGTTAGATGAGTAGGGGAAGAATATTGGATAAAAATTAGATATAGTTTTAGATCTTATTAATATATCTAATAATGTCAAATATGAAAGCATGAGAAGGAAAGAAACTACAATATTTAACTGGAGTTCAATGAGCCAATTCAATAGAAATATTTATTTGTAGTACCTAATGATTTGAAGATTGCATAGGTGAACCATTAATTGGTAATTGATTTTAAAGTTATTAAAAATGCAATAGAAACCTGCTTCAGTGCTTTATTCCACAGGAGAATAACAATGAATCTCTTATTGATTAACACAAGTTTTCCTGTTCTCATTGGAAATTCGTGTTTGTATCCTGTCTTACTGAGAAATGATTTGTGGTACCACAGTAAAGTTCCTGGCATTAACAATTGGTTTCATTCTAGTAGAATGAATAGGTTTCAGAGCAGGGGTAGAGAGAATTCAGTTGCCACGGGGACAGAATATCAAGCAGAGGAAAACCATAGGGGATATCTGAGTGGGGCAGCCCATAATACCTGGCTTCAGTTCACAGATGCTGGAACTCAGTGGACTGTAACCAAGTGAAAAAATTAGAACTTAAAAAGGACTTCAGATTGTTTTGTGAGGAGTGATTAAGGGCAGCCTTGTAATATGATTATCAGCTGCAAGCCTGCCTTCTGTTAAGAGGACACAGCTGAGCACAGGTCCCAAAGCTCCACTTCACCTAGGGGGGTGGGTTGGGATAGGTGATTTAACTGGCTGAACAGGAGGCCAGGGAGGACACAAACCCAGGCGCTGTCTGTCTTCACACACCTTAAATACACACTGGTTGTCCATAAGAGTGAGCATGGTCAGTGCTGTCACAGTGAGAACTAACTCAAGATGAACTGCCAGTGGGCTGGGAGAGTAATTGTTTGCTATTGCTGCCCACTGCTCATGCTTCATAGATCCTGAGGATCAGAAGAGAGCAGCATGGGAGATACACGTTTCAATTTACACTCTAAACTGGTTTACGTGGCCACCTACCACTCACCCCTGAGTAGAGCATTTCTGCGGAGCCAGGAGAAACAAATAAAAGGAATATATAATTAACAACAATTAATTTAAATTGATTTAAAACTGCATTAAACTTATAGCTGTGGTTTTGGAGTTTTAAAATTGATAGAAGCAAATATGAATGGCCCCAGCTTCTTCCAGTTTATCATTTCATGTGTAACAGTAGACCAAGAAACAAAAATTATCTTTATTGTCCATTATTTTCTTGTCAACACCTGTGACTTTAATTAATGAATGAGTTATTCTGGCCTAGAACGTAAAGAACAAGTACATTGCTATAATATTACACTGAGGTATAACAACTTCTACTAACACTGAAGTGAAACTCAGCCGCACTCAGCCACACCAATGAACAGCTAGAGTTTTGCAATAGTGCACTCTATTCACACCTACAGAAATACTTACTTTTGCAACATATAAAAAGTATGTAATTAAACAAACATAAGGTAGTGAAAACACAGATATTTTTTCATATGTAAGTCTACACTTTGTATATAGAAAATATACGGTACAAATGTATGTAGGTTTATATATATATGTGCACATATACCTATGTATTTTTAAATGTGCAGCTAGAATTCTATTAAAAAGTAAAATCTGAAGCCAGTGAACTTGTCAGCTTTGGGTTTTTGTTGCTGCGGTGGTGCTGATTTTTGTTGTTGTTTTGTGTTTGCTTTTTCTTTTCTTTGTTTCTTTTTTCTTTTCTTTTTTTTTTCTTTTTTCTTTTTTTTTTTCCTTCCAAGAGTGGATAAATAGAGATTAATTTCTGCACTTCAGTTTTCAAGGCACTGCTGCTCATGGATGACAGATCAAAGATGATACCTTAAATATCCTGCTTGAAAAACATGGTAGAAGATAATGCCATTCAAATGACCATGTGCAGCAAAATTACCAGTTTATTGTGACAATGCAGTTTTTTTGGCTTAAAAATTTAATCTTGAAAGCTTAAAAGTTTTTGGCTTGAAAGTTTCATTATCTGTCTTGAGCTATCTCAGTAAAGGTGGGCACAACTGTGTTTACATTGGAAAGTGGATACTAATATAATGTCCAAGGAAAAGTTTTCTTAACTGTTCCTGAAATGGGATGTAGCTGCTGCAAAAGTGTGCTTGTTTTGCAGAACTATAAAGCTGTATTCTGTGCAGAATAACACCTGGTGATAATCTAGTGGTTTTGACAGCTGGGTTGTGATTACCTGAGGGCATTAATCATTGCAGCTGGTTGGAGGCATATTTTTCACACTCCAGAAACACAGACCTATGCCAGAGCTTTTAATGTAGATTGATATTTGAGTAAGTGACCTGACCACAGGTTTCAGACAAGTCAAGAGATAAGGCAAAACCCCATCAATTTCCCTACTCTCTCGTAGTCCCTTAACATCTCTTGCCCTGACATGTATTTACATCCACTTGTGAGAGATGGGATTTCATTCCAGATGTATTTTTGGGTTATACATTGAAACTAAACAAGAAGAGTCATAACAAGAATTAGTTCTGCTTGAGTATGTCACCATCTGACTGTTCAGATTTAAGACTGCACGCATTTATATCTAAGAGGATTCTGTACTGTAACAGAACTCATCAAACATGGACAAGAAGAACTGAATGCATGAATGGCTTATTTCCTGGCTTTATACAATTTCAATTGGTTGATATGCCATGCAAAAACCTCAGTATCAACCTGTATGAATTTTATGTTTGGGAATATATAAAAGGCATTAGATACCAGTGATTTTCTAGGAAAAATGTCAAACTCTGTGAAACATAAAGAGTTAGTTAACAGTAAAAGTTTCATTAGCATGGTATTTGGGGAAATAAAGCAACAAGGTGCATGAGAATTAGAGAAAACAAGCTAATTTTTGCAATAAGTCAGTGTTCTTATATTTTTCATAACACACAAATCTAAGAACCGGAAGGAGTATGCTGTGCGTATGTGTGTTACACATATATTGCTGGTTAAAAGCCAAAGTATCTTTTCTACATCATATATTTTGGCAGTAAGGTATAAGAATGCATGTGTCACCCTGTGATAAAAGGAAATCTTGGCTATGTAGTAGCTAAACAATAAACAGAAAAATTAAGGGCATGAATTGTGACATTTTTTCACTACGCAGATAAAGGAGTACTCTGGAGCAGCCTTGCTGGCTTGTCATTGAACTTCCTTCTAATACATGGAATCAGAAAACATCTAAATCTGTTTCTTGTGTGTGCTTCTCACATTCCATTCGTTATTGCAAATAAGTGTGACGCAGAGGACAGAGAAGCTGGGTCAGATGAGACTATTTGTCTTTTGTTTATAGCCAGTGGCCAGTCCTTTTCCTCAGATGTTTGCTTAGGGTGGAGAGCAGCAAATAAAAAAATAGTTGTGAATGAAGTTAAGGGTTATGTAGATGTTAATATAGATTACTTCTGAAACATAATGGAGCTGAGTTTTAGGTAAAAACCTTGTTTGGCTGGAAAGGAGGCAGATGATTTAACAGCTCAGACAGTCAATATATTTTATTCAGCAGCAAACTTCTCACTGTGATTTTTTGGGAGGAATGTTGGGAGGAAATGCTGCTCTCTTATTTTATTTTAATAAGGAGTTCATTCAACTGCTTCAGAACATCCTCAGCATACGACAAAGATAAATGAATTGAAATTCAGCCATGAAATCCAGTCTTAACTGCAGCACATATCTGACATCAAGGGACTGAAAAGTTCTTTGACGGTGTTTGGGCAGTGGGTGAAAATAGTAGTGAAGGTCAGTTTTGTGAGTCACCTGATGCAGCTGTTGAACTCAGTGCAGGCTAAACTGATTATTTCTGCTTGTTTTGCACACCTGGGATCTGTACAGGAACACAGGGCACATCAGCCCTCCTTGTTTGGGCTACCTCTTCCAGCTGAAGGGGCATGTCAGTCTATTTCTGTGCAAACTGATGATAGCTACCCATTCTTAAACTCATGCATTAGCCAACCATCTGTCATATATTACAGAATCACAGAACCAGTTAGGTTGGAAACGAACTCTGGGATCATTGAGTCCAACCTTTGATCAGACATCACAGCCAGTCTTTCCTTAAACAGCTCAGGGATGGTGACTCCACCTTCTCCCTGGGATACTGCCTCATATGACTTAGTCATGTAAGTCTTCTTTGTTCATATCTTCTTGCCAGGATTTCTTAAATCCTGTGTGCTTTCCAGAATTGTGGCAATGGCTTTTTTTGTTTGGTTGGTTGGTTTTTTGTGTGTTTTTGGGGATACAGTAAGTACAGAGTGGTTCCATGCTTATTAACTACTTAAAAGATGAGTAGTACTCAATTGATCCTCTTAATAGACATATTTATAAGTGAAGTCCTGTAAGTAAATTTCTTTCTTATTCTCATAAGCATATGAATGGTTCCACTTTCGTCAATCCTAGTGTAAAATTACAATCTTTTGCATCAATATATACAAATATATACATACATATAAATGAATACACATTAAAAGAACTGCATTATCTTAAGTACAAAAGGTAGCACATAATAAAATTATTATTTTAAACTAATGCTAATAACTAGTACATTTTACTCATTCGAGTATGTTAATGGTAGGGTGAGACTGTAAACTACCTGTATTTCGCTTGAGGAACACTGGACATGTGGGCACAGACACTCCACAGCGGTCAGCAAATAGGTAGTAAGTGGAACAAGATTTGAACCTAATGTGATTGAGTACAACACATGCAAAGTGTCCAGTGAATAGAAGACATGCAGGCTCACTGCATTTGCCACCTCTATATTTGCAGAAGCCTGGGATGTCCCAGTGTCTGGTAGCCATAGAAAGCAGTTGCTATGATCAGGATGCCAGGAATGTGTAAAATCCTGGACAAATGGCCAAATTATTTTTTCAATTTGTATGAAGTTTCTGGGAAGAAAAGATCTGTTGGGGGAAGATGCATGTGGATTACACATGGTAGTGTCTTAGTAAGCATTACCTCCTTTTTAAGACTTGATGCTTTGAAACACACAGGAGGGTGGCGTCTTGTATGTCTCATGAATTTGAAAAGCAGTTTTCTGTGTAAAAAGGGGGAAATATCTGATCTTAGGGGTAGGTAATTCACAGTTCCTAAAGGCTGCATTTTGTAGAAGTTTTTTTAAATTTCATGATAGTATCAGTTCTTTTCAGTTAAACTAATTGCAAGAAATTAAGCAATATGAACCAATTTTCATCTGTGTGAAGCAGTAAATACCTGAGAATTTGGTTTATGCATTATTTATTGAGAGGGATGACACATTTCAGATATTGTAGTAATATCATTCAGTGAAAACTATTACCACTTGTGCCGCACTTTCCAGGCAAGTATTTTTTTTGTTCCTAATTTGATAGGTTTTTCTGTATGGTACATACATTAAAATAAATTACATTAGCAAGAAGAGAGCAGAGTAATAGTAATCAACTGCACTGTCCTCAAAGCAGTTCTTCAGCATTCTGTGCAAAGAATGTGCGTTATAAATTTGTGGATGATGGAAACAAAACCTTGCCCATCTATCTGATTTTCTTCAACAAAGAAATCATGCATGTTTTGAAAACTCTGAGTATGCTTACATGTTTTCTGTTAAGGTGGCATCTGACTGAATTTATTTAGACTGCCACGATGCTTTGATTCTATGGCATAAAATAATCTTTATATGATGAACTGCTGACCCTTCATCTGATCTTCCAATGTCATATCATACAGTACCATGTATTATTGGAAATTAAGGTATATCAAAGCTTAGGGCAGGACTCTGCTCCTCACAGAGAATTGGAATTATTTGTGATGGACTAGAGGCCTGACTAGTCTAAAAGAAATCCAGCAGGATACAAGCCCTTTTCAAAGGAGCATCTAATTCTCCAGACTGCCTCTCAGGAGTCTATCTGATTTGTTTGTGTGCGTGGTTTTACATTTTTTCATGGCAGGCTTCAGTGTAGTTTTGACAGTAGGAAACACAGTTATTGATTAAATAATACTTTAGTATTAGTATACTAAGTATAGTAAGAAGACCTTTCTAACATAATGAAAACAGTATCTTCCTTTGTAATTATGACACACTCTTTAGTCTGTTTCCTCTTCCAAGGTTAGACATTTAAAATTAGTTACTTACAGAATAACTTTAAGATTGGCCTGATTTTCAAAGATGGCAAACACAATCTATGTAGCCACTGTAGGTTTCACAAGGCTAACTGACTTTCACAAGAAAACAGAAGCAGTGTGTTGATTTTGGAGTGGTCCGCAGTGACGTTGGCAGGTGCCTGTGGGAGCCTGAGGGCTGGATTGGAACGGAAAAACAGGGCAGGCAGCCCTGCAGGGCCATGCTCTGGCTGCTTCTCGGCAGGGCAATGCAGAGGAAACTTCTGCTTTCCTGGTCTGGATAACTCAGTCACAGTTATCCCAGGAAACTCTTCATCACCATTGCTAACATGTCCTTTAGGGATATCTAGCTTTAAACTAGCTTGCTTAAGCACTGGGATCATATACCAAGTACTTGACTGTTGATTTCTTCTGCTTCCTATATGTCTATGTATGGCTGCATGACAGGTGGTTGCCAAGTGCAGCAAAACATAAACAAACTTGACAGGATCTATATCCTGTAATTAAAGTTTCAGTGTCATTCCTGACAGTTCTTCTCCAGTTTCTTTTATCATGTTCAAACACCTGTTCCTCTGCTTACATGTAGGTCTTGTATTAAATATGAATCCCCTCTTACCTGTGTCCCTCATGTTTTGTAAGACAGAAGTGACTCTAGTCATCTGCAAAATATGAAGACAGATGGAAGTGGTCATGCAATGCATGCAGAGGGGAACTCTTCTTCTTAAAATAGTAGAAATAGCATTAGAGGCAGAGAATATGAAATATGGAACAGATTTTGTCTATTTTATTCTTCAGATGGAATGAAAATATTTGGAAGAGGCAAAAAAGAATAATCATGATAATTTCAAAAAGAAGATTTTTTTGTCAGAGACAAGGAAAGATGTTAAAGGAAACTGGTAATACTCACAAATAATAAAGTTTGAAATAATGTAAGAAGTATAAGTAAGATATAATTCCATTCAGGAGAAATGTTCTTCTCTTTTGTATGCAACTAGATTCAGGATATAAGCACATCATAAAGTTTCCAGCACAGTACAGGATCAAGCTCATGATGAGAAATTTAAACAGGGACTTTCTTATCTGGGTGTATATTTGCCACATGAAAATAGCTATAAAACCTACCACCTTGTTCTGTGTAGCTCCTTTGGGACAAATGAAGTTTAAGGTGCAGTTTGTTGCAGAATACAGGAAGTGTTTAGTGAATCATTCTAGTTAGTCCTTTACCATATTCTGTGTTTTCAAGGCAGCTTGATCCGTATGAGGCTTGAGTTGCAAGTTCAGCTGCAAGTGAGATTTCTGGTGGCTCCTGTTGCAGAGCAACAATTTTAATGGTAAACCACTAGAGAAGCAAGTAAAGGGTTGAAAAAAAAGCAATGTCTTTTGCCTTCTCTTTTATTATGGATACTCTGACCTTTGCCAAGTCACCTTATGTAAAAGTAAAATAACGTAAGATGGTATTATTTACTTGTTTCTCAAAAGAATTGTAAAGGGGCTTTAAGTTACCTCTGGAAAGATTAATGTATTTTATTGATGTGATCCTCCAAAATGCCTTAGGAAAAAATCAGAAAAATGTTCTCAGTGCAATTCCATTTGGTAATAGTATAGTGTGAAACAGAGAAGGAATGTTTTCTCATTTTCTGACTTGTAGCTATGTTGAACCCCGATTAATATCTATATTGTCATAGCACTAAAGGCAATTTGTAAGGCATTGAGGAAAGATAGTAAATTAAAATTTCACATTTTATCAAGTCTAAAATTTTAAATCATCTGTAAGTTTCATATTGGAAACTGAATAGATTCAGTTTCCAAAATTCAATAAATTTATTGAATAAATTGATATTTATGTGATATTAGCATGCAAATGGACTGTGAAGTAATTTTTAATGACCATATATGTCAATACCTGTACTCTTTCCAAGACTAACAGTGTAACTTTCTTATATACATCTTTATCATCTCCTTATTTCAATCCTCTTTCCTACTTGATTCTGTGTATTGTGTATTGTAAGTTCTGGGAGAGAGGCTGAGTCCTTCCAGGTCTAAATTATGTTGTACTGGACACTGTGGCTAAAAAGTAAAGAGTCTGTTCAGGCAACAGATGAGAGGGTTGATGTTTAAGAAATTAGGTGCCATCCTGAGCAACTTACATCCACATTTTCATTCACCAAAACCATCAGTTTTTGTGTTTACAATTACGGGTCATGATGAAAATTTGATACTATTAGATTTCCTGAGGAGATTCCCATCACTCCAATACCCAGAAAAGATTCAGGATACAGGGACTGATATGTGACTACTTGCTTCTTTGCCTGTGGTTGTTTTAGGAGTTTCAGTCCTGCTTGTTTCTTCCCACTTTATATCAGAACTGGATGATAGGAAGTCACCAGTTCTTCTTTATCAGTCTTTGCAGTCTCTATCAAACTTTTTGATCAGTCAAGTCCAGTCTATTTAGGAAGAAAAACATTGAAACATTTAAAAAAGTTTCAGATTTTTTGCTTTTTGCATTAATGACCTTGGATTTCATATTTCTGTAATATAAGCTTGGCAGACTCAGCAAACTAAAAGTATTTGGCTGTCATTTTCTAACTGCCAAAGGTGCAGGCTTCATGGGTAGTTACTATTCAGATTTGCAGATCCTGATCATTGGCAGAGTCCTGAGAATTACCATGCATATTCATCATGTATTTGAAATACCTGACAAAAATAATTGCAGTCAATGTAACTGGGCTCAATGTGCTAAAGTTTTGATTTCTTGCTTTTTCCTCAAGTACTATTAAATCAGCTAGGTGCAGTTTGCTTTATATCAACATAATTTTTACTAAAATGCCAGCATATGCTGATATTTGTAAGGTTATGTGTTGATATTTGCTGTGTTCTTGCAGCATTTTGTGTAAGCCACGGGATTCAAAGTAGGACCTGAACTTCTTATTTCTTTATAGTCCTGTAGGCATGGCAGTATACAAATGATGCAATATACGGCATGCAAATGTCTCCTACATATTTTACAACACAGAGAAAACTAAAAATATCATGATTGTGTCTGCCATTCATGTGTTAAAAACTGCACTTTATTGCAGAGCATTTTTTTCAGATTAAATTCCATATACAGAAAGAAGAGCAAGTTACCAGTTCTCACTCAATATCAGTGCTGTCATTACATACAACTTTAGAAAACCCACAGATAGAAAGTGGAAAGGTGCCCTCAGTGAGAGGATGTGAATGCTTCCTGTGATAACAGACAAAACACAAACACTAATAAAATAAATCATAACTGGAAGAACTTTTGCAATCAAGAAAATAACCTATTGCTATATGTCTCTTGTTGCAATTGACTGTTGATTCCTTTATTTATTTTGATAGCTTTAATCAATGTATAGTTCTGTATTTTGCCTAACTGCTGAGGAAACAGCGATGGCTCCTAAAATTAGCAATGGAGCATGAATTGTTAGAGGCCTTTGGTCAATAGCAATGTTGTGTTTTGGGAAGTTCTGCCCTCTGAGTCAGAACAGTGCCTATGTTATAGCAGGCAGAGCTTGTGAGGGGAGGATCCAACATGTTAATGGAATCATGTGTTAATGGAATCAATATGCGCTGTAATCTTCACTCTTAAATGTTATTACTATATATTTTGCTTTTTTATCATATCATAATATCATAGAGTGGTTTGGGTTGGAAGAGATTTTAAAGATCATCTAATTTCACTCCTCTTCTATTGGCAGGAACAATATAATTTGTTTTTTGAAAAAATGCAGATTTTTTTTTTTCAAGGAGCAAGGGCCAGCAGCACGAAGCTATTTTTGATTAGCTATGATGAGAACTATACACTGTTTATGTACAGACAAGTTGAGCAAGCATGAATGGTTAATGGCTTTTATTGTTTTCAGTGGCTATTCTGGGTTCTGGCAGGGAACATTTTAGATGTGTATGTTTAGTCTTATACCTAAACAGTATGTATTTCATTTCCCCTTTATGTGCTTGAGAGAGACCAATCTGATTTTTAATTATGCCTCAACATATGTTATACATGAGGTGCAAAAAAAAATTACTTTAGGGGCTGTATTCGTGCTGGGAGCTCTGTCCCCCGGGAGGCTTTGCCTGGCAGCC
>VZTX01026572.1:373096-524822 GCA_013400915.1 Pardalotus punctatus | reverse complement strand
TGGGGTTGAACCACCGCTACAATTCTCTAATCTAAATAACTTTCTTTGGTAAGGCTAGGATGACAATAAACTTGACAAAATTGTAGAAAAAGTATGGCTGCATTATGCCAGAATTGTCTTGCAGTCAAAACCCATACCATGGAAAAGGCAGAAAATAGTTTAAACATTTATTAACAAGACTTTCTTCTCTTGCACCTGTTCTGCCATGTACCTTTTTCTCCTACCATTTGAAGAGCATTCAGTCTGATAATCCTGCACCAGCTGCCATTTTCCTGGGTTGCCTTTCTGCCAGCCTGGCAGCAGGGTAGTGACAGAGCAACTACGCATGTCACAGAGGACCAGTGCTCCTGTGCTGTGCATGCACAAAAGGACTGCTCCTGTACGAAGTGACAGATTTTCTGCACCTGTGCAATAGATCCAGAGTCATGCCATGAGGCTAGGGATGTGCCAGGCCCTTCTTTCGCTAAAACAGGCTCTGCTTTTGCAAAAACAGGCTGTCCTAACAATTTTCTTCCCCAAGACTCTTGCTGCTATGCAACTGCTGAGTTTTTTGTCAATTCATAAGAACCTGTGTGTCAGTCCTGTTCAGGATTTAGTGGAGACAATCTGTACAGAGATCTAATATTTTCCAATTTTTTCATCCTGTTCCAAAAATCTTAGTTGACCAATCAAAATTTTGTTTTAAACTATGATATGTAAGCCCATTAGTTACCTTCAGATCTTGGTTTGTCTGGCCTTGTTATGAAGTCCTGACATTAAAAAAAAAGCATTCAGGTATATTAAATTAACAATGATATGTCACATTTTTTGTCTGGAGATAATCAGGAACATTCAGAAATATTTGAAGGTCATCTTCAGTAAAAATTAATTTGGTAGTGGGAGGGTATTCAGTTTCATGTTACTTGTCTCTTCTGCTTGAAAGGTCAAAACAGAAAAATATTTGGAAGTCTCCAGAATTCCTTTCTCATGGGTTCAAAATTTGCATAACTGATACTTTTACTTTTCCTTCTTATAAAACATCTCACCAAATTTTAGTTATTTTAAATTATCTTTTCCCCTTTTTTTCAAACTTTGTATCTCACTCATGCATTTTCTAGGTAGCTCCACAATTCAAGAAAATAGTAATTGCTCTCAGACACTTATGCATGTAGGTTAAGACAAGATACAGTGAAATGATAGTGCCAGCAACTGGAGGAGGCAAAGTAGAGATATTAATATACACACCTTATTAGCACCTCATTTAGATCAATTATAGGCCTGAACTATGGCCTTAAGTCAATCCAATGCTTTCCATTATCTTCAAAGAGCACCAAATTAAACCCTATGTGACAGGTTCAAGTAGCTCTTAAAAGTATATCAATAAAAAGGAACATGTATGGTCTTATGTAGCTTTTTCTGACCTCCTGCTTAAACATTTCTACAGAAAAGATTCATAATATCTAGTAATATTATCCTTATGTCTGACATCTTTAACTACTAAATTGCTGCATATTCTTGACTAATATAGCAGTTCATGCCACAGTTTTTATTTTTCCCAAGTTTAAGGTCTCTTTTTTACTGAATAGTCCAAAGGGCACAGTTTAAAATGTCTGGCAAAATCTCCTGAAAACCAGTTTTCTTGGCTATGTTCTACAAGGGATGTATAGCTTTTCATGTGCATAAAAAGGGACATTCAAGAAGGTACAAAAAACACCCAATATATTAAAATTAACTAAAATATAAACCAGTGAGTAGCTGTGTCTAGTGCAAAATTTCAGACATAGCTCTGGAAAAGACCGAGCTGGATGCTGCCTGTGGGGGAGATGCAGCATAATACGAGCAATGATAAACTGATTGGATGTAACTGAAGAAGACTGTGGCATAATCGTTCTCTGTTTTCTCCCTGTTTCTCTACTAGGGGAAATATCCCTCATAGGTGGTGCAGCAGGGAAAGCCAAAGGAATGTGCAGCATCCAAGTGCAGTGCCCGGGATGTGAGGACCAGGATCTGGTCTATCAACAGGGAAAGTTCATGCATGTGTTGATAAGCCCTTTGGGGAATGCAAAATGCTAATCTTGTTGCTGAAAATTAAAAATTATACCTCCTCCTGGCCTCTGAAGATCCTATTTTCTGACAGACCCGTGCGTAATGTGCTGCTTCCTACCTATTCCTTTGTTGGAAGAAATCACAGAGACACCAGTGTTACAGTGAGAGGAAGGGAACTGCTGCTGCTGCTGCTGTTGAATAGCCTCTACTGCTGGTCTGTGTCAAAGCAGCACATCTGAGTCCTTTGGAATCAGTTTCAGTTGTTGGATGTGACTAATGGTTTTCAGTGGTTTGATGCTATAGGGATTCTAATGACAAGGAGAATAATGCAAAAAAGAAAAAAAAGATCTGTGATTTTTTAATGTGTTTACAGACTTAAACACAAGCATTTTCTAGACAAATATCAACACATGCATACTTCTAAACATGTGTGCCTGTATTCATGTACGTGTACATCATACACATAGAGGACAAAAATATTCCATGTAGTTTTTAGACACGGGGTCACTCTGTCAGGACTTCCATTCACCAAATAGAGTCGTTTCTCTCAGTGGGAGCTGCCATTTTAATGAAGTTGTGCAGCAGAAATCTGCTTTGATAGTGAAAAGAGGAATGAAAGGATTAATTTCACCATCAGGAAAGAGAAAGAATCAGAAACGCTAAACATTTTCATAAGATAAATTCTGTAAATTTAAAAAGTTTTCTGTTAATTGAACAGTTTATTTTTAGCTAAGAAACTTACCTTTTAGCAATGAACTTTCTGTCTGCTAATGCTTTCCTTCCTAGAAACAGTCTTTTCCTTTTACTTTAATTAGCTTTTGCTTTCTTTATTTTTAAAAGAATAATATCCTTTTCTGGGTTAATCTCTTACCTATAATATTGCTTTAGCCTAGTGGGATTGAACATTATCCCTGCTATTGCTGTAGATGTTCTTTCTTTCTCTGCTGGGCCTTGCAAAGGACACCTCTTCATAACTGTCTGGCTTTCTGGGTAATACACTGATCATGCACACACACACATATATATATTTATATACATTTATATTGTTTTTTATATATATATATATATATATATATATATAAATATATACAAATGTAAACACATGAGTATGTATGTGTATATATATATATATATATATATATATATATATATATATATATATACACATGCACAGGAGTGTGGAAAAAAATACCTCCCTGAAGGCCAACAGCAAAGAGCAGGGCGCTGCCATCCTTCACTTAAACCACAAAGCTAGAGGCAGGACACTCTGCTGTGAAATTCCTGGGCTCAGTGGTACATATTTGGACACAAAATGAGGTCACTGAAGAGATGTAGTGCAGGCTCCCTTTCCCAGTGTACAGTGGTGCCTTTGAGCAGGATGGAAATGTGCTTCACCTTTCCATTAATTTTCAAGGCCGCATTGTCTCTGAGTCTTCATCTACTGTGAAATTATTTAAAAACAGCAAATATCAGTTGCTTTGGAAATCTCTGTAAGCATTAGGTGTGAGACAGTTTTACTCTGACACTTAAATCCATTGCATATGCTCAGTCAGCTGGAGTAATGAATTCATGCATAACAAACTGCCTGAGCTTGTGAAGAACAACCTTTTCCTTAAGACTGTCCTAAAAATTATATTCAATCTTTGTTCTATGCTGTTATAGAGTAAGACTACATATATGATTTATATTGTTAGATATCTAGCTTGTTAGAAATTTATTAGCACTGAAGAATATATTTCCACATCTACCTAGAGTTCCACTTAATTTTGAGACTGATCAAAGGCTATACACCAGAATTCTTTATCCTTTGAACAGTATTACCTCTTGACATGAAAAGCTCTGCAAGGTTCATCATATAGACCTTCCAGTCTACTCTTCTGGACTTTCTTTTTCTCTCCCACCCTTTTCCCCAACAGCTCCACTGAAGAACCAAGTGGTTTGGTCCTTTAGTTTCTGGTCACAAAGGGCTCTCTGAAGCGCACCAGAACTCTAGGAGGAGCTGAGTCTGATCCCTCTGTGATCCTCCTGCTGTAAGGGCAGCTCTCTGGTACCTCAGAGGTGCCACAACCTGGGCTGCTTTGCAAGAGCAGGTTTTTGAATGGTGTGCTTTTGGATTAATATAAGCAAGATTCACTAAATGCTGTCTGCCTCAGTACATTAAAAGAAAGGGTTTCTTGGTATTCACAGACTTGTTTTAGTGGATTTAGAAACATCTGGTACATTGTTACCGAACTCCAAACCTGGTCCCAGTCGCCCAGGAGCATCAGGGCAAGTTCTCAGTCCAAAAAGACGAGAGTTGGGTATCTTTGATTGGTACTTAAGACAAAAACCAAACAAAACAAAAAAAAAAAAAAAAAACCAAAAAACAGTCCTTGAGTTTCTTATTTTCTTAGGAATTTGAATACTATGTGACAAACTGAACAACAAAAAGAAAGTCATACTCAGTAATAGCTAACTAGCAGTCAAATGTAGTAAGGAATAACGAAAGCCTCCCAGTGTGAACAATAGAAGCACATTTGGTTTGAGTTATTTAAATGTAGTTTGGTCAAAGCAACTGAAAATGCAGTGGGGAAATTCTTCATTAACCATGTGTTGTGGTTTTAACTCCAGCTGGCAACTCATCCCCAGAGAGCAGCTCACTCAGTCCCTCCTAGTGGGATGTGGGAGAGAAACAGAAGAGTAAAAGTGAGAAAACTCATGGATTGAGATATAGACAGTCTAGCACATAAAGCAAAACCTGTGTATACAAGCAAAGCAAAACAAGGAATTAATTCATCACTTCCATGGGTGGGCAGGTGTTCAGCCACCTCCAGGAAAGCAGAGCTCCATCACACATAATGTGATGTTACTTGGAAAGAGAGACATCATCACTCAGTGTCTCTCCCATTCCTCCTTCCCCCAGCTTTATATGCTGAGCATGTTGCCATATGGTGTGGGATACCCTTTTGGTCAGTTGAGGTCATTTGTCCCCTCCCAACTCCTTGTATAACCCCATCCTCTTCACTGGTGGCGTGGTGTGAGAAGCAGGAAAGACCTTGGTGCTGTGCAAGCCCTGCTCAGCAACAACTAAAGAATCAATGTGTTGTCAATATTATTCATTTTAAATCCAAAAGACAGCACTGTACCGGCTACTAGGAACAGTATTAACTCTATCCCAGCCAAAACCAGCACACTGTGAGGTAGACAAGGTGACTTAAAAAATTCAAATGTATCTTAAGAACTTTGTTATTTAAATACTAGTAAGAATTTCACAGTGTATATAGTGCATGTAGGGGCTTCATGAGATAACAATGGCCAAAACTATGCTCACACAAAATAAAAAGTGGTCTCCACCTACAAGAAACACAAGAGTTACAGAAAAATAGACTGTTCTTCACAGCAGCTCAATGGCCCATATTACCCAGCCTGAGAATTTGTTCTACCCTTTGGGGTAAAAGCAATTGCAAGCATTCCATTGAAACAGAAAAGGAAATTTTGATTCTAATATTTTCTATTTTTACCACAAAAGCAACATGTAGTTTTAGGTTTTAATTAATGTTGTTTTATTTTAGAAGTGTTACACACCTTAGATGCACCAGCAATTTACTACACAAAAATTCAGACTATTCAGACTATAATTCAGTCTGAATCATAATACATCTCTTCTAAGTGAAGTCAAATGTAAGACTCCCTCAGACTTTACAAGGATGCAATTAGCCATTGCATTAGCCTCATTGCATTGAGGTCTGCTCTCACTCTCATACATCTCAAACCCAGCTCCATCTCATAGCAATATGCCAAAGATCAAACAAGTCTCTGCATATTTCAAATTTAGTCAATGAGAAAAGAATATCAGTGAGTATTATTATTCTTAATTTAGAATAAAAATTTTGCTTCAAAAAAAGAATGAGATTCAGCTTTCAAATGCTAACAATTAGGCACACTGCAGATACTTCACA
This sequence comes from Pardalotus punctatus, assembly GCA_013400915.1. Lineage (NCBI taxonomy): Eukaryota > Metazoa > Chordata > Aves > Passeriformes > Pardalotidae > Pardalotus > Pardalotus punctatus. The sequence continues at coordinate 518,859 of VZTX01026572.1, read as the reverse complement.
TTTTAACAGGAACAGCTACACTTTTATTTTTTATATATATTTTCAGATTAGCCTTATGATTGGCATGACCTTCAATTAACCAGATCAAACATCATGAATTCCTTACAAGCAATTTAAAAATGGAAATGGTAGTTGATCCTCTCAAAGAAAGTCCATCCCAGATTATCAAAAATGAGTTAAACTAAGGGCAGCTCTGAAATGATGCAGCTCACACTTGCCCTCTTTTGAAGAACCCTGTTATAATAGGCTGTCTTTAATACTCTGTGAGAGTTCTTGGTTCCTAACTGTGATAAATCTTCCTAAAATCACTCCTTTTAACAAGATCAAACAGCTTAGAACATCCAAAACGCTTAATTCTTTCACGTTGATTGCATTTATCATCAAAGAATACAATGTGTATTGAATGACATTTGGAAAATAGTTTTAATTGCCCTTTTATTCATTATCATAGTCACAGAACATAGAGTGAACAGGAGTATCATATATTCTACTGTTTTCAATAAACAACAAGAGTATTTAAATTTTAAACCAGATGTCCTTCAGGTATCCCTTCCACCCCATTTTATTCTATGATTCTGTGGTTTTATGATTAGCAACTATATATACATGAATTGCATGACAGAGAAGGTGTAAGAAAATTCCTTCTTTATGAAAATTCAGACATCTTTCCCCACGAAGAAGCATCACAGCTAGTCAAAAATAGAGTCAGAAATATTATGGTTTAAGAAAGTGCAACTGTACAGAAAAGAGATGAGTGAGAGGGGAAGCACTTGCTGAAAACGCTGTAGGAAGGATACATTATAAACCAGGAACAAAAGCCAGGAGGACAGTGGAAATCTTTAACTTCATGGGTTAGAAGTGAAATTATGCATATAAAAACGATTCAGTAAAAATAAGGGCAGTATTTTGAGAACTATCAAAGATGTATTCAACACATTGAGGAGCAGCAGCACAGACACCAGTAGTGACTGGGATAGAGACTGTAGCAATGCAGTTCATTTCAGAAAGAGTGTTCTCACAGAAAAAAAGATGACTCAGGCCACCTCATGTTAAGCTAACACCAAGGGGGAAGGTACAGCAGTGTGAAAAAAAGGAAAGCAGATGTTATTTGAGAGAATTGATGCCTTGAGGTCAGTGGTGGCAATATTTGTATTGTCGTGTGAAACATTTGTGCATCAGAGAGTGAAATGCCAGTTATACCTGCTAAGTAACAGTGACCTACATCAGGTGAACATCAAAACATTTATTTCAAGTAAGCGTTGCAGGAGTCAATGGGCCCATACACAATTCTGAAGAAACGGGGGACAACAAAACCAACTTTTTTTTTAATATCTTTTCTCAGTGAAGTTTTTTCTCCTCAGTTTGAATGCAGGTGTCCAGAAGTGTCTTTTGCTGGGGGAGGGGAGTAGTATGTGTTAAGTAATTATTCATTAATTTAAGTCAAATATGGCAAATAGCTCAAGCTAAAAGAATATGGAAAACTTAGGAAAATAAATTTGTCTTTTTGACAAAAAAAGCAATTTTTTTGTGGCAGAAATTATTATAGACTATCAGAATTAATTTAAGGAAAAACTTCAACTTAAAGCGAAAAAAACGTTCATCATAAATTAAATATTTTTGAGTTTGTTTCCCTGTTCTCCTTAAAAAAAGTCATCACTTATACTGTGTTAACTAAGATATAGCCATTGCACATCCTCTCTAGTCAAATAAAAAACCTAAAAATAGAAAAAATAAATCTCTTTCAGGTCCTTCCATCAGTCATTTTCATCCACAGAGTTGCTGCTACAAGGAGAGAATTGGTTCTCTGGGCCGTTCTACAGGGCCACCATGGAGGTTGCAGGAGTGGAATATGACAGAGGCTTCTCTTTCCTGCTACACTGAGACCAACCTGCCAAATACTTATCACATCACACTGTCAGTCCTGAACAACAGCTACGCGTGCCAGCGGACAATGTATATGGCTGACTCACTCTAGCTGTAAACATGCGCCAACTGGCACTGACTGGGAATTTTTCAGCAATCTAATCTAATTTTGATGGAAAACATTGATTTGTCAAAACTGAAAAACTGCAGTGGCGATGTACATACCAATTTTAGCATCCAGACACTCGTCTGCTGCAGGATAATCAGTATCATTATGGTAGGGCTCTCCCCTGGAAGACCAAGGTCCTGCTCTGAATAAAAACTATTCTTTTATTCATTCATTATATAGGTAGCCTAGGAAATCATTATGTAGGAAGCCTAGGAAAATTGATCAGCTAGGTTATACATCTAACCTTGGTGTATGCAAATTCCTACCCACAGTTCAGTCTTTTCAACCCAATATCTTGTCACCCAAAGGGAAAACTGCTCATAATCTCCTCAATATAAATGAAATATCTAATCTTATTCAATGATACAGCAGCACACCAGGTGTCTTACAAGACTGACAGCAAATGTTTGAAGCATAAAAGGCCTATGAAGAACTAAGGAGTGAGATTTTTATTTGTGCTTTATGATTCATCAGTTGAGCTCTTTATTGGAACTTCCATAGGAATTAGCAGAAAACACTTTTTTCACTGCTTAAAGTTTTGAGAATCAAAATGGTTTTCTGTGCTCTTTCAGGATAATCCTAACACATTAAAAATGTGAAAAATGTGAGAGCAAGGCTGCATATAAAAAATTTAGCCCACATTTGAGTTCTGTAAAGTTTCAGCCTAAGCCTCTGCCTGTTTGGCAATTGTTTGTACAAACTGACCTAGAAGATATTCAGAAGTCCATAATCTTACTGGAGTTGATATCCTATTATATCCTATCCAACAGGTCAGGGAACTCTCCTAAGCAGTGGCAAGCTTGACTTCTGGGATGAGTCAAGTAGACCAAGGAACATAAACAATTTAAATTGGTCCCCAAGTAACCGAGTTATAACTCTACTGGTGTTTCCCCAATAAGAAAGATTTCATACTTTTCCAGCTCAATTGACATATTTTCCTACTGAGTTAAGAATGTCCAATTCCTACAAACAATAATTTGAAAAAAACAGTATCTTCCATCAACAGAATGTATGCAATTGAAAAATTCCTTAGTAGTACTGATTTCTATTGACTACTACAGAATACTCTTTAATTTTTCCCTACTCTCAGAGATCATCTGAATCCCAAGAGAGCTCCTTCCACAGATCTTATATGTCACCTCTACTTCCAGATTGCCCAAGTTTGCTGTAAATATAACCTCACACCAAAAATATGCTATTTTTCCTTCAACTCTAAGCATAAAGGATGTACTATCCCTTTTCCTACTTGCTTGTGCTTGTGTACTGTTAGAGCAGATGGCAGAAATTTGCTTTTGCAGTTCATCTCTACAGTTTGGGTCCCTGTGGGCAGACAATTCCCTTAAATATCACTTGAGCTATAGTGAAAAGCAAATTAAAGATATGAAAGCAACACTCACTGAAATTCACAGATTTTATGTGAAACTCCCTCTGTTGATTCTCATTCTTCTTGTGACTCTAAATTTTAATCTGAATACCTGCAGTAAATTTAGACATTGCCAGATAATAGTAATTCATTCTCATCTTGGCCTTTACTTTGATCATATACCTTTCTTTTTTGGCATTTGTTACACCACAGCCATCCTTGATCTATTAATGAGACAGAAGAAGAGACTTTATTTTCCAGAGTAATTAAAGTAAGTTTTTCTTCCATCAGCTTGATTTCAGTATTGCTCTATAAATCCCACTTTAATCTTTCTTAAACATGTGTGGTCAGATCTTTATATAGCACTAAAAATTAGTTCTCACCATGAAATTTTACTGTAACATCTACAAATTCACTTTTTATGTTCATTTAATATCATTTACAAATTCCTTTGTACTCTTAAGAAATATATGTCATTGGTCATTAGTGGTCTTTCTGTAACTTTATATTTTTCATGTCTTTCTCCTCTTTTGTCTAACTCACAGATAACCCAAAATTTTAGCTCTTATCCCATATGTACATTATTTTCTACTTGTTTTAAAAATTTAATACAATGTTACTATTCCATTCCCCAAAATATTCACTTTATAGTGTAGTACTTTTTAGCTTTTAATCATGTCTGGTTTTCTGTAACATGTCCATTTCTGCACTCACAATATTAGTGAAAATATTAAGCAAGATCATTTCCAACATAAGTAATTTAGGAATATTTAACCCTTGCCTGAAAACTCCGATTTTTACACCTCCCACTGTTGTCTGTCCTTTAGACCAAATTCTGTTCTCTAAATCTCATCCTCTTCAACATATTCAGTTTAGTAATTGCTCCTATACCTGCACCAAGTACTTTCTGAATTCAAGACAGGGCAAGCTTACTACATTTCTTCACCTTTAAAATAAGTTGTCTTGAGAAATAAAGATACATTTGGATAAAACCTGTCATTGGTGAAACCTGTAAGAACTTTTATTTATATATGGGTTTTCTTTTCTAATTATTCTACTTTTTTTTTTTTTAAATATTACATTGTATTTGTGTTTGAGTAATATTCCTTCCCTTGTCTAGAGTACTTTTTTTTTTCTCTTTTAACAAGACTATGCATCCTATAGACATGGTAGGTTTATTTAAAGGCATAAGACAGCCCCCATGATTTCATATGCAAATTCTTTTTGCATTTGGGTTCTGAGGAATTTGGTCTTGATTTTGTACGTCTTGTTTTCATCTTAAACTGAGCTGTTTTCACTAAACCCCATGTGAGTCCCACTCGTATTAGTGTGCATTATGAATTTGTTAAGGATGTGTTCTGTCTCATCATCCAGGTTATTGACAGAAATACAAAATAGCAATTTGGCTTCAGTTTCAACCACCAGGATAGTCCACATGTTACTGGCCATTCACTGAATTTCAAACCATTGGTTACAACCCTCTAAGCTGTGCAGTCTAGTCAATTTTTTATTCATCTAACAGGATTAGCCCTTAGTTCCTCCCCTTTCAAATGAACCGGCTGTACAAGATGGAATTAAAAGCCTTACTAAAAACAAGTTACATTACATTCACTCTTTTTCCTCATTCACATGCCAGTCATTTCATCTCAAAAAGCAATCATGCTGATCAAACATGATATGGCCCTCATAAATCCATGGTCCTGTTTCTGATTGCCTTCCTTGTTTGAAAATGCTTCCTAATATGATATGCTATTCATTTAAAGCCTAAAATGAAGCTGACCAGCCTATTATTCCAGAATTCTGTCTCCCTGTCTTTTTAAAAAAATGAGTATAAGGCTAACCTTTCTTTTGCTGATGATGAGGAAACTCCCCTGATGGCCAAAACTCTGCATGGAGAATGACAGTTTCATTTCTTGGGAAAGATCCATCTGGCCCCAGATATCTGCATATATATATATCCAGCTTTTGTCAATAATCCTAACTTGCTGTCCATCTCTTTCCAAAACCATGGTGCTGTTCCCAAGGTCTGGGAACAAACTTTTCCAGGAACAATGAGACAAAATTTGTGGTGAGTACTTCAGCCATTTCTATGTCATATTTCCATGCTGGATTTTTCTTTTCTTTATGTCTCTGAAGAGTTCTTATTAACTGTTTCAGTTTTCTTATAAGGCTGAAAACAATATGATGGCACAAAGAAATTCCACTACAGCTTTTATTCTCCTTAGCCCTGTAAACTTTTTTGATGTCTATAGACAGTTTTCTTTATAGCCTATAGTTACAAACCACCCCCCCACTTTAGTAATGGCCCAACTTTATTTAAATGTTCCTCTAATGTTCATAAACTTTTTGTTTAAGGGTGTTGCCTACAATTCTATCTGTTACGTGAATTAAAACTGACAAATTATATCCACAATTATATTAACTGATGATTTTGATAAAAATATTTTGGTTTTTACATCCAGCAACTAGCTATCCTGTAAGGACTCTATCACTACTAGTAACATTTTTTTATCTATTCCCTCTCTGAGAATTTTAAATGCTAATAACACAACATCCAAAAAATTCTTTTTTTTTAGTAGTCTTGCAGAAACATATCTCTACAAAAAAATTATTTATTAAGAAAGTAGCCCCTAGTAATATTTATGTCTGTTGTAGTTAATGCATTTTACTAGATTATAAAATCCTAAGAAGTGATCTGTGTATATCTATGTATACTGAGATTATATATACCATACATAAATATGTTCATGCTTTCCTTCACCTACAAAAATCTGCATCCTGACCCTTGAGCATTATAAATGAAAATTGTAAAATTGTATTGAAATATTTTTTGTCCTGAATTATATTGTCTTACTATGAAAAGGGAATTGTTTTCTAATGTAACAAAGTAATCTGATTGCAAATTATTTCTCAAAACCAGGTTTCTTTTTTCCCTGTTGTTTGCCCTTCTGTTGCTCTTGAAGGACATAGTAAAATGATATGTATGACCAGTGTGCAAAATTTCAAAATCTAGTATTTTTTTTTGTACATAGTATTGATTTTTTTATTTGTCAGCAGCCTGTTAATTTAATGCTGATTTGGGGAACTGATGATAGGCAACATGCACAATTTTGCTGAAAAGGGAGATTGGGAAAAATTAGTTGATTTATATTTAAACAGTAAATGTATTAGTTCATCCTATTTACACTGAATCACATGTTTGAATAGACATCCCTGAACATAATTTTTTTCTAAATATAAGTAGCATCTCATTACTTTGTTGGACTCTAAAATATTTGCAGCTTCTAAGAATTATAAAACAGAAGGAAAATAAAATTTATCTAGTAATGATTGGATTACATATAGAACACCAAAATAGCTGCTTAAAGCAAACTCATTCAATGTATCTCTATATAATACTACAGTATTCTCTTAATCCAGGCAGCTTTTAAAGCCAGTAAAACTGAGCGGCAGGTATGAGTGATCCAGATGAGTAACTAAGTGCACTTAAGAGACCCAACTGAAGGAAATTTTTCAGGCTGAAGTGATGCATATGGTATAAAATTCACTAGAAGACAAATTTTGTGGGAGGGATTGCCTCTATTTGTATGTGTTTAATAATAAAATATATTTCTTTTTAAAGTCTTCATCTTCCAGAAACTTCAGGGGATTAATAAAATGAGATATGGATTAATTGACTGACTACTGACTACTGACTATTCTGAGAATAATAAAACTTGACTGAAAGCCATTGAAACCAAAGAAGGGCTACTTTGGATGCTAGATAAGAAGTCAATGTTCCTGTGAGTGAAAGTGACAAGATGCCTTCAACTCCATGCCAAATCTCCACCACCTAATGACAGATGAGCTCTCATTTTCAAAATCTGAAAGATTTGGTTGGTTTTGCTTTCTCCTAAGAGGCTGAAGTAGTTCCTCCTATAAAGCTGAGCATTTGGATAGCAGTGTTTCCATCACAGCGACAAGCACATCCATATTTTTGAAGATGGAATTTGGAACTTAGCCTCAGTCATGAACGTGAATGAAAGACCAATTCAGATGCTCAACTGGCAGGTAAAAACCAGTATCATAAAATTGCAAAAGAGGTCTCCAGAGGTAGATGAGATACAAATGAGGCAAAAGTAGCTCAGATTCAGAGCAGGTAAAGTGTTGTACTTAAGCTGCTGCTACATGTAACTTCTACTTTTAGGTTAAATTTAGGTTGACCCTTTTGGTACATTCCTTTTTTTCATGGCGTTCTACCTTGAAATCTTTTGTTCCCAAAATCCTATCATATGGTCACTAGGGTCTGCACTGTTGGGTAAATTAGGCCTTTCACTTCCTTGTTTGGTAAAAGCTGTTCAACACAGCTTCTCCATTCATTTGTAAGGAAAACAGGAACATAAAACAGTTTTTCTGTCTCAAATTTTTTTTAAAAAGTTACTTTTTGAGTATATTCTTCATAATTAAACTGCTTGAATGCTTTCGTACAGTCCAAATACTCCTGCAGCAGAGCTCTCTCCCTTTCTTCCCTTCCTTTGGCTCTTTCTAGTCATTATTTATTCTCTCCTGCTAAATCCTTTCTGCAGCTACATTCTGCTGGCAAGAGCAGTAGCCTGCAAGTGTCAGGCACATTTATCCTCCTTCTATATTTATCCACAGTCTTTGGTAGATTCTGTGAAAAAGATACCTAAATCAGTCTGAAAGTAGTAAGGAGGGAAGATAGCAATTCAGATGGAAAAATAACTCCTAAAGTAAGTGGATGTACTGTTAGGATCAAAGAGAAACTGGTAGAATTTTGTAGAGGGATAAGAGCACATGATCTGTGAACACTTGGAACAGAGACAAGCTGAATCATCTCCAGGTACCTAAGTCAACCAGGATGTCCGAACAACAGATTGATTAGGACTTCTTAAAGAAACTGTATATCTCAGCTTATTTTTACCTAGCTATGCAGGTATTCAATAAAAATAGTCTTAGAGGACAGACTGTCTTTATCTCAGCTGCTGACTGCCCACAGCCCAGGCTACACACTCTGACAATGGCCTTCCTCAGCAAGGATGAATTTGAAACTCAGAAAGGATAAGGTCACTATTTGCTAGGTTACTGCAATTCACTTTGCTTTCCTTCAGTACAAGAAGGAGATGCAGGGATTGCATTCTTGTTTCAGACAAATAGAAATGCAAATATGTATTCAACAGCATGATGAAGTGTGAAGATGATTTCTTATGGTTGCAAATAAATGTTATATCTTAGCATTTTATCTAAAAGAATTCAACACATTTTGTAGAGGCCCAGTTAATCTTAAATAACTTTTTTGTGAAAGCTGGTGCTTTTCAATATATTTATTCATTTACCTGTATCCACAAACAGTAATTGAAATCATATGAGGTGAAAGCTAGAATTTCATAAGAAGAGGAAATAGAATATTTTTCTTATGCTGTAGGAACCCAGGTAAAACATACAGTGAAATCTGTATGTTTTCACTTTGAAATACATTAAAATAGCACAGGGACTTTAGCTGAGGCACAGCTATTTTGAATTACAGGGTCAATTCTAGACATTTCAATCACAAAGAATAAAAGAAGTCAGTTGCAGGCTAATCCTATTTGCATTAGTCATACATATTTAAGACATGCCTTTAAAGGAGGAGGCTTATACCTGTAAATTAAATAGAGTCAGGGAAAAAACATGGGCCCTGAAGGCAAAGTCCTTTTGCCATTCAAATACTCACTGAGGTCCACAGAGCACATGCCAGCTTGCACTCCTGCAGCAGTCATTCCCAAGGAGCCGTTGCATCATCTCACAAAGGAGAATGGAAGAGTTTGAAAGCTGGAATGCAGATAAAGTTTTACAGAGGATACACACGGACACTGTTCAGTTTGCACTTACAAATATGCCCCTACCGTCCCACATACATCTCAGGTGAGATGCTCTGCTTTCCCTGGTTTTTCTAAATGTGATTTGAGAGATGAGACAAGCAGAAAATCTGTATAAATCTCACAGTGAATACTTATCTTGAATTATTTTAGGTGGAAATTGAGTAAGAAGAAGATTTATGATGCACTTAACTGCTTTCAGAAGTGAGAGAGGAGTGTGCCCTAGCAAACACATAGAAAAGACACAATTTGGAAGTGCATATTTTCTTGAAAAATTCAAAGGCTCATAGTGTTAAAGTGACACGTTGTCCACAGAGAACATGGAAACAGTACAAGGAACTAGAATGCATATGTTTTTCTGGGGTTAGAATTCAGGTGGAGAGCTGGTTTCATTCTTTAACAACAAACCACTGCAAGTAGCAGTTACGAGGAAACTATGTTTTTTAGCTTGTAGATTAAGTGTCATTTAGCCAGGATTCTGTCTTGCTCCAGTAATATAATGTCTAGACATCAATAACTAAAGTTGAATCAGTAAGGGACAATATAATGATTTATTTACTGAAGTCTTTGTGAAAGCACTTGAATTTTAAACGCTCAGTATCTGCAGAGACCACACATACTCAACACTTCAAATTACTCATTGGTCTTCCTAGATCAGCCTAATGAATTAGACTTGTACATGTTCTATTCTATCATTTAAAAATGAATATTTCTTCCTAAAGACATAACTTCTGTACTCTAACTCTTATATGATTAGGTTGACCCACCCTGTGTGGAGGTGCTTGGCATACTTTGTTGCACAGCCATACCACTTAATCAGCTGCTGGAGAGTTCCATATGGCACCTGCTCTGCTTCTTTCCTTTGGGATCAAGGTGAATATTTTTATTTTAGTCTTTCAAAACTGTAGTGCACGATTCCTAAGAAAACATTTTAATAAAACTGCAGTATTCTGTTCTTAAGAGAAAAGGAGTAAGGAAAAAGGAGGGAAGGAGAGAAAGAGAAAGAGAAAGAGAAAGAGAAAGAGAAAGAGAAAGAGAAAGAGAAAGAGAAAGAGAAAAAAGAATGAATTAAAGAGAAAGAAAGGAGAGAGAAAGAGAGAGAGGGAAAGACTAAAGAAAAAAAGGAAGGTGGAAAAAAATGAAAGGGAAAGGGCAAAAGTAAAAGGAAAGAAATTACAAGAGTGAGACATAGAGATCCCGAATTTGTTTTGACCAAGAGACCAAAATGTCACAGGATCTACTGCCTCTTGTGAATCTTTTGTCTGTCCAAAAGGAAATGGTAATTGTCAGATAGAATGAGCAACTGACAGATATAGTCTTGTCCGTTAATCTGTCCAAATATGTGTCATAACAGAGTAGAGGGAGGTATGAAATAGCAAGAGTATGAGGAATCTAAATTTAGACTTACTGTAATTTTAGACCAAAGATGGCTACTGCCTGAAGCAAAGACCCAATTACTAAGTGCCAGATGTTGCAATTCATAAACACATCTGTAGCTTGGGAAAATAAGTAGGAAATCCTCTCAAAGATAAAAATGCCAGATGATAAGGCATTTTAAAATTTAATTAATTTTGCAACATATGGTAATGGTTTCAGAAACACTGAGTGTGTTTTGAACAACCTAAGAAGAAGGTGGTGACCAAAAGTAAGTTTGTTTTCAGAGGCAACTGTTTACCACATATATTTAAAGTAAACAGGGTTTGTTTATTCAAAATAAAAATATGTGAGAGGTTGGCTTTTTAACTAAATAAAACATGAGCAGGATCCATCTGCTTACTTACTGTGCATTGACAAAACCTAGGAGTGTTAAAGAAAAAAAGAGCGAGATCTATCTAATATGCAGCAGGCAGTCATCCAATGACATCACTGCTAATAAAGAAGAAAACCCACAAGCTTTCATTTCCTTCTGTTACACCTAGAATTTCCACTAGAATATTGTATATGTAGAACCATTTTCAAAGATCTTGTGGAGGGAGGAATTATGTTGTCAGTGTTCCTGTCTGAATAACTAAATCAAATGCACCATGAAGACTTGGGACATAGTTCACAGGCAATTTTTTGCCCCTACGCATTGCTGTTTACATTTTGCTGATGTGACTGCACATCTTTATAATACTTATAAAATATATCATTGTTTTATCTTATTATTTCACTGTGTTGTATTGATGTCATTTTTATAAGCAGTATGTGGGTTTAGATTAAGCTGCTGATCTTTTCTTAAGGTTCTTTTTCTCTAGTGGACTAATTTTATCAGTAGTCAGACAATTTCATGCATAGCAGTCATTTATATTATTTGTTAGGGCCAGAAGTGGGATTTGCCTTAATCCATTATAATTAATTTTGAGAGATTCTGTATGTCACATTTGCATTAGTAAAGATATAGGGAGAAGAGAGTGAGAAATAATACGCAGAAATTGACTTCATAGTTGAAATCAGTGCAATGAATATAACTAATAAACACAAGACCTAGCATTGTCAACCCTGACTTCTGTCATTTTTATGATCTTCACACTAGAGTTATGTATCAGGACCACATACACACAAGTACTCCTGGTCTTAGTTAAACTTTAAATATCCAAATCCTTTAATAAGATTTCAGCTGGAACCAGTGGTGTTGTCTAATCTGGTGGCCAACCAGATTGTCTGGGCTGCATCAAGAGAAACATGGCCAGCAGGTCAATGAAAGGGTTTCTGCCCTTCTAGTCTGCTCACATGAGACCCATACTTTCAGTACTGAATCCAGGTCTGGAGTCCACAGAACATGAAAGACATGGAGCTGTTGGAGCAGGTCCAGAGGAGAGATGATCAGAGGGCTGGAACACCTCTCCCATGGAGAAAGTATGACTGGAGAAGACAAAGCTCTGTGGACACATTATTTTGGGCTTTCAGAATAAAAAAAGGGGCTTGCAAGAAAGATAGAGGGAGATATTTTACCAAAACTAGTTGTGACAGAACAAGGAAACATGTTTAAACATGAAAGTCTGGTTTAGACTGGACATAAGGAGGAAATTTATCTTGAGTATTGTGAGACACTGCAACAGGCTGTCCAGAGAAGTTGTGAATGCCTCATCCTTGGTTCAAGGTCAGTGGCGTGGGGCTTTGAGCAACCCAGTCTAATGGCTGTCCTTGCCCATGGGCAGGGCTAGATGATCTTTAAAGATCCCTTCAAACGCAAACCATTCTTTGAGCCTACGAATATCTTCTAGCTGTCCAGAAAACAAGATTTTTTTCTGCCAAAATAGTTCTCTCTTTCTATGAGTTTTTCTAGCTAGAGGAGGTGGGAGTCCAAAGGATATATAGAGGTGATCACAGTGTTACAGCAAGAGGTGAGAGGAGTATATAAAGTACCTGTTTTTTTACAGGGTAATGGTGTCTCTTGAAGTGAGGGACAGCTTGGCAGAATTCCATTATTCACATTGAACAGTAGTGAGGCCAGAGCCAGCATATTGTACTAGCTTCTGTGTAGATGGGAGAGTTAGACTTTAATGGTAGTCTCTCTCAAAGATGTAGCATCTGAATGGATGGGAAGGAAAGTAATACTGCATAGAGTTAAGATTATTTGTGTGTAGAAATACAGAAAGAGTATGAAAGAACTCAAACAGAAAGTTGCAGCTCTTGGAAATATTTGGCCATTGCACAATACCGTTCTTCAAAGTCATGTATGATGTTGGGTAGTGATATCTGCCTTTAATACCCTTAGATTCTTATTTTCAAATCCCATTTTTCAGCTGATGATTATTCCTCAGTATGTACATGATCACCACCTATTAAACAGTGTTGCATAATGTCTAAAATTTTTCATCATCTTTTTGATATATCTGTGCATGCCAGTTAGAAACCACCACAACACTTTCTCCTTCCCATGGTGTGCCTAAGTTTACAGTACAGTGCACTGGATATTTGCTGGCTATTAAATTTTAGTGTAGTAAAATTAATGTAGCATACTTTTATGAAACAGACAATAAAACTAATTCAGATCATGAGCATTAAGAAAATTCCATCTTCTGGAAAATTAAGCATGTTTCCCCTGGATTTAATTTTAAAAAAACACAAACCCATGCTTTTCTCCTGCTCTAATTTTCAGTTCTTCCAACCTTCAAAGGTTTTCTGGTTAAAAGAAAAATGAGCTCCCTCTGTTTCCAGTGTGCAAATTTTCTTTCAAGAAAGTCCATGTACTACTGCTTTAAAATAAAGTCTCAACTTGTAGCAAACAGAAACCAATGAGGCAATCAGACTCCAGTAATTGCAGTTGAATAGCTTTGAACAACTTTTTATTAGGAACAGGAAAACAGTAATTATAGAGCTGAAAATGTACTTATGGAAACCACAGAAAACACAGGGGTCTTTGACATAAAAACTCAGAGTCTTTCTGTTTTTCCTTTGCCTAAAGGATGTGGCTCACAGTATAAACAAAATTGATTGATTTGGGGTAGGATTTAGCAGCCTGAGTTCCACTGACAGTTAGTTGGATTTATCCTAAGTCTCTTAGTTATTTCTGGGAATCTCAGGCTTGAGAAAGATCTATTGTTATACATACTGGGGGTTTTTGTGGATTTTTATCACTGTGTATAGCAGAGATATGTGTTTTCATTGTTAATCAATGGTTTACTCCCTACATCTTATATTCACATGGGTATTTTCACTCACTGTGAAATAAGTATCTTAAAGAACATGTTCTGTTTACAGATCAAGAGGTGCTGTAGAAACAACTGTTCAGACATAAACATATTACTTTCTACCAGCATTTCTTACAATTCTGTAGCAGGCAATAATGAAACAAAAATAAAAATTAATGCATTAACTCAGCCTATAAAATGATAAAGAGAAACCAAGCTTGACTATATGCTGACGGTTGATGCTGAAGAAATAGAGCTTTGCCATTTGGATTTTGTCAAAAAACATGGAATTTATTTATAGCTGTTGCTTTTTATATTGGAACAATGCTCCCTAAGCCTTATGGCAAGTCTTTAGACTTTAGGGGTGCCTTTGGGAAGGAAATATCACTAAGTGCAAATTAACAGGCTGTCACAGCGTGTAGGGAAAAAATTTGGTCATTTTGTCCTGGGACTAAAGTCATCATTATGGAAGTCAAATAGATGGTCTGAGGGAGAGAATAGCTGTCACATTATGTGCAGCTCTTTGAGTGACACATTTTGAATGGATAGGAATGAGTGACGGCATTGAAATTTTTCTGACTTTAGCTGTCTCCTTTATCTAATTTATCATAATTGGTTTTCATCCTTTCTTTCCTTCATTCTACTCTTTCTAATAATTTCACCATTTCTTATTCATTTTCCTCCCTTTCTTTTTTTAAAAACTTCCACTGGGTTGGTTTCCAGTACAAGACTTGTTCCAGTAAAAAGAACACTTCAGGAGAAAGTACATGGGAAAATCTCTCTAATGGAAATATGGCTTCTACCAATAAAAGAAATGTCTTTATTTCCTGGAAATAGTTCAAAACTAATAGAGAGCATCCAAAAGAGGGCAACAAAGATGGGAAAGGGTCTTGAGGGGAAGCCATGTGAGGAGTGGTTGAGGTCACTTGGTCTGTTCAGCCTGGAGAAGAGGAAACTGAGGGAAGACCTCACTGCAGTTACAACTTCCTCGTGAGGGGAAGAGGAGGGGCAGACACTGATCTCTTCTCTGTGATGCCTAGTGACAGGACCTGAGGGAATGTCCTGAAGTTGTGCCAGGGGAGGTTTAGGTTGGATAATAGAACGAGGTTCTTCACGCAGATCTTGATACTTGCAATTTTCTCAGAAAGCATAACCCAGATTTGCTTTATTCTGAAAATATCCTGAAATTCCACATGTTAGAAGCAAGAAAATTATATAGCCTATATGGTTAATACAAAAACAGAAGAAAACTGAAAGATATTCCTGTGGTAAAGAATATTTTTTGACAGTTGATAACTAATCTTTTACTCTGTTGTTACTCATGCTACAGAGAAAAAGTCCTTTACCACATTTCTAGGAAAAGTCAGCACAGGGAACCAAAGTGGTAGTTTTAACTTTGCTCTTCTGCCTTCTCTCTCAGTTCTTTCTCTCTGACTTTGTTTTAAAGGTTACAAGTTTAGGTTTCAAACATAACAATGACAAAATCTCCAGCCCATCTGAACCAACCTGTCCTTGTTTCCTCAAAAAAGACAAGTTATTTATCCAGCTTTACTGAGCCGGGTTTTTTTGGTGTTTGTTTGGTTTTGGGGTTGGGGGTTTTTGTGTGGGGGTTGGTTGTTTTCTTTTTTAATTTAGTCAAATATTTTGTTTGTAATAAATGGGCACATAGCCTCATTCTTCCAAACCCAGCAAAAAAAAAAAAAGTGAGAAACTGTTTAGGCAGTTTTTTCAAGGCAATCCATTTACTCTAAATTAAATGCTTTTTCCAGTCTTACACCCTGTACTTCCCTTTTGGCATTCAGAGCTCTTATTCTTTACAGATATTCTTAGTAACTTGTCCCCAAACCAATGTGTCCAACTTCTGTGTTTTCAGTCAGTGTGCCTGTGTCTTCAACAAGCTTTTCAGGGTTCTGTGTTTTGATCTCTGTCATTACCAAAAAAGATTTTGTAATTTCATTTCCCCTGAATGAAGGGTGTGATCAACATATGTGTTCTCAGTGAGATCAGACATTACCACCAACAACCACCATTCTGGAGGTAACCACAGTTACTAAAATTTTGTCCCTAAAATATTGATAAATAGATGTCCTTCTCATCTGTTGTATAGGTTAAGTGACTCTCCTCTACAATCTCTTTTGGGAAAAGACCCCTTCATAATAAATGTAGGTACATGGGTCAGTGTGGTTTTAATCTCAAATAGAGTGTTTATGCCTCCATGCAAATAAATTACTAATACAATAAAAAGATTTTAGTAAATACAGAAGGAATCCCAGATTCTTGTGTAAAGACATGCAGAGGTCTTCATCATTTGCAAAGTAGGATCTTGAAGTATTTATAGCTTTTTTTATAATTATGATTATTTTTCTTTTGGCTTTAGTATTTGGTTTTTGTTTTGTTTTTCTCCTTACATTTCTACATAAATTATATGGCTGTTCTATATATTTCAGCACCAACTTAAGTATCTTATACCCAGAGTTCACATTAACTAGAATAAAATAAAGATTTGGGGAAAAGGGAAAAGCGAAAAAAACAACAAACAAACAAACAAAAAGGCACCTCAGAAGAGGATAAAAGAACAAAATTAAGCAAAGCAAGAGAAAAGAAAGACAAAAGTATGGATGAGGTGTGCAGGTCTAGGAATTTGAAATTTTCCCTGGTTGCAGAATCACTTATTGCTTGAAGCACTAGGCTGACATGTGAATTGCACCTTTTCAAGGTGAGAACACTTAAGGCACAAAATAAGGGTGGAGGGAGAGTGAGCAGAATTCACACCAGACAGATGTGTGAGCTCACAGGGAGCAGTAGAGACAAAGGTTCCTCTCAGAGACATTACAGCTAAGAGATAATAAAGCTGTTAAGGACACAGAAAATGAGAGCATAGTTTGAGTTCAGTGCACATTAAATATTGAGATCTCAGACAACAGTAACTTTGAAAGAGCCTTTCACAATTTCTGTACAGTACCAGCAGCCCCACATATTTTTGGCTTTTTTTTTTAGTATGACTTTGAGGCTTTAGCATATAAAGAAAATCATATTAATAACATTACAAACCGTGAAATAGGGGGATCAATACATTTTAACATAGGCCTTCTTATTTAATTTCTAACAAATATCTCTGTTCTCACTGCTGACAGCGTCATTTAGGCTGGCTTGACTGAAAGACGAGCACCCAAAATTGCCACTGCTCTGTACAATAACTTACAGCACAGAATGTAAAACAAAAGTGGCAGCTTGAGCCAGGAGAAATCACAGGAATGGGAGATAGGGGACATTTCTTAGAAATGTCTATCTTTCACCAACTTATTTTGAGGTAGAAATTATATATTGAATTTTAGAAGTTTAGCCTATACTGGAAAGATAAATGTATGAAAAATGTAAACGATTGCCTGCTTCACACACTCCCCTCAGCCATCCCAATCCTTTTGTTCCAGTCACCATTTTAATTTAATATGTTCTCTCAGGCAAATGCAGCAAGATCAAAACAACTTTCACTCAGTCAAAGACATTGGAAATGAAATTGACAGTAATGAAAATGGTGGTGCCTCCATTTGCTAAAATAAAGTGAATGCTACTTTATAGTGATGTACTGATTTCCATAAATAATCTGATCATTTCTCATCCCTATGTACAGAAGAGGAGCTCCTAAGATGAAACTGCTGGTGGTGTTTGGAGAGCTTTGTACTGGGAACCTGACAAAAAAGTTCAGCTTACATTTTTTTTTTATGGGTTCTATAATGCCAACCTATTAATATTGTATAAGGCAATGGGGCTATTGACTGTGGTCCAGCCTAGTTTCTGCTGCCACATTTTATTTTTGTGCAGTACAACTGTACACTGAAGGACATTGCTTGTAGCAAGCCAGGTTGCTCCCATAACAATGTTTATCAGTGTATCACTGATGAATAGGTCTTGGGGTTAACAGGTAGATAAAGACTTCAGGCTTCACTGACAGCTCAGAGACACCAAGATCAAGCATAAAACATTTTGGACATCACTAATTTTAAAACGTGAAATCCTGAGTGGCAACGCCTACTCTGAGCTGCGAGAGATGACAGGTGGGACGGAAAGGGAAAAAAAAAGAGCAGCCTCACAGCAGACTGCAGTGGTTTGGAGTTTCTTCTACAGACAACAATGGGGGTGAGTCAAGCTTAAAGAACCACTTCTGTCTCTGTTCCCAGTAGAGCCACACACTTTACCAAGGCTCCTCTGCCCGTGGAGACACTGCAAGCATAGAACTTGCATTAATGTTATCTCCTCCGACCATGGGCTGAACAGCAAACTTACTCATGCAGACACAGCAAAGTCACCCTGCTGGATGCAGGCACACACAGCTCTTTGGCAGAAAAGTCATACTCAAAAGAATGTCATATTTTCTAGAGGACCCAAGGAGAAGATCTGCTCTGTTTAGTTTGACAGCCAGGGTCTCCTTCTTGAGATTATCAAACACATTCCTCTGCCTTGCTGCACTGTAGAGGGACAATGGGCACCTACCTCAGATCCCAAACACAGCTTAATCAGAAGCAATTGCCACAGAAAAACACTATTCTTCCTGTAGGGAGACACTGCTTAGTTTAAAATACTGTCATAAACTGCCTGACAGAATATTTTGACAGGGATTTGTATTCACTGAGTGCAAAGTTAAGTGAGATCTTTCCCTTTAAATGGCTGTTGTCCTTCACCCCACTTCCCTGCAGGCAGACCTTTGCACTCCGGAGAGCTCAACCGAAGACAGTATAGTCCAAAAAGAGCACAGGGCTTCTCGGCTTATATGAAATAGGAGGATAATTAAGGACAAGACACAGCAAGTGCATTACAGACACTGGGAGGCAATAAGAGGCAGGGGACAAGATTACAAACAATCCTGCCCTTACGTAGGCCAGCAGTGCACACAGCTTGACAGTTCAACATACAGCCTGTAAATTGTATACAATGCTGTAGTTCCAAAATATTATATCAAATCAGTACTTCGACAAATGCCACTAATCATTTCCCTGCATCTAACAGTACACTCACAAAAGCATCAAATGACTTTACTCCTTTTGAGGTGCCTGGCATTTTCTGAGTTCTAAGGCAGGTAAATTCTCTCATTGCAGTAACTGTCAGATCCCAATCCTTATCCTTGCTTTACAATAACAGATCCACACAGCTCCACAGCATTCCACAGCACTGCAGTGAAGATTCAGTGAGACATTCAGAATCACATCTGCAAAGCCAGCTTCACACCCTGTTTTCCATCGGTTCCGTTTAAACAAAGCAGAGCTGTATATGTGTGTAGAAGTGGGGATAAGGCCTCCCATTGGGAATAGCAACCACTGGTGTATAAAAAACTAACAAATTGTACAAATAACTTAGAAAAGGCAACACTTCAAGTTGTGCTGAAACTACCTATCAATGTCAAATACATACAGCAAAATTACTTAGCATTCACATGTAGTGAAAAATATTACTGTAGAAGTCTGACATATTGCTATAGATTATCAGTTTTGTCTGGCTTGTTACAGAAAAGAAAAAATAACCTGAAACTGTGATGGACAGGAATGAGACCAGAAAGGAAACAAAAAACTGAAGATGGTGAGTTAGAAATGCCATCACATCACATGGTTCTTGGTTTGGTGCCATGCTTTCCTGCCACAGTCACTAATCCAGTACCCATCTTTTATGCCCATGTCTGGCAGCTGTCTGTGATAACCTCATCCACTTCCATAGTCTGACTATGATTTATGCAGCATTGAGTGGGGCAGATGTACTCCTTTAGCCTGGGACTTCAGAGTATCATCCTATCTGGAAAGGAAAAAGCCATGACATCTATGACATATACCAGCTTGTAGTTGTATTCTATTTTGCCAGAGTTTATAAGTAAATTAAACAGAAAATAGAAGTTTCTATATAGCCTAGAAGTAGACTTCTTAAAGCAGAATGGCTGCTTCTAATTTGTGGTTCACGAGAAGTGGAGGCCCAAAGAGAAATCCATATACAATGGATTATGTATCAGGTATTGCACAAGTTACCCAGAAGTATCAGGGTTGAAGAACGACCAAGAAAACTGTTCATGTTGCTGAGGACCTAATATTTGGATTGCATTGAAGGAAATTATCATGAAAGCTGCTGAAAAGCTTCAAATTATAAACTTTCTGATAATTGTAATTGGATTTCATTCAAGATTTGTATGGATTTCTTTATATTCCTTGGGTGTTTCAGCAAGCACAATTATCTCAAATATCTCAGTCACAATTTAATTTAAAATGCAAATAAATTATCCTACAACTTCAGAGGAGAGACCTCATTATTCAAATAAAATCATTACTAGATAATCAGTGTAATTTTTTAGAGATGATGTGCAAAATCAAAGTGTGCTTTTTAAAGGCTGTCTCTGATAAATCAGTAGAAATTTAGCAGCTGATTTAAAGGAAAACAGGATTTCACCAAGTACCATTATTTCAATAAAATATGAGTTCAAGTCATGATTAAAAACATGCCTTAACTTTAAGTTTATCCAAAAGCTGATAATTCTCATCCTAGGAAAAAAAGTCTAAAAAATATCCAGGGCTGCTAAATGCTCACATTTGAGTTGAAGTGCCATAAAGTTGATGAGTGGACTGGAGCACCTCCCCTGTGAAGACAGGCTGAGAAATTTGGGGCTGTTCAGCCTGGAGAAGGGGAGGTTGTGTGGAGACCTCACAGTAATGTTCCAGCATTTGAAGGGGCCTACAGGGAAGCCAGAGAGGTACTCTTTGTCAGAAGCTGTAGTGACAGAACAAGGAATCATGGGTAGAAATTGAAAGAGGGGATATTTAGGCTCATTATTGGGAAGAAATTTTTTATTGTTTGATTGGTGAGACACTGAAACTGGTTGCCCAGGCAGGCTCTGAATGCCCCATCCCTGGCAGTGTTCAAAGACAGCTTGGGTAAGACCTTGAGCATCCTGGTCTAGTGGTAGATGTCCCTGCACAGGGCACTGGGGGTTGAGACTAGATCATCTTTAAGGTTCTTTCCAACCCTTAACAATCTATGATTCTATGAATTAACCATAATTTTATTTAAAAAATACAAAAAATAATAAAGATCCAGATTCTCTTCTTTCTGTAACTCATTAAAATATAGGTGGTCTCTCCTTTAAGATGAAGTTCTAATAACTCATTGTATATTCCCTGCTCATATAAAGTTGTCTGTTGCACAACGTTTCATTTTCTCAATTTGAGATAACACCTTAGTATTTGTTGTGTTATATCAGTTCCCCTAGGTGTAAATACTGGAGGAGAACAGATGGATTTTGCAAGATGTCCAAATCATGTGTATTATTTTCCTAGAGATTAGTAATTTCTTTATTCTCTGTAATATTTGTCACAGTCATTTGTACCCAGACAGCAGTAGGTAAATACAGTGTAAGTTTGTTTGTAAATGTCCCCACTCAGGTGTGGACATTCAACTGTTCTGCCCCAAGTGTAGGATCAAATACAAATATGTTAATGTATGTTCAAGAAGATATGTTTATATCCAGGAACTTTTCCATTCACTCCACCAATGATTTATAGCATCACACAAAAATCCTCATTCTAACTTGCAAATGCTCTTTCAGAATTTGCAGTCTTGCTGAATGCAGAAGGGACAATAAGTCAAATGAAGCAGACTAGATTCTTCCATGATGCTGGTTTTCACATTTTATTGCCACTGAGTAGATTGGTTATAGGACTGTGCACTGGTTACTATGTTATGTGTTTCTAAATTCATCTTGTCACCTAAATGACCCTATTACAGCTTTCTTAATGGAAGATCTTCAGAGTTGTGGAACCTTTCTGGTTTACCAGAAGTAGGTGTGATAATAGTTCAAAAAGAGACCCTAGCTTCCTTTCAGTGAGCTTCTTACTTATAATTGCACATATTATTGTATTACTATATAATATATAGTAAAAATAGGCATTCTTATTTTAACCTAAGGTATAGTAACTGAGAAATTCTCCTCAACGAACTCTAAGAAGCAGTTTAGCTGGCACACAGTGTCCATACTCTTTCACAAATGCCAGCAGGATTGCCAATATGAATGTCTCTTTGTATTCTGTCTCCCACAAAACAGTGTTCTGTACAGAGAAGTCATTCAAAGCATGGTAGCATAAGCAGAGTAGCTGATTCCAAGGAAGGAGATCCCCCCATGCTTTTCCCAAGGGCTCCAGGTGTGACAGAGCCAAAAAGGAAACAGTAATCTGTTGGCTCCTCATGGAGAGGAAAAAAGGACAATTAGTTAATGAGCAGGCCTTAGACATATTCTTTTTTTTTTTTTTAATGATAAGTGGGTTGTTTCTGTTAAGAATAAGCAATATTACAATGTTGAGGGAGATTTAATAATTTTGTGAAGGTGTAAAATTTTTGGTTAGTCGACTACATCTGACTGCATATTGACTCTGCCCTCTGTTAAATCAGTCACTTGCCACATTGGGCTCCAAATGTTTAGGAAAACATCTAAGTGAGAGAGAGAGGTGAAAAACCCTGTGTACTTGTTGCACTCCTGTTCACAGCACAGAAATCACCATGGATCTACCTTTCAGCAAAGGTGTGGGATGGTGGGAAGGCCTGTGAGCACTGAGTGTGATGGGCAGCTCTGCCTGGGGTGAAACCTTTCTGCCTCTCAGGGTAAACACAAACCCCAAGGGACTTGACAGTCTTCAATTAGGAGGAAGGTGATGCTGGAGAGGATGGGAAACAGTGGGGTGCCCTAACAGCTGTCATACCAAGGAGCTAGAGAACTGTGAATTGTTACCTAAACTATGGAGAAGAATCTGTCATGCACTTACTCACTCTCTTTCCTCCTTTCAGTAAAGAATTTTTCTTCAAGACAAAGATATCTTTGTGATTAAGGGAAGAAAATTATTTCAGTAAGCATCAAGCAGGTCAAATTTGTTCTTGTACACTTCCTGATGAGGGTTTGAGCTAGTCCTTCTTAATGATCCCAAAAATTTAAACTCTGACTGACTTAATGACTATCAACACAGTACTTCTATGACAGCTATGCAAAACCTTAGAGATGAAGGTCAGGGTTTGCATTCTGTCTATTCAATTCAACTAAATTAATCAGTAAACCAAGAAAATGCTACTACTCTCTACTCTGAGTTTGTTTCCTTCAAGTCCAAGCACATCTCCTGTGGCACTGTAAGAAATTTGCCTGAACTTCCCACCATGGCTGCTTAACAGGAGACTTTCAGAAAAAATAAACACATCCATTTTCCAGCTGTTTTATGGTACCTTAACAGCAAGACTTAGAAAATGACCAATAATTTTCATACAAATATAATCTGAAAAGATAGTAAAAATAGTGCAATTGAAGAGGCATTTTTTACAACTCCGTATTGTAAGGCTAAATATGTACTACACAGGTGCACCACAATTCAGAGTATTTCTACTTTCAGAAGTTGTATTCTCTCATGAAGGCTCACAGACTTTAAAAAGTCATCTCTCAAGAGATGAGGACTCACAGTACAGGACTGTGGCGAGGCTCTTCTAAAACTAAATAATCAATACAGAGCCGCCCTACTGAGTGAGAATATTGCAAGGAAACAGCATGTTATGGGAAACGACACCACAATTTTTATAACTAAGCAACAAAAAAAAGAAAGGAAATATTGTTAAAACTGCAAAATGTGCAGCACGACTGTCATCAGAGCAGGAACTGGTAAGTGAAACTGAAAAATATTAAATTGGCTTTATTCAGATATGGGCTTACAGGGTCTGAACTGCTTCCTTTCCATACCCTCTGAAGGCATTAGGAGTGACACAAAGAATGCAAGATCAGGAGCCTGCAGCAAAACCAGGGCTTAGCTCACCTGTTCAGGGAATTTATGTTCTCTCTGCTAAGATAAATTAGAATAACAAATATTGGGAGAGACTAGACAGGGAGTTCACCTTGTTAAGTGTTTACCATTTGTGCTCCAAGTAGAAACATAAAGTAACAAGATTATGTCTGATTTACAAACAGGCAATTCTTTGCTTGGAAGAAATAAGGATTCATTCCTGACTTCATGTGTACCTTTCAGTCTGTACTCATGTAAGAGTTAGACTTTTTAATCTGAAGCTTTAATTGTTTAATTTATTATTTATATTAGTGTTAGCATTAATATTTCATAGCCATTGGCCATCTGTGAGATGAAAGAGAAGCCCAAGTTTTAAAGTCAGAGAACCAAATATACAAAACTGTATTTTCAAATTTAAAAATTGTTACATTAAAAAAAAATACAGGAGAATTTCTCTGCATATAAACTTCATTTATAATTCAAAAGATAAGATAACGAAACCCAAAAGTCAAGCCTTCCAAGTGATCTGGCTGACCTTGGAATCAGTCTATGGGCCTCTCTCAGTGCTCTTAAGCAGTGTCCCCTGAGGCTTAGTGATATTAGATCTTTTAAGCCCGGCAGCTCTCATCCTTCTCAATTCTTACATGAATCACAGAAGAACTCAAGATATCAAGTGTCAAGATATACTGGATGTATCCGCAGCTTTTTTTGGCCATGATGTAAAACTATAAAGCATCTCACACAACTACCATTATGCAGCAGGCACTTATTCAAATTAAAAATTTTTAATTTTTTTCAGTCACGACAAGAAGTAGACCACAGCAAACAGAGCTGCTGTAATGTCCCTTTCTGAGCATCAAGACATTTTCACAATAAGCAATGTAGCCACTGAGCTATAGTAGAGCACACCACAGAAGCAAAAGGCTGGTGTTGCTCCTCAGTCTGGAGCAAGCAGGTCCAGAGGAGATAACTGCAGCAGCTGGCAGGAGGCAGAGGGCCAGCTGAGGCAACATCTCAGAGACAAAATGTCTCATTATGGCTCTGTACAGACATGATTAGTTTAGCCCACAGTCAGTACCACAACAGATAATTTTCTGTTTGCTTTATATTTTATTATTGATATAGAACTCCATATTCCCCCTTACTGTTTTATTGATACCATCTTTCAACTTTGCATCTTTTAAATCTAGCTATTAAATTAAGTGAGACGATAAAGCATAGTTTTCAGTTTTAAACAGTAGAACAATGGATGTGTATTATTTTCACAAAATCTCTTATTTGCACAAAATCTCTCAGAAATGAATCCTGGTCTTCAATTAAATCTTCACTAAAATTTTCTTAGAGCACTATGTACTAGCAGCTAATGAGAAAAGTAGTGTTATTTGTATATATGCATGTACCAGACAACTAAGTATGACATAACATTTACAGGTTTAAGCATTGTCTTTTAATAAGAAAATAAAAACCTTTCAAAAATGTGAGTATGAGAATTGATTATCTATTTCTCCTAATGTACAAACTCCTAATGTATGACAAGGAAATTTGTCATGAAGGCTGTGCACTGTGTTCCAAAGACTTGAGTTCAACTTCTCAGGGCAATATCTCATTTTATCATTAATTGTAAAATGTTTTCTTTTCATTGGGCTTCCACTGGGTTCTGTTTTTACTAAACAGAGGCTTTCCTGAAAGAAAGTTACTTTGAAGTAGCAGTAACAGCCCGTTTGCTTCACTGATCCAGTTTATTCCCTGGGACATTTCTAATTTTGCCTGCTACTCCAAATTAACCTCTTTTTCTTTGGAGATATTTAGCTCTAACTCAAGGTATTCTACAGAAATGTGTAGGATTCACCTGACCCGGGACAGACATCTATGTCTTACTTAAGCAGTCCCTAATTTTTTAGAAACAATAGGCAATTATAGGACATAATTCATCTCATTCTAATATAGATGCCCAAAATAATGGGTCAAACTTCATTTCCCAAATTACCTTCTTCATTCACAACTGACAATAAAAGAAATAGGAGGTGGCAGGTCCATTGGACATATCTACAATCTAGACCACCTGTGCAAATGTGCAGATTTCTTAAATGCAAGTTCTTTGAAGCAAAGTATTTTAAATTGCCCTTTGGGGCATGTTTTCATTAATTGTCTCTGTATGATCTCTTTCTCATGATGCTCCAACAGCTATTTTGTTGTGATCATTCATTAGGTGTTTGACCAGCTTTGCAGCATCACATTCCCTATGTGTTGGAAAGCTCCCAGTGGAAGCTGTGTACCATTAGCCTCACTTTGCAAACTCATAAGCTTACTGAGGTACTGATCTATGGTTACTATTAGAAGAAGTGTGCATTGGAAAAGATGTCTTTTAAGTTATGTAATGTAGCATGCTGGAGGCTTAAATCTTTACCCATCCCCAAGGATAAGTCATGAAGTATATCACTGTATTAAACTACAAAATACATGTAGAATTTTAAAGCTTAAGTACTCAGGTGATCAATATAGTCTAAAGGTTAAAACACAGGAATTAATAGGTACTAAATTTATCTCGACAATAATTATTTAGATGCGCAGTAATGCAACGATACCTCAGCATTTAGATTATTATTTCATCTTCAAAAGAGTGTTATTATTTATTTTATTTTTCACATATTTTTCCAACCAGTTCTGAAAAAAAAGTAACCTGAAAAAAAAATAAAAATAAAATTAAAATAGGAAATAATAAAAACTGCCCCTGCAAAGAAGTATCTGATTGAGCACCCCACATAAATGCGCATGGGTAGATCTAATGAAAACTGAGATTATGACAAATAAATCTCACTCTGAATCTTTACATTCTTTTTGGCATATCTTTTAAAGGCTTCTGTATTAAAGACATATTTATATTTATTTGAGATTCCTTAACTGTAAATAATTTTTTTTCTCAGCTCTTCATCTGTCTTGGGGTGATGTTATGATACTTGTATTCCCTATCGTTTGCATATGTGCTTAGAAATGTGGTCCTGTAGCTTTAAGTGCATCCAGCAGCCGGGAGAACCTGCCGGGCGCGGGTTGTTTTGAAAACTCCCACAGGCCTATTGCTTAGTCTAGTCTAGCCTCGCCACTCTCTGCGGTTGCGGCTGTTTTTTTTTTCCCTTCCCTGGGATTTTGGTTTTTTCTCTTTTTTTTGTCCCCGTTCTGGATTTTTGCTATTCTGGACTGTTTTCTTTTTCTCGCCTGAGAAACCAAGAAGCCCCCAGAGGACAGCAGACAAGAATTCCCCAGGGAGCCACCGGAGCAACTCCACCCGGCTCTCCGGGGATCCCCGGAGTGGGGGAAGCTGCATCTGAGGAAAAGGACACTAAAGTTCTTCAGTTGTTTACCCAGGTTTAATAATTTGGGTTTGTTTTTTTTTTCCCCTCTTTCTCCCTTTCCCCTTCCCCTTGTGCTTTGCAGGGCACCCTGCGTGTGTTATTAAATAAACAGTTGTTTTTTTCCACTTTCATCCAAGAGCTTCTGTTGTGGTGGGGGAGGGGGTGTCAGAGGCCTTTGCTGGGGGAGGCTTTTTATTCAGAGTGCTTCCCACCTGGAAAATTTGTCTCTAACCTGGGACATAATCCTAAATTGCAAGAACATGATTTGCACATAATTTAAAAATTAACAAATTAATGAGTTGATGTTTTAAAAGAAAATTCATTGGCAGGCCAGAAGCAGTTCTGGGCATTTTGTTGTGTTTGTTTTGTTTTGATTTGTTTCTAAATCTTTCAGCATTTTCAGATATGTTTACTGTACATTTCTGTGAGAGGAATAAATAGCAGCTGTAATATTTGTTTGATGGTATGTCAGCTCTCTCTTCCACTGAGCTAGTGAGAACACCTAATTTCTTTCTTTCTAACATCTGATAATGCTTGCAAAAAGAGTTATCCCCAGTCTTTAGATAAGAGTATGGTTCAGAAGACTGAACTACTGATACACCTTGACAGCTAATTGACTAGCAGCAAAGTAAATTAATGCATTTGTAGGATGAAATATACTTTAACCAGAAGGCTCAGCTAAGACCAACATTCTCTTTAGATTGCAGGTAGGCTATACTTTTCAAGCTTATGTGAGATTTAATTATGTATGGCAAAACTCTCAAATATGAAAAAGTCACCAGATACCTCAAAAATAAAATCTGCAAAGGTTAAACTGAAAATATGACTCTTAGAAATGAGATTCATAAACCACTAGGATAGCTTATCAGTGAAAGCAATAAATTTTCCGTTACCTGGACTCCTTATGGCCTTGTTTTAGCAAAGCACTTAGGCTTCCATATCCATAAATTCCACTGTACAGGTATAGTCACAAACATTTGTGTCCAGGAAGATGGGTTTTGTGAACTATCCAGACAAGAATGAAAGACTCTCTTTGTAACATACTTGAGGGGGAGCTGCAGAATGCAAGCGGGACATTAACCATAGTTCTAAATGGAGTCGAAGCCCTTTTCCTTTCAGCAGTGTCTGGTATAGAAAAAGTGCCAGTGTGTGTCTCCTGAAATAGATATGACAGTGCCTGGCCATCCCACACATCCAAATTGGACTGTGCACGCAGCAGATGTAGGCGAGCAGTTGGGCTACAAGGTGCAAGTAGGCATAGAATCAAGGAAGGGTGGTATGGAGCAGAATATCCTTGATCACTTAATTGAATGGATTGAAAGCAAAGCAGTTTTATGCATGACTGCATGGTACTTCACTTCTCCCTGTGCCTCAGCATATCCTTTAGTAAAGCAGAAGCCAGAAATTAATCTTTTTCTCAAACTGTATGACCATACTTTGTAGTGAAAGTAATTCTACAGTAAAACAGAATTTTATCATTCTCCAGATAACTCTGCCAGCAAGCAATCATGGGGAGCCACAAACAGTCTAGCTTTTTTGTTAATAATTATTTGGTGAAAGTAGAAATCCTCTGTCCAAAATTATAGAGATTCAAGGGTCGACATATAATGAAACTCTTTTCTGGATCTCTGTAGAGATATAATTATCTAGGTTCCATTTAAATCAGTTAAGAAAATGTCAAATCAACATTCAACCCCTGTTCTCCTTTCAGAAATGACACAATTGCAATTTAAAGCAGAGAGAAATGCTATCTGCAAGTTCTACCGGTAGGTTGTTTCTGAAGATGACAACTTCTCTTTTCCTATTTATGCTACTGAATTCTGAATAGCTGTCTAAATACTTCCCTCTGGGTCTTTCAAAACTGTCATATCATAATAAACTGCTCTTTTGGATAAATAAGCATTGACAGCACAAAGGCTGATACAGAGATTCATTTGCCTTTACCACCAGGAAGTCTGTACACAAAATTTTCCTTTACATAGGGGTTTTACAGTCCCTCAAAGCAGGAAACTTGTGTTCATCTAACATTGAACTGAGTATCAGGAGTCATTAATTTCAAACTGTTAATTTTCCATCAACAAAAATATCATGCAATGGAATGCAGGACCTTAATTCTCAGTAGTAACTCCCTGACCAAAGCATCTATAGCTTTGTCATTCTACTGCTGCTCCACCCAGATGAAGAAAAGCCATGAGTATATCTGCATTCATAAACACATACGCCTGACAGAAATCTAGTGCATATCTGAGTTAAGAAGAAGTTTGGTCATTAGGGAACCTATTAGTCTTTGAAATGCATTGGTGGTTTGCTGATGCAGCTCAGACCTTCTGCCTGGCTTTGGAGAAATCTCCCAAGGTGTCATTCCATATTACTAGTTCTGCCAGTAGGCGATCTAGTTTAAGCTCCTATGTGCGCACCCTATTCCATTCTGCTTCTTCTCTATCAGAACTTACTTCCCTCTCAGTCATGCCAACTCAGCTATTTATATAACTATGCTTCACAAGGATTTTGTGAAAATATATTTTGTTTTTCCCATGTTGGAGTTTTCAGTTTCAAATTTTGGACAGAAGCATAAACCTGGTCACCTGAACAGTACATCTGATGTAATTTTCTGGTGAGAGACTGCAACAATGCATAACACAAAGCGTAAGGAAGAAAGGGGAGCTGATCTGCTGCCTATCAAGTATTAGAGAGGAACCGTGTTGAATTCTTTTCTATGACTCCAAATCCACATCTAAAAAAAGAGGTAGATATGGAACCTAATACATTAAAGATTCAATAAGGTTAACTTATTAGAGTAATTATTCACTCAGATTACATTAATGAACCTACTGAGTCTTAGAATCCACTTTCAACCCACCTTTGCCTTGGTACTTGTTCAGGAGCTACCTTTTGGAAAACTGCTAGAGTTACTGTATGACACAGATTTGCATGTGCCAGGTATATCTTATGAGATTTCTAATGTGTTCCTGAGATTCTTTTTAGATGATGGAGAGAGAAATGTGTTTCTGGAAGCTTCCAGTGGGAAAAAAACTACCTGCATCAGTTCAGGCATTTAAGGTAGACAGAGATGGTCTGCCTACTTGATGCCTTTAGAGGTACCTTTTTGAAAGCTGGATGCTTATGTTAGAGAGATTAGAACCCATTTCAAGATCTTTCCATCAACTCTGACTATCTAGCACTCTTTTTGTAATGAGAAGATTATGTACTTTACATTTTTTTATATTATTATGCACTTCACAGCCTTGGCATTTATCACCACTTTCAGCATACCCTCAGGAGCATAACAATGCCTATTAGCCTCTAAACCTTCCCAGCAGGAATGTTTTTCAATGTTGATGACATCCTTTAAACCATATTTAAATAGATTGATGCACCTGTACCTTAGCAAAGCTGTTTGTTTTGGGGTTTTGATTAATATTTGGATCAATGTTTATTATTTACCCTTAACAGACATTAGGAATCATGTAAGACTTACAAACTCAGACCCTGACTTAGCAGGGAGTTCAAAAACTGTAAATGGTACTTCCTGAAAGCTCAATTTAGTGAGGGTATAAGTACCTTCTCTGATAAAATGCAGCTTAATGGATGCAGCTGGTGGTAACAACAGCAGTCAAGACCACGTGAGTTAGATCACAACCTTACTGGCCCACGTCTATCTTCTTACTTAAACCTTATGATAGTATTATCAGTAGATAAGTTATTTTGGTCTCAAGACTTTTTGAATACAGAAATCAGTGCCCCAGTTTTCTTCAGGACTACCATGTACAATTATCCACTTTAAGATCAAAAAATAAAGTTCTTTGGACTAGATGTATTTTACTTTAGATCTCATGGACCACACTTGGGAAACAAATTGAAAGATTATTTCTTGCTCCCCCTATCTTGAAAATCACTGTTAATGCATAAGATTTTCTGGGCAGGGGGTGTCTAGAGAGTGTCCCAGGGACAAGTCTCATTGCAAAATGTTTTAATACATTTCTTTTTACAAAATTGCCCTGTTGGTTAAAGCAGCTCACAATGGGAAGGCCCTACTGAGTATATTTGGTATAACTGCTATTACTATATTCACCATTAAATTATTTATGATATTTTATTCTAAATTACTGTAAAAAGACCATCAGAATTGGCTTAAAATCTGAATTTTGTGAAATTCAGGTTTAATGCCACATAGAATTCCATGTATTGAAGTACCAGCTTACCTTCTTTCACATATTCCAAACACTGGTTCTAAGGAGTATTTTCACAAAAGGGTTAAATTTCCATTAAAAGCAAGTGAAAAAGCACAAACATTGGACAAAGACATTTCATTCAAAACACCTCTATTGAAAAATCATCTTATTTTAACTCCTCTTTCTTGTCCTACTATTTTGTGTTAGGCTGTAGGCACCACCTTGGCGACAAAACTCTCCCTAAGGTAACCACCTTGTCTCCAACCAGGGCATACTGGGAGATATCCTCAGTGAGAGGATTCTCTTTGATGTCAGTTTCTCACTAAGGCCCAGCAAGGAGAGCAGCTTTTGGGTGGTGATTTCTGTTTCAACCCCAGCCCCAGAGCAGAACACAATTTGCCAACTCTGACACAAGAAATTGAAAGACTATTGCCAAAGTGAATTTGGCCACAACTTTACCAGCTCCTCTAGAAAAAAGAAAGCATTTTGAAAGAAATTTTTTTGGGATGTTTACCTGGTCTTTCTTTCCATGGTCATTAGCACATACTCTGACACTGAAGGGATATAAACAGTGGCAGCCTCTGGTTTCTTAAAGTTTTCTGTTTAGTACTTGCCCCTTCTAGCCAGCTGATGTCTAAAGTGAGCGCTTCCTAGACTTTCTCTAAAACCTCAAAGGCAGGGGTTTAAGGATCCACCATACCTTTTGCTGACACCAGTATAAAAAATAGTTCATGTCTTCCAGTCCAAAATTGCAGGCAGTACCTCTCATGTCATGTGCTTTGCACTGCCAGGTTGATCTGATCTAATACCCTAGATTCCTGAAAAAATAAATCCTCTATCTGAAATATCCCAGCAGTGTTAAGCAACAGCTTGGTAGACAGGTATTTATCACTCTGGAAGTCCCTCTGCTGCTTTTAGCCAAGTGCATACTTCTTTCCTCCTTTAAGCCTCCCCACAGAGGAGTCTCATGCTTATGGAAGAGTTACAGCACATGGAACTCGCAAACCCCAGGGGCCCCTCTGCAGCTGCAGGTCTCACCGCCTGTCTGAACAGCCTGCTGGATAGACATCGCTGGAGGCTGACGCTCCTCTCTTCACAGGCAGAGCAGGTACACCACTGGCACCAGCCACACAAACTTCTCCATCAGTGGTTCAGGTCTGAGCTGGATTTCAACCCATGATCTAAGTCACTGAACCTCTGCAAGGAAGTGCCTTGTATTTACTGTACCTGAAAATAAATTACCTATGAGACATGGTGATGGTTCCTTCCTTCCAGTCACTGAACTTTATGCTTTGGTGCTTGGTGTCTGTAAAAAAGAGATCTAATACTTGCTGTCAAAAGCTCCCTATAACCAAAAGGACAAAGAAGATCATCGTGGAAGACATCCTACTTATTTTGAAAAGAATCTGTCATGGGTAGGGTAACCCCACAAACAGGCTACTTAACTCTTCCAGTCCAGCTGACGCAATGCACCACTTCGGGCACCAGAAGTGAAATGAGAAGAATCTGCCCCACTGCTTCCCAGTGGAACACAGAGAGGCACGCAGTCAAGTGTTACATGACATAAGTTTTCTGTGGTCTGAATGAAACCCATGTATCTATTAACAGTATACTGGCCCTTCCCTCCAAGGAGCAGCTGGGAAAGCACTGTTTCTAATGGCTACATTCTCATTTGCCAAAGGGAAAATGAGCATTGTATTTCTTCCTTGGGAAGCATTATGTTGTTCATTATTTTAACATTAGAGACAAAGTACAAAAAAGTTGATTTGCTGCACAGCAATGGAATACCAGGAAAAATTTCCAATCATCTGAAAAAGTGACATATCACATTAAATGAGTTGGCCAATGCATACAATTTTTAATGTAATTTTCCACCAGCTACCAGACAAAATTATCTCAATTACATAAAAATGCACAATTTTGCAATGTCTGGCTCACTGAATAAAATGATACCACTGCAAGGGCTGTTCAAATTATCAAACTCCATAAGCATAACGAAATAAAACACCAATTCAATGCAAAGCTATTCTAAACTGTATCTACAAGAAGAAGAAGGAGGGGAAAAAAACACTGAATCTCACTCCTTTTTATTTTTTCAAACCACTGCAATATATTATCATCTGCTCAGCCCAGTTTTTTTGTAAGCAGTAGATAAATGTCTAGGTTAAGTGTTATTCCTTGTAGCAGCAAGAATATTTTTTTTCCTCTATAAACTTTATTACTATTATTTGTCACATTTTGAAATACATAGTTATTTGTACTGGGAAGGGGCTAACCAGGCAATCACCTGACAGGCAAATTCAGATAATACGCTCTAGCAAATAAAAATGGTGACCGCCTGCCAACCTCCAATATCATTTTCTCAGCAGAGCAGCAATTCATAAGTAATTCAATCAGGTATTCAATAGAAAATTATTCCTGTTTTACAGACTGCCATCACTAACAGTGGGGCCTGATTTTGCTGCTTAACCACTTTGGCACACAACCAAAGACTGTGCAGCATTGGATATTCTCCCATGCTGTTTCAGTAACAGCAGTGTGAAAAGACTGAGACAGAATGTAGAAATGTGGATAGAGGCCTTTGCATGTTACTATAATGTAATCTGAGCTTCCATAATAATTTTCAAAATATTCTTAAGTTGGAAAACATTCACAAAAATTAATAGCAGTTCCATAGCACATGAGGAGCATGGTGGCAGTGCATTTCAGCTGCGACAAGTTAGCAGGTGCAGTTACTGTGTGCCTCACAGAGAGGCCCAGGAACAGACCTTAGAGAGTGGCAGACATATTTCCTTTTACAGGAGCGCAGACTGACTGAGTCCTTCTGGGTACAATCCTGATGATAGAAAATACACCTGAGCTCCCAAAAATGTAGGCCCAGATCTTCCCTGCTGTAAGGGCAGACAGGTTGCTCAAAGGGCGGTTCCCAGTGCTCTGCCACCCTTCTTCAGAGCAGTCTGTGGTTAGTCTGTGCATGCTCCCACGGTGTCCATGCTCTGCTAGCTTCTCTGCTGCCTGTGGCTTCTTTCTCCCATGTACATTGTTTTGTTGACAACCTCCTCTGTCTCTCAGTTCTCTTATCTACAACATGCAACATATGCAGACTTAAATGCTTTGTGTCAGCTTCTTAAGCAGCCTCTTTTTTCCTTTTTTGAGCAAATACTCTAAATATTTGGAGTATCATGCCATTTATGATATACCTCCTTTACCACACATATGCCCCCAAGCAAATGTAAGGAACAGAAGCAGATGCCTCCGAGCCTTCCCTGATTCCTCTCATTATCCCCTTTTCTCGAATCTGTGGCCAACAGAAGTCTCTCACTCTTGGTTCCTCTGCCCAATGAAACTCTCTGACTTACACATAGGTAGAAGAGCAATGTCCCAGCACACATCCTCTGTAATATATGGTGCGTCACAGAGACCGGATGAGACTAACTCCTCCAGTCTCACAGAAGCACAAGACTGCAAAGTAGGACATTTCAGTTTTAACTGGAAGCCCCAAAAGGTCTTCTGAACATCTGCTCTGTTTAGCGCAGGCTATAAAGCAACTTCGTCTCCTTCAGGTAAAAAAATGGGAAATCAAGCTTCACCAGTTTGAATTGTGTAGGCCATGCTCACTGATGAATATTTTTAAATATACAAGAACTTTCAAGCTCTGTTACAGGTTGAAGTAAAGTCCACTGAGCCTTTTAGTTTCATCCTAGCTTTGAAAAGGATCTGGACTACCTGAAGTACTTATACACAGGACCAAATTTTCTTTTTCCTGATTATAGCAAGAAGCATGGAACTTGATTTTCTCTCATATCCCTGCTTTAGTTTGTTTGAATTCCAGTTCAACCACCTCGTGAAGGGCCAATATCTTATCCTTAGTAGCATCAATATTTTTGTCCTCTAAGGTACTCTTCACTTTGATAACAAGAGATCTTTATTCCAAATGCTCATACCTTGTTTTAAGTTCTAGAAAATTTTAAAGTATTAGAAGTCATTTTGATCTGAAATGTTCTAGCAGGATTACACTGCCAGGGGAATGCCCTGTCAGAAAGAATCACCCACTGGAAACAATCAGAGAGCAGCCCCTGTCTTATCACAGTCTGTCGTTTTTTTAAGTGCAAAGCCTACAGATGAGTGATACTGACCTCCAGACATTAGCTGGGAAAACTGGAGTTCGAGAAAGCCATCCCAAAGAGATTAGCCTTTTATGGTAGCAGACAAGAGGAATTCTGCTTAACAACTTGTCGATTATGAAGACACAACATGGCAAATTCATGTGCTACAATAGTAAATAGAAAGCATGCAAATCCTGAATAAAAAGTAATAAAATGAATAAAAGAATTAGGTTTGGAAAATAGGGAGTACAAATTTTGAAGGAATGCTAGTTAAAAATTTTTCTTCTGGGAGTGGTGTTTCATCTAATTTTACTTTTTTATTTTTTTCTTTTACATTTCAGGAGAGGTCTTGACTTCTGTAGACTGGAATAAGTGCATAAGTGGTGACGGGCAGATAAATGTAGTTGAACTGCCAATAATGCAAAATGCTTTGAGATAGTCCACGATCTAGCCCCTCTGTCTTAATCTGATAGTGGTAAAATATGTTTATTACCTGCTCGAACCTCAAGTTATTCCTTCTAAAATATTTTCTGTGGGGGAAAAAGAATCCTCATGGGTCTTACATATCTGGTCATAAAGGTCTTAGACCTAAAAACTTAAGTTTGCATGAGCTACCCTAACAGTTTCACATATGTGCTCTAATGCCTAAAATAATTAGGGCTATATAATAGGTCTGAAAAGACAACTCTTGAAAGACCCTCTGAGGTAAGAACCATTAAAAACTTTAGGGCCACAGTTAATAAAGAACTGTATTCTATTTTGGATTCTTTTCAGAGATGAAGGATTTTAATTTGCAAATAGCAAATCTATATCAAGCCACCCTAAGCCAGTTCCATGCTGATCTCTAAGGCCGACAGAGTGAGAGGCTGATATCTCACCTGCAGTTCAGGAAATGTGAGGAGAGATTTCAATTCAAACCTCGGCAGGAACAGAGAAGCCTTGTTTGGAAGTTTCTTTCTCGGTGGTCCATACATAAAAGAAAACTTCTTAAAAGAGAATGGATTTTGATTCCTCATTGCAGAAGGGGTCCTTTTAGTCAGTTTTACATTGCAGAATGAAGGCTCTGTGCAAGCTAACATCTACAAATAAAGACTTTTCTTTCCTTAAAACATGCGCCTCATTAAAATTTACAGCTTGCACATTTTTTTCCAGTGCCACTGCTATACTGAGACTGTCTGCTTTGCTCCTGCAGCAAACAATCCTTTTCTCTTATACCCATGACGGAGCTTTTTACCTTAAGTTTTTATTTTATCAGGCAGCACAGAGAGAATTGTTACAGATTCATGGGGTAGGGAGAAGAAACTGATGGTAAATGTATTAAAGCTGATCACCATACACATTAAGAGAGTATAATTACTCAAAAAAATGATGGGTTCCTGCCAGAAACAGAAAGCAGTCCGTAACAGAAGCAGAAAAATGCAAAATGCACTGCAAATCCCAGAGAAGATTTACAGAAGCTGGAATAAACTCCTACGGACTTTACATTACTTTGGGGAAATCTTTAAAGCTTCAGCATTGTAAAGATAATCTTGAAGGAGAAGAAATAAAAAAGCATTAGGATTACTTTGTTCATATAGACATCTGCTTCTGATGAAAAGCACACTCTCTAATTGACTGTGGAAGGAGGTGTGGTAGCAGGTCCCTGTGAGATGGAGGAAAAGAGCACTCATTTTGTGTTTGCACAATGCTGCTGTGGTGATATTCTGTCAGGTGCCTAGTCCTATGTAATTATGAATATTTCCTAACTTTGCAATATTTTGAGATGTTAAGACAGTTGAAAAATGGAAAAACGACTCTGGAAAAAATGAAGCGGAAAAGCCAATGCCCATTCAAGAGGTGAAAAGCAGATATGTTTTGACAATTTAAAATTTTCTCAGGATCATTAAATAAATCATTCTATGATTCTATGATTATCAAATATGTTTTCAAAATGCATAGCAAAAGGAATTTTTATAGTGAAACAAAATTCATCTGAGGAAGAAGAGTGAATTGAACAGGTCACATTTTCAATATTAAATAGTTACTAATCCAATTTTCAGACATTTAAAATCAAGATTTTTTTTTTTTAAATGTCCCTTTCAAGCGTAACAATCCAGCCTTCATTTTCTTGGATATAAAAAAATATTTTTGCTTGAGTCAGCCTTCTAGGAAGCAGTCTGCTCATAAGTGATTCCTCTTACAGAACAATTCATATATTCAAAACACTAGTGGGTTTAACTGCTACATAAAATCCACAGTCAATGACCTACCATTTCCTGCATTGTTAATTGTTCACCTGATCAAATCTTGCAGCACTTTTTGCAGTGGTAGAGTGTTCAGTCAATACAAATACTCACAATCTCTTTTTTTTTTTTTTTTTCTCCAGAAAATCCAATCTGTTACATCTTCTGTACATCATTCACCCAACCCAGTTTTGGAGCCTATTTAGTTCAGAGGTGCTGGTGTGCTCAGGTTTGGAGCCACATCTTCTTGGCCCTTCCTCAACTCTGGACATTTAGGATTTGTAATGCTTCTAGAGTTATCACTGCTTTTTGTTGTTTGTAACCAGAAACACGAGCAGGCTTAGGTCCTAATTTACATATCTCTGCGTTGTGTCAGAGGTTCGGAGAGATGAATCTTCACCTGAAGGCACACTGACTAGAATTTCAAACAGAAGTAATGTACTTAAAAAACTGTGAATTTGGTTCAGCTTTTAGTAGACCTGAATTTATATTATTAGATTGAAAGTAGAACCTTCAATTCATTGAAAATTTTTTAAAAACTACATTTGATTTGAAGTTTATCTGACCTCCTGTAAGTCCCTCATCATTCATATTTCCTTTCCTATGTTTAGCAACACTCTTTTTTCATGTAGTTTGTCAGAGCTAGATTGGTACAGTACAGAGCCAGTGCAACACATCTGTCTTTACACTAAGTAATGCAAAAAATAAGATGGAATAGGGGACATGTAAGTTCTTATTTTTCAAATGTACTAGCACACCATAGGAGATAGTGCAGCTAGAATTTAATTTGCTGTTTGCTTGTTGCTCACTGAGAAAGCCTGATTCCTATCAGTTCCCTGATGAGTCTGATGAATGTTATCACATACTGGACCTGTAATTTGCCAGAGATTTCATTTTTCTTTATGCTACAGATAACCCCTGTGGCTTCTTTTTCATGCCATTGGGAAACATTCTTTCCCTAAGTAACCAAGAATCAAGACTACTGAGCCTGTCCATTCCAACCTTTTGCAAGTCTCAATGGGACCTGGGGAACAACCTTTTGTTCCATGGTTTTCTTTGTAGGATATCTGCCTTGGGAGAAGAAACATTATTAAGGGATCTAAAAGTAAGACTTTTCTAAATTTCAAGTTTGTAAAAATCTCATTGGATTTGTATTAAAATATGGCCTTTACACTTTTTTGCAGGAACTTTCAATTTTAAAAAAAAACAAAAACATGTCAAGTAGCCCACAAACCACTGGAATAGCTGGTGAGTCATTACCACCAAGGGTCTATAAATAAATCATGTAGTTCTGTGTTTGTATTATACTACGCTATAGGGTCTATCCAGAGCAATCATTACTCAATGAGAGAATTGCTATTTCAGTTTTTTACTACCCACTGAAGGGTACTTTTGAGAGTATTCATTGACAATACACTGCCAAAAACACTATTTGGCAGCTAGTAATAGAGAGACGGTGATTCTAAAAAAGTACAGTAACTTTCTGAGGGAGTTAATCATACTCTATTAGTGAATTCTTCATTGCAGCAATTTTCTACCTGATTATGCCACTAATTATTGTCTCTGGTATGGGGTGAATAGCTATTGAATAATATACTTGACATTTCCCTCTGTATCAAATGAATATTGGCTACCACTAGTGTATTTAAGTAATGTATTTCGAAAGGATGATAATTTTACCATAAGGAAAAGGCCACTTACGGGATGAGACTGCATTCTTGCAGCGAAAGTATATGTAAGGAGTCTGTCCAACAATAAAATTTCAGATTATAGATGCTAATAATGCTTCGCACTTGTATAATATATACAGCTGGTCTGAGAGTGACTTACTACTGAACAACCTCCATTCACATTAGAAGTCCTATTTCACAAGTATATAAAATTAAATACAGTGTTGATTAGGCCAGTACTGTCATATCACTATGCCTAATTTTATCAAGCTAAGCATTCACATTCATCTTCTTGCATCAGTGGACTTGATTCCCAAAGAAGCTGAGGGAATTTACTCCTCATTGAACTTTCTGCTTAACATGTTAGCCATATTTAAATATCCAGACTTTAAAATGTTGCTCTAATTGGCTTAAACACAGGAAAAAAAAATGCCAGAGCTATAACTATGCATATTCTGGCTCCTGAGTTTGTTTTCTAAATACCAACAAAAATGTCCTCTATTCTATTACAAAATAGAGTATTGGCCATTTTTTCCCAATTTCTAAAAGCCAGTGTTAAAATTCAAGTTTTCTTTGGATGCATAATCAGTTTTCCCATCTCTTCAACAGATTTAATTACACAGCTTTACAAATGAATTCAAAATCATACGTGGCACTAACATGAATAGAATTTTAAATGCTGGTTTTTATGTAACCTTGTAAACAGTTTTATCATTCTGCTTTTTTCTGCCCACTAATTGGTCTGTGATTTCAGAAAATCATTATTCTTTTATAATTCAAGGTCTTAAATATGAGTTATCCATCCAAAAGTATATTACTAGACACACATGCAAATGTAACAATGTCTTTTATCAACAGTAATGTTTCAACTTCCAATTTCTGTCAGTGAACTTGACAGAAACTTTCTGTGCCCTCAGTACCTTGATACTGTGGCCATGCCCACCTTGAGGAATGGCTCCTTATGCTGGGATGACAATGGCACGGGGTTGGTCTGTGCACACTGGGGCACCCTGGCACAGCTGAACCTGGTGCTGGGGGCATGGCCCTGCATTGAGGTCACACGGCAATCCTGTGACAAGGCTGGCTGGCAACCAAGCTTCTCTGTACTTCACAGTGCAGTCATGTCTTTATTCCCCTGGGTTTAGAAAGGTTGAATGGTTCTCAGATCTAGGATATGAAGAGCAGTTTGGGCAGGGACCTGTCTTTTTGCAGCTGTGTTGGCAAGCTTCAGTCAATGTTAATTCTGTCAGTTAACAAAAACCTTCCATAAGGGCATCCAGAAAGCCAAAAAATTGCTTCTGGCTCCCTCACTTCTTGAAAGATTCAGATCCTGAAATCCCATCAATCCTCTCCCCACCAATTTTATTTTATTTTTTTCATTCCCATTTGGGAAAAAAAGCAAACTTTAATGATGTAGACTTTTCACCAAAATCACCTACTATTTTCCATCCAGTTCTGCGGGTGAATGAATGGATTTTTTACATGTCTAGGGACTGTATATCAGTGAAGGGGGGAATTCTAACCCAAAATATTTCAGCTGCCCTGGACGATTCTGGGAATCCAGATAATTTGCTCCTGCCCTGAGCTCCAATGGCAAAATGAGATGGATGCAAAATTCAATTAGATTTGAAGGGCTCAGCTGGCCATCATTTTAGAACAGTATCAAAGGCATTGGAATCAGCATATCGCATTTCTTTTGACAGCTTATGGAAAAGCAACCAATGAGAGAGTACAAAATGTCATCCTGGCACACCTCATGTCAGTGTGCAACAGGGACCCCAGGAAACCTCTTCTATGGAGTTGTTGAAGAGGAACAAAGGATTTTGCAGAAACATTGCAATCCAAAATTGAAAACTCATGTTCATTTGTCAGAAGAAAGTTGAGAGCAACTACAATTAGAGTGATATAAGGTTTTGTGGGAAATGTTTAAATGTTTCACAGACCTGGAAATAAATCAGAATCCTGACCTGGAAAAAGCTTCAGAGGTGATTTATGTGGTATTGATGTAAATAAAATGCATGTCATGTAGAACATGTCTAGATGCAAACATTAAGTCAGATTCCTGAAGATTACAGAAAGTAGCAGGGGGATACAAGATTAGGGATTTAGCTGTAACAGCTGAGAATGGAATGGCTGCAGCAGGAAAACAATTCTCCAGTTGTACAAAAGCAACAATCTGACTCAGATTTCTAAACAGAAACACAAAAATTCCCAGAGTAAAAGGAGAGGAAAAAAATCAAGCACAAAGGCAAAAGTTTGCAGGGAAATGTCAGTATTCATCATATCAATTTTTATTGCAAATGTGAAAATCTCCTGTCAGAAAAAAAAAGGCATTGTTATGAAAGTTTGATTTGTAACATATGTATTCTGTAATTTTTTTTTTTTCTTTCTGGTTTAGATGGCCTATAATGACAGTCACTGTATTGTGTTCTGTTGAAAAGATGGGTCAAGTTGAAATGGGGGTCTTAGAATCACAGAATATGCTGAGCTGGGAGGGACCCAGAAGGATTATCAAATCCAGCTCCTGGCATTCCACAGGACAGCCCCAAGAGTTACACCATGTGTCCCAGAGCATTGTCCAAGTACTTCTTGAACTCTGTGAGCCTTGCTGCTGTGGTCACTTCCCTGGGGATCCTGTTCCAGTGCCCAACCACTCTCTGGGTGAAGAACCTCTTTCTAATATCCAACCTACACCTCCCCTGGCACANCTAATATCCAACCTACACCTCCCCTGGCACAACTTGAGGACATTCCCTCTGGTCCTGTCACTGAACACCACAGAGAAGAGATCAGTGTCTGCCCTTTCTCTTCCCCTCACGAGGAAGTTGTAACTGCTGTGAGGTCTCCGCTCAGTCTCCTCCTCTTGAGGCTGAACAGACCAAGTGACCTCAGCTGCTC
Organism: Pardalotus punctatus; assembly: GCA_013400915.1. Lineage (NCBI taxonomy): Eukaryota > Metazoa > Chordata > Aves > Passeriformes > Pardalotidae > Pardalotus > Pardalotus punctatus. The sequence continues at coordinate 476,796 of VZTX01026572.1, read as the reverse complement.
TCACACGGCTTCTCCTCAAGGCCCTTCACCATCTTTGTTGCCCTCTTTTGGATGCTCTCTAATAGTTTATATCTTTTTTATATTGTAGCACCCAAAACTGCCCCCAGCACTCGAGGTGAGGCCACCCCAGTGCAGAGCAGAACAGGACAATCCCCTCCCTTGCCCGTCTGGCGATGCTGTGCCTGATGCACCCCAGGACACGCTTGGCCCTCCTGGCTGCCAGGGCACTGCTGACTCATGTTCAACTTGCTATTGGCCAGGAGCCCCAGGTCCCGTTCCACAGCATTTCTCCAGATTCTCGTTTCCTGGTATATACGCAGAACCAGGGTTGCCCTTTTCCAGGTACCTTATCCCTGAGACTGCTGGCTGCCATTCATTCAGAACATGTTATAGTTCAGAGCTTTAAAAACTGAAGATATTTCCCAAAATATGGACTGTATAGATATATATATATGGCTGATGAGAAACTATGCTGATTGAAGAGCCTATATATCCTGTTTTCTTGGTGGAGCTTTCAGAATCTCTTTGTACTGGGAACAGCCCAGGAACCTTCAGAAAAAACAGTGAATTTAGTCTGAAGTGAGAGCAGAACTTGGTATGTGAAACTGAAATGGAGAAAAAACTCAGCAGATAAACTTTTCATTGAGAAAGTGCCTTGGATATACGTGACATAAGGTATATCCCACTGTTTGTTTTTTTTTTACTGTGCATCAAAAAATGATAGCTTTCATATATATTCTGAATATAAAATAAGACTTACTTGTCTCCACTTAGACTTTTTATCTTTCTAGAACAGTGAAACCTTCAGATCATACATACCAGCAAATTACTGAACACCAAAAGAGCATCAAAAACCCTAAAAACCCAAAAACCCTAATGAGTAACAAAGTGATTTTTGGCAGCTGATGAATAATGCAAGGGACATTTAGGGACAGAAGGCCAAATCAAGAATTTGTTTAGTTAATTAGGCCATTGTTAAAACTCACCTGGGTGTTGGACTTCAGGAATGCCTGCTCAAACTAATCTAAAATACACAAAACCTTCAAATCTAGATTCATTCACAGTCTAATCAAGACAGAAGAACTTGGGTCATGTATAAGCTTAAAAATACATTAAAGCACTTTTATTTCTAAGAATATGACCTTAACTACCTTAGGTAATTAATCATCCACTCGTAGTAAGGGTCATCATTAGCAATTAACCAGTCTGTTTACTGTGTCTTACCATATAGTCATGTATTCTTGTATTTCCCTTAGATATTATTAGATATTATTAGATATTATTAGATATTATTACTCTTTTTTAGCAGAGTTAGCTTCATTAACCCACTCTTAAATCAAACCACATAACCTGACTAAGAAAAACATCAGATTTAATTTGAATAGGGAATAATATAAATAAACAATATTAATAATAATAAACAAACAAACAAAAAACCCAAACCACAATTAGATGGTTAGCCTATACTTCTTCAAGCTGTCCAGGGACATTTTCATTTAGATGTTATCCTTAAAAAGCAAACATTACATTATATTTTACATTTGAGAACCAGAACTACAGGAAAATCAGGGTGTTAAGTGAAAAATATTGGCATTGTACATTCAAGAACGATTTAGCGTGCAATTATTGAAGTCGCCAGTAGCAACTGCATAGTTCCGTTTGCTAAAGGTATTACACTATTAAGCTATACTCCCTTCTCTTTTTTCAAAATGAATCATCCTGCATTTAAATTCATCAATCTCAGTGTCAGCTAAAATTTAATTTATTTTGGAAAATGTGATTGTCTTTCCTTATCAAATAATTATAGCTTTCATTAATTTTGATGTTATTTCACTGACATAAAAATAATTCTTCTATACATAGGTGAGGCAACAATGTCACTTCATGTATTTCGCTAATGAACTTTTACACTACGAGTCAGAGCTAAATTATTTTATCTAATTAAAAGTTAATTCCTTGACATCCACAAGTAACATTTATCTGTTCTTCATTTGCCTGACAATAACAGGCTGTGCCAGAAATGCTAGAAGGAAGTAAATTCTTCTGGTAAAATGACTGGATCAGGACTCAAGAGACCTGACCCTGCTGCAGACTATCTGTATGACATTTGGCAAGTCACTTGATAGATTTAATAGCTATATCTGCAATCGGAAAATAATATCTGCCAGGTGTGGTAGGGATGTATTTGCTTTATATTTAGGGGTCTAGAAGTAGCTCAGAATGCTGAATCTTCCATAAAACAATGAATTTGAGAGTATGACTGGAATATGAAAGAAATATGAAAGGAATATGAAAGAAAAATAAGTTAGTAGAAAAACTACTAATCTACTGAAAAGACAATATATAAAAATACTACTCAAAATAAAATCCCTTACATGATATTGTGTAATATCAAGAAGAGAAACTACTACTAGGCAGAGACAACTACTAGGCATTTTGGCAAAAAGCCTCTTGAGGACTAATTAGAGATACAAGTATTGTTCAGAACTCTGTTTTTCTCCAGGCCCCATGCGTAATTATTGGCAATTCTGACTAAGTATCCTATCCTACTGAAAATACTACAGTGTAGTGTCATGCCTGAAAATGTTTGCCTCCTTTCTTTTTGTAGGGTAAATTATTCCTAACACTTGATTTTTACTGCAAAGGGATACCTGGAGGGGAACAGCAGAAAAGGAGAAAGCTAACTGTTAAATTGGTATTCCCAAGAGAAATTTGGTCTCTTGGCAATCCTGGAGTACTGATGATCATAGGGAAGGAGCAAATACCAGTATCTGATTTGGCTGGCATGAATCTAAGGGATTCACTTAGTACCAAAAATACTCTGTACTCTATTGTACAGAGTTCTTGTTCTCTTAAATATATTTACAGTCACTCCTAACACAGTAAAAAAGGGATAGGAAAATCATTTTGTCCCCTGTGTAATATAATGACAGCTCAGTTTACAAGACTCTGGGAATGTCATCTTTTACAAAGCTTGGACAAGTTTGGATGCCTACTGAAAAGAACTTATACTCTATGACCAATTTGCACTACATTCAATGGGCAAGAACAAGGAGAAACTGCACTAAGGGAAAAGTCAGATGAATCATCTGGGATGGATCACCTGGCTACAAAAGGCTGTTTTAAGTGCAGCGGTGCAAAAGAATTTAATGCATGAGAGAATGTACTGTGTACAAGGAGAAAAGGAGAGAGAAAATACAGACTGGTGAACAACAGCCATAGACAACACACATGACATGCTGCAAACAAAGAGAAAATAATCATCAATGTACTATTACCCTAATATACTAATTAATAAACCATTATTAACTGATACTAGTAATAATAACAGTCACCGCTGTTGCTATTTCACATTGATGTTCTCTCATTTCAGGATACCAACACCAGCTCTATTCAATTGTTAGTACATTTTGGGACCTCAGAAAAGACAGCATTAGAAAAGTCTGAGGAGAGTACAACACTTTGTTTTGTAGAGAAAAAGGAGGGAAAAAAGGAGTTCTTGTTTTCATCACCAATATTCTTCTTACCCATGTTCTCTTCCCTTCTCTCTTATCTCTGCTACTGAGCACATCGTTCTCCTGCCAGTCCTCTCATCTCCTCTTCTTTTGGTCTCACTTCTATGCAGCTTGTAGAAAATTACAGCAAAGGAAGAGTAAATGCAGTAAATGTGCACTTGATAGACAGACAAGAGGAAGTGGAAGTCCTTCACAGAGAGGAGATAAGACAGGGGGAAAAACGGAGTGAAAACTCTTCTTTGGAGGTGGTGAATATCTGATAAATCATGCACTACTTATTCAGAAAACTCATTTGTATACAAGTACCTGAAAAGGAAAACAAGTTAATTAAAGATTAAATTTCACAGTTATGCATGGAAATTCTTTTAAATTACAATATCAAATGCTGTTTGAATGACTGTAATATTGTTTGGTAGTTGTTTAGGATCAAATCATCAACTATGTCAGTCTGGGACATTCTCACAGTAAAATGTTCAGATCACAGCCCTCAGCCCCCTGCCTGTTGACAAAAACTGTGATCAGGTATTGGAGTATAAATGCCATTAATATTGGTGAGGCTTAGTCTGAAATCCTGTGTGTAGTCACCAAAACTCAATAAAGTTAATTCTAAAGGGATGAGAAAGGGTGCATTAAAAAGACATGTATGATGTAGAATATATTTTGCATGAGTGAAAAAAACCAAAGTTCTTTAGCCTAGCAGAGAAAACCAGCAAAACCAAGATAGAGTGAGGATATTATTGTTTCCTATAAATGCATCAGGGGAATAAACAGGAGAGAAGGAAGTTCAAGATAAAAAAAGAAAAGCTATTGCCTAAAATGAGCAAAATAACTTTGTATGGTAAAGGGCAATGCTGACACATGAACAAATGAGCAAGACCTATAAGTGACGCAGTTTAGCCTACAATTTATGACATTTTGCAACACTAGAAGAGTAGGATTTTGTAACAATATTCTAACATAAATATTGGGCACAGATCTATCTATACTTATGTCTTAAACAGAGCTTATTATGATCAGGCAGACATGACTACATGATAGAAATTGCAATATATCATTGGGCATTATGATCCAAGAATCTTTATGTTTCTATTGTAGATATCTTGGGCATGTAGATGTAGATGGCTGCTAAAATTGCAGAACAAGGATTTATTGCAGCAACATTCATAACCTTCTTCTCCATAAACTCTAAATTTAATAGTATTATTATTATTATTACTTCTCCAACTTTCCTTGTTTTCTGAAGTTATCTTCAGAACACGTCAGTGCACAGCCCCATCTTCTTACCCATATAGTCCCATTGCAGCAGCACCTACACACATACAGCACATGGAAATTGCTTATGCCTACCTGCATCAACCAGTTTCTTTGTATGTATATCCACAGTTAAAATATGTTTGTTTTAAGAGATGTCTGCTATTTGTGGCTGCCTGTTTAACATTCTATGTACTAATTAAGAGCACGGGGACTGTGTATAACAGCTTCACCTAAATACTTTAGCATGAGCTCTGAAGCATAAGGATCATACATATAAATAACTTTTTTATGTCATAGGAGTGTTTCTGCATTTTAAACTCTGATAATACATTGATAACAGTGTAGAACAAAAAATACAGATTATTTTGTTGTAAAGAAGACAACATAGAATGCTTCTGCAGATATTCCATCCCAATCAACATTGAGTAAGGAGTAGCTACACCCATGGAACTGCATTGTATGAATCAGTAGTAACTTACAATTAAACTCCTGGGTTAAATCTATCATTCAGTCCATCCTGTGCCATCAGTCAGCATGTCACCCTTAGTGAGGTGCTTTTGTTCTTCAGTGAACACATGTCCGTGAACAAGAAGGATGCTAAAAGGTTTATTCATTGTTAGTTACAATAGAGCAATAATATTGTAACAGCCTTATAGGCATAACTGTATAACCTTTTTTTCCAGGACAGGTCTTCAAAGAAAGCTATAATAGGAGGTCTATAACACTATATTTTTTCCATTGAAATTCTATGACCCTTCCTCAATCCTGTTTTAGAATGGGATGTCCTTAATCCCATTCTCTGCGTCTTATTCCCCCTCCCTACTGCCCAAAAAGAATAATAAAAGAATGTTGTGCTGATCGATTTGTCTACGTAGACAAGATGAAAAAGCCTTCAGCGTTCAGAAAAAAAGGCCATACTCTGGGGCAGTAAGCCAAAGCATTTCTGATAGTTTACATTCAACAAACAGTAGTGTTTTTGAGAGAACATGGCAAGCAACTGAGGATATGAAGTTTAATTTTGTTTGCATGCCTTCTGTACTGTACAATAGGTCAACAGTGACAGATGCAGACACACCTGAACTTACAGTGTCTTGCCAAAGCCAGAAAGACATGCCTAGAAGTGAACTGGCAAATCTGTCTGTGATTGCTGCACCAAGTGAACTTTCTCTGCTGGACCTCAGCCAGGTGAGGGGTTTCTGTACATTGCATTTTTTATTAAGCACAGCATGCCTTGCATATCTGAATCCCCTCATCTTCATCCCCATATCATCAATAGATAGAATGTCCAAAACTAGAAGATTCACAACATATTTATTATAAATTACAGTCAACTGAGAGACACTTTAATGCAGAGATGGCCTTCTGGGTTGAATTCATAGACAGAAACTCTGCAAAATATTTTATTTGCTCTGTTGCTGCACAAAAAGATAACATTTATAATTTCCCACAAAATTTGTTTGGTCTGTTCTTAAAAAGTCTCTTAATAGCTATTCCATAACCTTCTCTTATACAGAAAAAAGACATCCAGTTTGTAACCTTTTTCTCTCTTACCTTCCTTCCCTATGACCCAGTATATCCTTCTCAATATGATAGGAAAATATTCCTTTATGTGACAATTCAAGTGTCTCTAAAAGATTAAGAATGCAACTTGCTTGTACATCTTCATCTTTTGGTTTAACATTGGTCTATCAGACATGAAAGAACCTCTGTCTATTGACTCTGTCTGGTACTTTCTCTCCCATATTTTTGTATGCAAACTGATCCCATGCTCATGCTCTTTCCATCATGTGATGAGAAGCTGTGTCATCATGTGAAGAAGACTGGCACATTTTGCCCCCATGATAGATGTTCCTTTGTCTGTTCAGTTAAATAGCAGCAGCTCAAAATCTTTAACTACATACAAAGAAGTGGCAGGTTTAGCTAAACCTTAGAGATGGCTCTTCTGATTTGAAGCAGCAGCAACATCCGGTGAAAAGCTGCTAGTCCAGCTGGAGCTTGCTGTGTGTCTGTGATTGTAATAATTATTTTTTCTATCACTAAAAAATACATCAGTAATGGATACTATTTGGAGTAGAGGGCATGAAAGAGAAAGAGAAGGGCTGTGGATCTGGCTGCTCTCTGCAGTCCTGCAAGTTCTAATCCACAATTACCTTTGCCTCTTGGCCCTTCTCCACACAAGTTTTCCATTTTGGAAACAAAACCATCTAGGACATACTGTCCTGAGACTGTATATTTTGTTTTCCACAGGAAACTTTCTTTACTGTACAAGTAAATTCTTGCAGACATGTATCATACAAAGTGAGATTTCTTCTATAAAAATTTGTATGTGTGCATATATAATGGTATTGGTTGTTTTTAATTTACGGAGTGTTTCCTTCTTTTGCTTTGGTAAAGGATAATCAAGAGAGCCTGTCTGACCTTCTCCACAGTAGGAACTATTATATGTGCCGGTTTTGTTATATCCTCTGTTGCACTTATTCTTTCCATAATAATTAGCCCTCTCTTCTTTAGTCTCTCTTCATATGGAAGCTCCCATCAAAGGCTTACACAGAGAACTGGATTTGGTTTTAGAAAAGAAAACTTCTGTTAAACTAATTGAGAACCTGTTTGAGGAAAATGGAACAAACGTATGAAGATAAAGGAGGACAGCATAAAAAATTAAAAGTAAGCTTTCTTTTCTTTGCATACTGGAAATACCTCAGGCTAAGAGCTTATTGAACAGGGCACATATATTATTATCTCCTTCTCAAGGGACTTGCTACCAAAGGCTTTTTGTCCTCACTATTAGTTATGCTGGCAGGTGTTCCTCGCAGCTCAGAACTTGGCCATTTGGATATCATGATTTAAGTTATATCAGAATCTCAATCTCCTGACAGGTGCAATTTGATGTCATTCTGTGCTACACAAAAATATATTTCTTAAATGCAACACATTGGGCTGCTACCTTTCTCCTGGCATAAAGCAGAACTTCAGCGAATATTACCATTTGATCTCAGCACATGGCTTGGAGCTCAACTGATTGTTAGTGTTCATCTTATTCTTGTGATCCTGTCTCTGCTATTATGTGAATTTGGTTTAATCTCACTAATAAATCCACACTTTTAATTTTAGCAAGATCAACACTGATCTTACAAAGTCAGATTTTGCATTCTCTGGAACCTGAGGGATTGGATAAAAGAAAGTTCTGTCCTGCAAATGGAAGCTCATTGGAAGACAGACATTGGGCTAGATAGTGTCATACAGAATTTTGGTAAACACCGATTTGAGTAGTTTTTTTATAGTATCTTTTCCATGAGAATTTCAAATTACATGTATTATGATCTTTCTGCCAAGAGTGAAAAAGGACCAACACTCTGTGCTCCTGTTAAAAAGTAGTTAAATGCCACCAACTGCTTCCCACAGGAGCTTGGCAAACTCACCTGAACACAAAAAAGAACAGAACTTCCTCACCTGAGTCAAAAAGGAGCGGAAAAGTTATTGTTTTGTGAAGTGGGGAAGGATGAGAGAAATATATTAAGGTAATTTGGAAAACCTAAATGGTTGAGAGAAAGGAAGATTGGCACTTCTGGGCTTTGTTCATTGTCAGCCTGTCCTCTTCCTACAGCTGTCAGTATGTTGGCAGAGTGCCCCTCTCCTTTCTGGGCTATTCAACACTCATAGTTTTTTGCCCAGCCTCAGAGAAATCCAACTGTTTCACAGTCATCTGCTGTTGTCCCTAAGTGATGGATAGTTTCCTGGGACTCTATTATCAACATGATCTGAAGCATTGCTGACCAAGGGGCACCAGAGTTCCAGTCCAAGGCTGCTGTTTTGGGGACCTCAGCCTCGACAGCTGTTGGTTTTGCCACTTCCTCTTGGTCGCTATTGTGAGCCATATGGAGGCATGCTTCCTGTCCTCTCTCAAATCTGCTGGCTACATTTCACAAGAAGCTCTGCAGCACGTCAGCTTTTGTTTAGGATTCCTGCCTCAGAGTCTTGGCAGACCTCTCATTGTAAAAATCCTCTACACAGCTTTCTTGTCCATCCATTGTGAACTAGGAATATAAATGTTGTGTTCATCTCAACTTTATGGCAAAATCTTCTTTTCCAAGTCACCATGGCCCAAAGTGTTAGCTTCTATGCATGCAGATGACATACGATGCTGAAGGGATCTCTGTGTGTGTGCCAATGAGTGCTGGCAGCACACTCCTTCCCTTGGAGGGATGTGTCTGTTGTTCTCAGAACCTACAGATTACCCGTCTCTCTGTGTCTCCAACAGATGTCAATGACTGGATCTTGCCTTCAGGCCTACACCTGGGGTTGAGACCTTTCCAAATTACATGAACGGGCCACAAACACAGGAAAAATATAGGAGTGCATTTTAACACGACCATGTTCTATGCCTATGAGTGCATATTGTACTTTCAATGTGGAAGAAGTGTGCAACAAAAGACAAAACCCACTTTTAGTTTATCTAATTTTAGACATAATTTTAGAGTATATTCCTGAAAGACAGTCAAGGTAATTCTGAAACAGTCACAGTATTTTTTGAAAACAAGAATCTCAGTGGCTGTTCAGTGGAAACCAGTATTTTAAAGTCAGAGATTTTCTCAGAAGTTAGAACAGAACACTACAAAGTGTTGACTGGCTGGAAAATGAGATTTGCCAAATCAATTATGGCATTGATTTATCTACATGGGTAGCTCACCTCCTGCAGTAGCCAGGAAAAGCACTTCCTCAAAGGGTAATGCACCAGTCCAAACAGCCGTTAGCTATTTGTGTTGGCTTTTTTTGGCATGTTATCTATCAAAGAGAAATATACACATTTCTTACACAACCTCATCAGATGGTAGTCTTTTTCCTGAGACAAAAGGCTGGATGTTTCTTTCTCCTGGGAAAAGAACTTCTTTAGATACCTAACTTAAAGAAGCCTTTGAAAGTTTTGAATGGATCTGGGAAAGTAACCTGTCCAAAATAAGAGCCTTCCCCAAATTTGTTGTGGTCTGCACATTACAGCAGACTTGTGCTTACATATCAAATGGAATAAATACATTCTTGTATGAGCCTAACATGACCTAAGTAGGTTTCGGGTACAGGGTTGACTGCATGCTCCTCTCTGCTTGCGAGAAGTATAGGATGTAGGAACTTTCTTACCCAGTAGTCATCAGAGTTGAATCTTCAGAGGAGTTGGTGAAGATTATTCTTGTTCAGTGGAAAAAAAAGGAGAATGACAGAGAAACTATATATCAGAGGAAGGGGGATGCTTGTTACTCTCTTGGGATGATGCACCAACCATGACTCAACTCTGAGTTAAGGGTTTGCTGTACACTAAAAGTACATCAGCAATTAAGAGATATAAAAATGTTACTAGATCATATGTCCCTTGAAAAGAAGTCAAACCCGACAAACTTAAAACTTGCAGATGTCGTGGGTAAAGTATTCCACTGAAAGAACTGTGTAGAAACAGAGGGGATAAAAACTAGAAATGGGCAAGGCTTGGAGATACATTTTCTCTTTGTAAGATTCCTTGTACTATTTCATTCTGTCTTTAGTGGTCTATAGTCCTTTATCACAGCTTGCTAGATTTATGTACTGTTGAGCATGATATTGAAAATGATTCATGCTTTTGTTGCTGAGTGGATTACTCCTATCTCATACTGAAGTCTATCTTAAGCATACAGAAAGCTATTCAGAAATCTGTAGTTCATGCATTTTTCCAAGAAATATAAATTCAATGTCTACCATGGAAGTTTACAACCTATCTTTGATATTTTGAGAGCATTGTAATAGATCTATTGGGGGTTATTTCTCAGTTTATTTCTGCCAAATTCTGACTAAATTTGTCTCCACACAGTATTGCACAGTAACCATGGCTCTTCATTATTTCCATGTTAAGAGTGACTGTGCTTGGACTTCAGGTAGGTAGTCAAGATAAACACAATAAAGAACTATAGAATCAGGGAATTCTCATAAAATAATTTAGGTTGGGAGGCATCTTGAGAGGTCCTCTAGTCCAACCCCAGCTCCAGAGTCCTGATTAGGTTATTCAGAACTGTGTCCCATCCAGTTCTGAGCACCTCCATGGATGGGGGCTCCACAGCCCATCTAGGCAATTTAGGTATCTAATAATTCTTATGTTTTGAATAAGAATTTGAATATCAAATCAGAACTTCACATGTTCCAGGTTGTACCCATTGCCTCTCATATGTTGCTGTGCACCTCCAACTGTAAGGTTCTGTCTCCTTTGTATCCTCCAGTCCTTCAGGTGCAGGCAGTAATAAGGTGTCCTTTCTATTTCCTATTTGTAGGCTGGACCAAAACAGGTCTTAGCCCATCCTTCTCTGATGTGTGCTTTGTTCTCTTTGGCTTGGGGTCTCCACTTGATTCACTTCAATATGTCAATGGCTTTCTTGTATGTACTCATGGCAAAGGAAACAATTTTTCAAATAGGGTGGAATTTCTGCTTACGTCTAGATGTGTGGGAGAAGTGACATGAGGGGGCAAGATCTCAGTGTTTACTGTCCTGGAAGAAGTGTTTCTGAGGGCACCAGCTGACAGTGGTGGGTCCAAATTTCAAAATCTATATTTTAATTTGTCCTAAGCAATAGCACAGCTTTTTTTTTTTTTTTTTGCCTTTTTTTTTTCTAATCCAGTTTATTTCCTTTGTCAGAATTTTATGAGTTGATTCTTATAAGCCAAAAATATACACCTCTAAAAGATCCATGGAGCATTCACACACCAATCAATTTCTGGCATAACATCCTGGGAATGAAATTTCATGTATGTTTGGAATTGTTAGTTAATCATTTATGGACAGTATAACAGCTGAAAAATATTCCACCCAGATCTCAAAAATATTTAATACAATATAAAATATAATGCAGTAAAAAGAAAGAAAAACAACAAGCAAAACCACACACAAAACAAGAGAGTCTTTATTTAACAATGTGAGAAATAGAAACAGACAAAATAGTATAGGCCTCATTTTCCATGTTTTCTAAACATTATATGGATTTATGGCTATTTAGGACTTTTGAGATCCCCAGAAGCATTTATCATCCTTACACAATGCTAAGAGTATATTATATTTCACAGAATCTTTTTCTCTGATGTTGTAATATTAGTCTCATTGTTAACCTAAACTTTCTATATATGCCCTCTATCCTGCATTTCTGAAGTGCTTAAATTGCCTTAGCAACATCTCCCTTACGTTGCTCCAGCTTGTGTATTTTCCAAGTTCATTTTTAGAAAATGAAAGAAAATTTTCAATATATGTAATATTCATCTGTGTGGACACAACCTAGGCAGAGAAAAACCTTGTTAGGGTAAATGCCTGGCCATAAGCACTATTAATTGAGTTTGTTTGACTTTATCTTTACTCAGAGCTCACAAAAATATTTTATAAATTTCATTTTAATGAAAAAAAAAAACCAAAAAAAAAAAACAAAAAAAAACCAAAAAAAAAAACCACACAGAGAATTTTTGGCTTCAGTTGTTTTTTCAGAATAGAGTGTTCATTTGGTTATTTTTGGGCAGATTGGAACCCTCTTGCCCACACCTTCTCACTTGAAATGCAGGCAAAGTTCTTCTCCCATGAGAGGATGCTGAGCAGGATCATCTAAACATGGTAGAAAGAAAAGGGACATGGAATAAAATTTACTACCTTTCAGAAGAAGTCATGAAATTGGGTAATTTATGTCATAGAAGTGTTGTGCATTAAGCTGTCTATAGGGAAGTATGCTTACATCCTGCCTATAACAGAAAGTTTCTTGTAAACTGTTATGCAATTCTACTTGACCTTTACCTGAGTGATTCTCAACATTCATCAGCATTACCTTCGCTAACATGTGAAGTTGATATGATACACCATTGTCAGCCCTTGCTATTCAGACAATCCTGAGAGTATAGAGGTTCTTCAATCTGAAAGTCTCACTGTGACCAAGAGTTGATCCACGTCAGAGTTATAACTCCTTGTGCTTGAGCTAATTCTCTGCAGGGTAAGGAGAGAGGAATAGTGTCCTGCAAAATCAAAATACCATCCTACATTTATCAGCAACTTAAAACCTACCAGGACTACAATACTAGTGGAATTGTTGACAAAAGTAGAACGTGCAGTATGCAGTGAGTTCTACTTATTACACTAATCAGAAATGTCTCATCGTCGCTTTGGGCTTTCTGATGTTTGTTGTCATGTATGCCTGTAATACCATTTTTGTTTCACTCTATCTGTTTAAAGGATGTCTTTTTATGACACACAAATGCAGCATCCAGCAGAATGTCTCCTGACTGGGAGCTACAAGATGCTACCACAAAGAACTTAATAAAGGTATCACTAACAATAACTACAACAATCACAACAAAACCAAAAACAACAAAAACAACCAGTTTTAACATTGAACAATAGCAATGTTTGTGTTATTGGTTTTGTTACCACTACTACTTGTCTGTACTTTGGACAGTTTTTCTCAGATGTCTGGAAACAAGCAGGGACTCAGAGACTCAGAGCTGTGCTCTGCTTGAGTGTACTCTTCCTCCAGTAAAAACTGAGGCTGGGATAGGCAATACAAAAGATCTCTTACTGTTGAAAACTGTCAACACTTACTTCCAGGTCAATAAAGTCACTGAAAATCTAACCAAATATTTTTCTAGGTCCCTACCTGAGATGTTGTGTCCGTGATTGATGATCGGTTGTTTTGGATAAGATTATCTTCACAAGGAAGAGAGTAAAAATATAGATAAATCTATCTATTAGATGTCTTATAAGTGACTAGAAACTCACCCACAAATTTGGAAATAGAACTGCTCCATAAAAGCAAAAGAATTAGAAAAGGAATCCAGTTTTCAGAAGAGAGCTATTTAAGTTCATTTGCAAAAAATGTCATAGAGATGTTGCATGATACCCTTAATTCCAGAAAAGATGGATATGTTTTCCTCTGCTTGAGACATGCATCTAGAAACTCTGTCCTAGAGCTGATCCTGTAACCTACTCTTTTTCCCTTCTAAAATAATCATGATTCTGCTTTTCTCTTCAGTACATATTCAGTTGTTGGAATATTGTGGAGTGTGAATAGACCAGGTTAAATTGTCTAAGTAAAAATACTAATTTAAACTTGTGCCTGTACAAATGCACAAAACCCTGGCCTCTATGGAAAGGCCTCTTGCTTTTCAAGAGAGGATTTCTTAATTCATCTCTTTTGAAGTGCTTCTAATATGCAAAATAATTAAATCTTGGTAGAAACAACATGACTGAGAATAACCTTATAGCCTGTATTATGGTACTCCTTTTGCAGCCTCGAGTTTAAGCCAGCATTGGAACTTCCACTCCAAATTTTGTAGAAAACACAAAACTCGAAAGTCAGAATTAATTAAATCTGTCTTTTCTGCATTGCTGCACTACATCATTAATTTCTTGACTCTGTTTTGAGAGGGTTGGGTCTTTGCCTGGAATTTCCAATGAGGTATTCTAAGAAATGCCTATTACACAAGTTTGTCTTACATGCAGGAGTGGGATAGACGTTAAGATACTCAGCAGTGCTCCAGTTTGTTTAGCGATGTACAGATATAGACATTGAAATGTAAGTATTGGGACCAAGACTCAGAGAGATTTTTAAGGTCCTGAATCTGAAGCAGTCACCATTTCTATTACTTTCAGTTAATTACAAGCTGGCAGGATAAATCCCTTTGGGAATCAGCCTTCTTGCATCTATAGATTTTTACAGGCTGAGGCATTGGTTGAGTAAGGTCTTTTAAATGCTACCGGCACCTGAATCTTAGAGAGTCTTGGGTTTTTGCAATAAAATGTTTAATTCAGTCTTGTCAATCTATTTCCTTCTGTCTATCCTTAATCTCATTTCATCCTGTCAGAGCTGAAGTTTCCTCAAAGATAGATTTACCTTTGTGCACAGTCTATATTTGCTGGTAGTAGTTATTCAGTATTTGAGGATATACAACTCTTACTCAGACTTGTGCTGCTCACGTTGATTAGGATTCTTTAGATGAAATACTTTGGAAGACACTTTTGTTTTAGGAGCTATTGTATTATCATTAGTCTTTGTTAATATGGCTTTATTTATCAGACAAATATGACTTTATTATTTAGTTAAATTAAAGGTCCAGATAATGAAAGATTTAGACTTATGTAAGATATTTGTTTTATAACTTTTTGACATTTTGACTATAAAATAAGCACTATACACTATCATCCACATACACTCTCAAATAAGAAGTAGCTTGCTGACATATTTCATGAAGTATTTGTGAGTGAGAAATCATTATTAAATAGAGATAGTACTAGTGGAGGTACACATTCATTGATATGGAACCCAAATGCAGTCATAAAACTACAACTCACAACATATGTAGCTGACACACAGACTGCAGAGTGGCAAAATAATATGGACAAATAAATTATGCAGAGGAATCAGAGTTTCTCAGCAAGCCACCACCTTCCATGTTAAAGGTCAATGTAAAATATGTACCAAGGAATGAGGAACACTGGCCATACCTACAGAGTAAGACATTATCCCCCGGCAGATTTCTAAAACACTTTAGGTTACTAGAAATCAGTACCTGAACATGAACCTACATGCAACACAGTGGCAGGAAAAACTCAAGTTTGAACTGGGATTTGAGGAATGATTTTATCACTGTATTATGCATTGCTGGGACTAACTTGAGAAAACTATGTATAGGGTTCCATTGCAACTGTTGAGATTGACTTCATAAAATACAGACATGGTTCTGTTGTATTCCTTCTGTTAAAAATATCTTAGGAAATCTGAAAGCATACACAAAAGAGCTGTTGCAATAATTCAATAACTTAAGAAAAGGCCTTACTAGGAGGCTTAAAGGAATCACTGTATAAAAAAAAGATTGAAAGCTGACTTAATCATAGTTTATAATACCTTTCTGGTGAGAAAATATTGACTTTTAATTGATTCTTTAATCTACTAGAGAAAGACATAATAAATCCCCTTAATATATATGGCAATCACTTCAACCACCAGTGAAACAGAGATACTTCTGAATAAGAGTATGGAAGTTAGAAGTTCTAGAGCAATAAAGAATAATTAAGGGCAGAAATAAAGCAGGATGTTATGGGCAATTAAAACTACAAGAGTAATCTTGCAAGGAAAGATATAATTTTTCCAAATGGGTTTTCTGAGAACACAAGGCCACAAATTCCTATTCTTTCTGAAGTCACTTTATAAAGTGTCACAGCTTCTTTAATAACCAAACGGGACAGAACTTCTACTTTCTGCACCACTCAAAGCATATTATTGCAAGTGAGGTCCATTGAGTGTCACAATGAGAAAACAGAGCAGAATCTTTTTCGCACTGGGTTTCTCTCAAGCTGTGCTCAGCTCCCAAAGCACCAATATTCCATTCATGCAATTGTGTAGCCACATCAGTAATGACTTCTCATGGCTGTCACAGGTTTTGCGCAGAGGAAACTATTCCCAGTGGTACATTGCTTCTCATTGTGTATGAACACTGTGTCATCATATGCTCTTGGGGTGTGAAAAAAATATGAGTAGCTGCTCATATCTGTCATTCGTTGGAACAAAGACTAAGCTGTCAACTGATATAGTGGCTTGTGTTAATTTGACAATGTTCACTTGAGACTGAGATCAGAGCATTTATCTGTTATCTAAGCCAAATCCTGTCATACAGATGAACAGGTAGGGCATTCATTGTTTTTGTGTCACTTTGTCCCCTAAGCATTGCAAGGACAAAAGAGCAGGAACTGTTTTATATCCAGTTTCTGCCTCAAGCAATGTTCAGAGTTTGGCTCCAATTGCCTGGGAAACAGCGACTTTGCCTTTCTAATAAAAAAATTGCAATGAAGTTTAGAAAGTGACAAAAAAAACTTAATGTCTACATACAGTGATTGCAATCATCAAATTAAAGCACAGTTCTGGGGAGAAGAGAATGTACAGCAAGTGGCTATACAGGCAATCATGAAATACAGCAAGCACAGAAGCAAAGTTTATAAGGAGACATAATAAAAAGGTGGGCTGGGATATTGTCAAAGTAAATCTTCATGTCTATCTCAGACTGGTGAAAGTGAGACTTCCTTATTGTCAGCTTCCAATTCTAGGAAAAGAATGGTACTATAAACTATTAATGCTGCTAATCATTCCCTACAGAGAAAAAAGATTGAAGACAAATGAAAAAAATTCTCCACTCAGTAATCCTATAGTCAATGTGTACAAGATGGCCTTATGCCTTCTCTAAATCATACACCTATAATCTTTCCATTTTTACTCTCAGTAAAGCAAATCTTTGGTCTCTGCAACACCGTCTTCTCAAAGTCTTAGTATGAAATTAATGAAATAAAACTACAAGTACTTTGTGAACATGCCATTTGCCATGTAGTTTATTGAATTCTGAAAGTTCTCTAGCATTTTTTAGGCTTTGTTGTTTTTTGCCCCTGCAGTTCTGATGACTGGAACTTGTTTGAAAAATGCACTTTAAGAAAATCTGAGGGTTTGCAGACAGCAAAACTCCTGAGATTGGGCTTTTTGAAAATTCACAACAGTTATGAAACACAGAATAAAATCACATGGCTTGCCAGCACAGAATGAATAAAGTGAGAAAATAATCTTCCTGCCTGTGTCCCAGATACCTAGGATACCTACAAGCTTTTGCTTGTAGGCTCTGCATTTACAATCAGAAATTTTACTGACATATTTGAAATAACGGATTTCAGATTTGTACATCTGAAGGTTGATGCAAGGATTTTCTCAACAAAGAAGTCTTGACTTGGGGACTCACTTTGGACAAAAAATAAGCATTAAAGTTTTATGAGAAAAGCATATCAGTAAAACTTGAGATTTAGTGGCAAAAAAAGCTTAGGTGATATAGAGAAAAGTCTTTCCTGATCTCTCTGGTTTTGCTCCGCTTTTTTCTCTACTCTAAATTCTTTCTGGTTTTGGAGAAAACTTTTTGACTTCTAATTTAATTCATTTGGCTTAGTGCTTGCTTGTTCTTAACATCTCTAGATTGCAGCAAACGATGTCCCAGAGTGTTACCAGCTTCAGTTATTTGCTGTCTTTTCTGCTCCCTATCAAGAGCTAGTCAAAACGACAAGCACTTGTTTCTAAGTAATTACAAGGAATTATTATGAAGTTTCATGTCATAAAATGTTTATATATATAGATTCATCAACAGATGCAAATTTTCTTTGCCTACCTTGATGTGAAGAAAATGTGCATTCAGATTCTGTAAACAGGCTTATTTACAATTGAGATGCTCTGAAAAAAACAGAAACATCTGTCCTGGGTAACCCAAAAAATGTGTATTGTATTCCCTATCTGTGCTATAGCAATTCTGCCCAAGACTGAACGGTTCCTTTAAGACCTGGGTGCTAGGAAACTGGCTGGCCCAAGGTCGCTTCAAGAGAGAGGGCAACAAGCATGCAAGTTTTCTTTCTTTCTCTTTCTTTCTCTTTCTCTTTCTCTTTCTCTTTCTCTTTCTCTTTCTCTTTCTCTTTCTCTTTCTCTTTCTCTTTCTCTCTTTCTCCTTCCATTCTTGCAGGGCTACTAAGACAGTTGCTTCTCCGAGCCAAGGCAGAAGCCTTCTTTTGTTTCTCTCTGAGCTCTTTGTTTGGCGCAGGTCTCCAAGAAACTGCATTTCCCAATACTAAACTGTCCGAGGGCAAATTCCACAAGTATCTGTCTGCAGCCACAGCACCAAACCAGGGCCTGCGGGATAGGGGCTGCTGTTTGCAGTGCCTGGCAGGACTGCTTCTTTTCCCCTGCAATGCGGTGCCGATTCAGAACCGCAGTGCCGACAACAACGGGGTCCAGCCTGCCAAAAAAGTAGAGAAATTCCCACTGGCAGTTCCTGCTACTGCCCGAGTTCCAGCTGCCATTGTCCATGGAACTGCTTCTGCCGGGCGAGAGACCCTGTCAAGTGGCATGGAGCAAACAGTTTGAGGGGCATTTGACTGGTTTTGTACTCAAGGTTTCGTTTTGTTTTGCCCTCGTTCCCTGTTGGTTGTTGTTTGGGGGAAGAGGGAGTTTTTGTCACTTCAGGGGTTTAGTTCTTTCTCTTTGTTCTTTCTCCCTGTTCTTCTCTGTCCACCACATGGTCAGGACAAGGGGGCTTATCCACCATCTTGCCTTTGTCCCTTGGACCACACAGTCTTTTACAGAGCCTGCCATCTTGAGGGAGGGGCTTATCTGCCATCCTGTGTTCTTTGTTCTCAGGTAGTCCATGGGTTTCAGCACTGTTGTATCTAGTGCTTATTACTGTTATATTGATTGTTGCTGTTCCATCCTTTTAATAAAGTGTTATTTTTCCACTTATATCTTCTCACGCATGTTTCTCCCTTTGGTGAAAGGGGAACAGTTAAAAACTAAAATGGAAGGTAACTAATTTTGGATTTTCTGCCCTGTAAATTGTCTTAAACCAAGACAATTTCTTTGGCAGAAACTTTGGTTTAAGACGAGCCTTCTCTTCTTCCACTGTTTGTATCACAGTTTGGTGCAATACATCTTTGGTTGTACAATTTCAGTAGTTTGTAGCAGGGTCTTATACACCTCTGAAATAAAATTGCTGAATGGAAGCCATAAAGACAGCACTGCAAAACCAAATCAGAGTATCAATGGATATTTCATGTTGGATGCAGCAGGTGTTTAAAGCATGTTATTGCTCCCTTACCATGCACTTTCTTTCCTGATCCTTGAATTTCAGTAATATAAGATAAATTTATGTCTGTCTTGAAGAGAGAGTCTGTAGGAACACTCCAGGCATTTTTATTGCTGAGAGCAAACCAATGCCAAGAATGGGCAATGAGAATTCTCCTCTCTCACTGTGTTGGTCTGCTCAAAGAGCAGTCTCTCAAGAGTCAACAGGACTCTACTTCGCTATCTTGCAAGGAGCTGTTTGGTTTCTGACCACATCCAATAATTCTTAGGAAAAGAAATCTCTAATTACAAGGATCAGAAGGGGATTATGTGAGGAGCTGGCCTATACCTCAAAAATGAAATTAAGGAAAACAGTTTTCCATACCCATTTCAAATATTTTAGATTAGTTCTAACTAAATTTAGATCAGTTTTGGGTAATTTAGATTAGTTTTATTTTGCCTCTACTTGAAAATCTTTACTTACCACTGCATCTAAATGTATACAGGGTATAGGGTAGTGGGAGACAAACTCTGAAATAACCCAAATTGTCTTCTATACTTAAAATCTCATATTTTTGAAGTGTGATGTCATTTTGAACCTATCGAGGGGTAATGAGGCAGGTAGCAAGGAAGAAAAGGTCAGATGAGAAACTCTTGCTGGTGGGAAAGGAAGCTGGGTGACAGGAGGAGACACTGGGATGTGGTGAGGACACCAGCAGTGGTGAGCAGAAAAGCTGGATTGATGTGAAGTGCTTCAGCAGAGTGTGGAACTGGATAGGCCAGGATCAAGGAACTAGGGACAGAGAAGGGAGTCACCAGTAACTGAAGTGCCAAGTTAGCATGTAAATATGGTCAATGTCTCTCTGAGTGCTGACACAGTGGTAGGACAGTGTAAAGCATCACATCATCTGATAAGTTTCAGTAAACCACATTTCAGATTGATTGTTGTTTAGGATGCTGTTAATATAGGACTCTTTTGTAGACAATTTAATAAAAGTGTGATATTTAATAAATTTGTGACTGAAATCAATGGAGGGATCATTGAACCAGAACAGGATAAGGTTGTCATATGTAGATACTATAGAAAAGGGGTAGCAATTTACTTCTGTGATACAAATGTTTGCATTCGCCTCTAGGTGGGCAATGTGAATGTGAGACACTGTGGAACCATAGCTGTACTCACCGCCATGCCAATGCAAAAAATTCCATGGGGGAGCCATTTCAATTCAGAAATTCTCCAATATCTTCCTGCATAATCGAAGAGAACTGTTAGCCATTTTTCCTTCTGACATTTCTGATGCCAGAGCTCTGCATGATCTCTGAAAAGTCCCCTGCAGAACTTCCTGTTACACATTTTATACCCTGCAGAATATGCCCAGAGTGCCTTAAAGTAATAAATTCATAGGTTCATAGATTACCACCCTTTGTGAGAGTCTGTCTCTTTCTTTGTCAAAATATTTTGAAATCATCCNCTTTCTCTTTCTCTTTCTCTTTCTCTTTCTCTTTCTCTTTCTCTTTCTCTTTCTCTTTCTCTTTCTCTCTTTCTCCTTCCATTCTTGCAGGGCTACTAAGACAGTTGCTTCTCCGAGCCAAGGCAGAAGCCTTCTTTTGTTTCTCTCTGAGCTCTTTGTTTGGCGCAGGTCTCCAAGAAACTGCATTTCCCAATACTAAACTGTCCGAGGGCAAATTCCACAAGTATCTGTCTGCAGCCACAGCACCAAACCAGGGCCTGCGGGATAGGGGCTGCTGTTTGCAGTGCCTGGCAGGACTGCTTCTTTTCCCCTGCAATGCGGTGCCGATTCAGAACCGCAGTGCCGACAACAACGGGGTCCAGCCTGCCAAAAAAGTAGAGAAATTCCCACTGGCAGTTCCTGCTACTGCCCGAGTTCCAGCTGCCATTGTCCATGGAACTGCTTCTGCCGGGCGAGAGACCCTGTCAAGTGGCATGGAGCAAACAGTTTGAGGGGCATTTGACTGGTTTTGTACTCAAGGTTTCGTTTTGTTTTGCCCTCGTTCCCTGTTGGTTGTTGTTTGGGGGAAGAGGGAGTTTTTGTCACTTCAGGGGTTTAGTTCTTTCTCTTTGTTCTTTCTCCCTGTTCTTCTCTGTCCACCACATGGTCAGGACAAGGGGGCTTATCCACCATCTTGCCTTTGTCCCTTGGACCACACAGTCTTTTACAGAGCCTGCCATCTTGAGGGAGGGGCTTATCTGCCATCCTGTGTTCTTTGTTCTCAGGTAGTCCATGGGTTTCAGCACTGTTGTATCTAGTGCTTATTACTGTTATATTGATTGTTGCTGTTCCATCCTTTTAATAAAGTGTTATTTTTCCACTTATATCTTCTCACGCATGTTTCTCCCTTTGGTGAAAGGGGAACAGTTAAAAACTAAAATGGAAGGTAACTAATTTTGGATTTTCTGCCCTGTAAATTGTCTTAAACCAAGACAATTTCTTTGGCAGAAACTTTGGTTTAAGACGAGCCTTCTCTTCTTCCACTGTTTGTATCACAGTTTGGTGCAATACATCTTTGGTTGTACAATTTCAGTAGTTTGTAGCAGGGTCTTATACACCTCTGAAATAAAATTGCTGAATGGAAGCCATAAAGACAGCACTGCAAAACCAAATCAGAGTATCAATGGATATTTCATGTTGGATGCAGCAGGTGTTTAAAGCATGTTATTGCTCCCTTACCATGCACTTTCTTTCCTGATCCTTGAATTTCAGTAATATAAGATAAATTTATGTCTGTCTTGAAGAGAGAGTCTGTAGGAACACTCCAGGCATTTTTATTGCTGAGAGCAAACCAATGCCAAGAATGGGCAATGAGAATTCTCCTCTCTCACTGTGTTGGTCTGCTCAAAGAGCAGTCTCTCAAGAGTCAACAGGACTCTACTTCGCTATCTTGCAAGGAGCTGTTTGGTTTCTGACCACATCCAATAATTCTTAGGAAAAGAAATCTCTAATTACAAGGATCAGAAGGGGATTATGTGAGGAGCTGGCCTATACCTCAAAAATGAAATTAAGGAAAACAGTTTTCCATACCCATTTCAAATATTTTAGATTAGTTCTAACTAAATTTAGATCAGTTTTGGGTAATTTAGATTAGTTTTATTTTGCCTCTACTTGAAAATCTTTACTTACCACTGCATCTAAATGTATACAGGGTATAGGGTAGTGGGAGACAAACTCTGAAATAACCCAAATTGTCTTCTATACTTAAAATCTCATATTTTTGAAGTGTGATGTCATTTTGAACCTATCAAGGGGTAATGAGGCAGGTAGCAAGGAAGAAAAGGTCAGATGAGAAACTCTTGCTGGTGGGAAAGGAAGCTGGGTGACAGGAGGAGACACTGGGATGTGGTGAGGACACCAGCAGTGGTGAGCAGAAAAGCTGGATTGATGTGAAGTGCTTCAGCAGAGTGTGGAACTGGATAGGCCAGGATCAAGGAACTAGGGACAGAGAAGGGAGTCACCAGTAACTGAAGTGCCAAGTTAGCATGTAAATATGGTCAATGTCTCTCTGAGTGCTGACACAGTGGTAGGACAGTGTAAAGCATCACATCATCTGATAAGTTTCAGTAAACCACATTTCAGATTGATTGTTGTTTAGGATGCTGTTAATATAGGACTCCTTTGTAGACAATTTAATAAAAGTGTGATATTTAATAAATTTGTGACTGAAATCAATGGAGGGATCATTGAACCAGAACAGGATAAGGTTGTCATATGTAGATACTATAGAAAAGGGGTAGCAATTTACTTCTGTGATACAAATGTTTGCATTCGCCTCTAGGTGGGCAATGTGAATGTGAGACACTGTGGAACCATAGCTGTACTCACCGCCATGCCAATGCAAAAAATTCCATGGGGGAGCCATTTCAATTCAGAAATTCTCCAATATCTTCCTGCATAATCGAAGAGAACTGTTAGCCATTTTTCCTTCTGACATTTCTGATGCCAGAGCTCTGCATGATCTCTGAAAAGTCCCCTGCAGAACTTCCTGTTACACATTTTATACCCTGCAGAATATGCCCAGAGTGCCTTAAAGTAATAAATTCATAGGTTCATAGATTACCACCCTTTGTGAGAGTCTGTCTCTTTCTTTGTCAAAATATTTTGAAATCATCCTCAATGTAAGCCAGGTTAAATGCAAGTTAAAGTTAGTAGTTATAACAGACAAAGTAGACAATGGAGTTACAAATAATTATTAAATACCAATGTGGGAATTAAAGAATAAA
Source organism: Pardalotus punctatus (assembly GCA_013400915.1). Taxonomy (NCBI): domain Eukaryota; kingdom Metazoa; phylum Chordata; class Aves; order Passeriformes; family Pardalotidae; genus Pardalotus; species Pardalotus punctatus. Next base: position 453,178 of record VZTX01026572.1, on the reverse strand, counting down.
TTCACTTAATTTGTACTAGGATTAAACAGAAAAGACTGCTGGGATTTTTTTTTTTTTTCAGTCACTGATGTCATCCCTAACACGTGCCTGTGAGGTGTTACTCTTCAGGCTATGCTTATCATAGAACATTACAGTGCCAAATAACTGAATTAAAAAAAAAATAAAACCCACAAAAAAAACACAGGAAAAAAAAAGAAAAAACAAACAAACAAACACAAAAAAACCAACAAAAAAACAAAAAAAAAAAAAAAACAACAAAAAAAAACAAACCAGCACCAGAACAAACCACACATTCCTTATGAAGAAACCTGTATGCTTTTTGGGAGGGGAGAAGTGAGGGGGGGAGGAGTGGTTGTGTGTTTTTTAAAAAAGGCTCAGGAAATTCTACACACATGCAAACCCTTAAATTTTGGTTGGCAGCATAAGCATTCTGAATTTAGTAACTGCTGTAATGAAGGTTGAATAAGAAAGAAAGTTCTCCAAGCTGTATTATGCTGGGAAGGAAGGGATGCATTTTATTCCTTTGTCAGAATTCCTGAGTAATAAGTAAATCACTATAGCCACAGTCATCAAAGAACATCTGTAAATATTTGATTTAATCTTCCTTAAATTTAGTTGTTTTAAGTGTCTATAGTCAATAGAAGGAGACAGACATTTTTGGATGGTGATTCTTCAAATCCCTCTGAGGGCTTGAAATGGCAGAAATCACCTCTGGAAGTTCTTTTCATTCCTAACTACAGCAAACTAATTTAGAGCCAAACACCTAATTCTAGGCCTGTGCCTTTGCCCTCTCAAAGACTGGAATTCATCTTACCTAGCCTCCGTCTACAAACAAGGCTGATTTTCTCTGCCAGTGTAGAGAGACACCTGCAGAAGGTGGTTGATCCTGTTCTAAAGGTCTTTTCTAGCAGGTGGAGGCAATGGCTCTCTTGAGCTGCCTCTCACTCCATTAGCTGGAGAAAGAGGCAGCTTTAACAGTTAGTTCAGGTTAGATGCCTTAATGTTAAATAGCAAAGTCGAAATCAATGTCAACCCATGTTTGCTTTTTCCACTTTAGATTTGGATTCTGATTTGCTGAAGTTTTGAGTGCACATTCAAGCAGCAGGAGGCACACCATGGTCTGAGCAGGAAAAGGGCCACATCACACTCAGAATTCTGTAAAATGAGCAAAGAGATAATGAAAAGTGAATCTGCTAAAATTAGTGGATAATCATTGGGAACAACTCCAACATGCTTCAGTTCAGCACTTATAAATTGGGATAATGCCAGGCTTTCACTATTGAGATATTTTGTGAAAATTAAGAAACTGATGTCTGAACAGTCTAATAATGTGTCACAGAATAGCTCCTGAACAAATTAGCAGCCATTGTTAGAGCAAGAATTTAATATTATGTAGTAAACAAGCCTTGAGAGAAATACAAAATACGAAACAATCATTCAGTGAGAGCATCAAGCACACCAGATGTTACAGTTCTCCTTTGGGCACAAAACTAAGCAATGCAGCTCTTAAAGGGGTGCACTTTAAGGCAAATCTTCAGTTGCAGATCTACCTAAATTTGGGTTTCCTTACTTCTGCTTTCTTTATTTAGCAATCTGAAGAAAGCTTAAATGATACTTTGGTGTGTATTATATTACATTTTTGCACACATATGAAAAAAGGATGAAGGAGATGATACTGCCTTTTTAGTCAGCCCTGGTGAGGCCACAACTGGAGGTCTGTGTCTCCTGTACAAGAGAGGCATGGAACTCCTCAAACGGGTCCAGTGAAAGGCAACAAAGTTCATTTAGGGACTGGAGCATCTCCCTTATGAGGAAATGCTGAGGGACCTGGGCCTATTCAGCCTCAACAAGAGATGAGTGAAAGGGGAACTCGTCAATGTCTGTCAGTGTCTGAAGGGACAGTGCCAATAGGATGGAGCCAGGCTCTTCTCAGTGGTGCCAAGCAATAGGACAAGAGGCAGAGGGTAAAAAGCAGAAGACAGAAAGTTTCACTTGAACATGAGGATGAACATTACTGTGAGGGTGACTGAGCACTAGAATAGGTTGCCCAGATGCATTGTGGAGTCTCCCTCACTGGAGATATTCAAAAGCTGTTTGGACACAATCCTGAGTAACATGGTCGAGGGAATCCTGCTTGAGCAAGGTGGCAGAAATAGATGACGTCCAGTGATACCTTCCAACCTTAACAATTCTGTGATTCTGTGAAAAAGCACATTTATATGTATGCGTGAATATATTTATACAGAAATTTATATATTAATATTTTTATGTGTGAATGTATGTATGTATATAAATGTGTATACATATGCATTTGCATTTGAAACTGTGCTGAGGTTTGGAAGGTTAGCTTAAGTCAGTGGAAATGATTTAGTGTACAGCTGGAAGGTGACATGGTAAAAGTGAGCAATAAATAATGTGTGGCATGAGCTGTGACTTCCTAGCAGCTAGAATATCTAAATTAAAATTTAGTTTAACATAATGTTATTCAAACTTTAGAAAAATTTGCAAGCATCCATGATTCTAAGCACAGAAACATTCGTGTTTCTAAGCATAGAACTGACTGCTGTATTAATAGTTGGCAAGTGTGTTTCAGAAAAGAAACTACAATTCAAAGTCATTTTTGAACTGTAGTAGATGTAGAATTTGATAATTCTGTTGTTAGTTGTTCATGCATTTTATATCTGTATAGATATTTATATTCTTCTCCCTGTTGTCGTCCCTAAGTATGTCCTAAATAAATAACACAGTAAGATCCATTCGGTAGAGAGTCCTGGGAAAAAAGAATCACAATCACAGAAGAAGCTTCAATGTGTAATATTCATCTAAATGGCAACATTAACTTCAAAAAACTGTCTTTTCAGAAAGTAATTGTGGAGGAGATGGACATATTCCTGTTATGGAACTATTTATAACTTTACAACAACTTGTTGTCAAATGTCTAGCTAAAGTCAACTTGTGTTTCTCCAATGAAGAAAACATGTTTTTTCCTCTACATCTGTGTGAAAGTCTGAAATAGGGAAAATTACTGTCTTCATTGGAAAAGAACAACAGCTAAGTGCACAGCGTATACACTGGCCAGGCATAAACCCATCCTTGGATTAGTTTATATCAACTTCACTATTTATCATGAAGGTCTTGAAAGAGACAACATTTGAATTAAAACCCACCATATCTATTGCAACTGGCTACTCTTCTATAAATTAGGAAGAAAGGTGGTATTATGAGATTTGACTTCCTCTCCCAACAATTACATTTCAATGACAAAAAGTAAGAAATAAAGAAAATAACAGTTGATCTCAGAACACAAACTTATGAAAATTACTATCACCTTGCAGTAGTCAATGTGTATCATTAACTTCTGAAAGCTGAAGAATCTTCCCATGCTGTTCATGTTGTAAACCAGCTGATGAATAAGCAGCACAGCCAGTTGCCATGGTTTAAGCCCAACCAGCAACTCAGTCACATGAAGCTTTTCACTCACTCCCCCAGCGATGGCATGGGGGAGAGAATTGGAAGGATAAAAGTGAGAAAATGCATGGTTTGGGATAAAGACACTCTAATAGGTAAAACAAAAGCTGCACACAGAAGCAAAGCAAAATAAGGAATTAATTCACTGCTTCCCAAGGGCAGGTAGGTGTTCAGCCATCTCCAGGAGAGCAGGGCCTCATCACACATAATGGTGACTTGGGAAGACAAACACCACCACTCAAAATGTCCTCTCCTTCTTCCGTCTCCCCCTCTCTTTATATACTGAGCATGATGTCATATGCTATGGAATTTCCCTTTTTTGTTTATATGTAATCCTTACTTATCATTTTGGGGCAGCTGTCCTGGCTGTGTCCTCTCCCAGCTTTTGTGTACCTAAAGCCCCCTTGTTGGCAGGGGCTGTACAAGAAACAGACACATCTTGGCTCTCTGTGTGCACTGCTTAGCAATAACATCTCTGTATTATCAACACAATTTTCAGGGCAAATCTAAAACATAGTCCCATAGCTTTGAAGCAAATTAACACTATCCCAGCAAAAGGAAAAGTTTTCCCATTTATGGTTTCAGTGCTCTAGATTCTTATTCTCCTTTAAAACATGAGAAATCCAGTTGGAGGAAAAATAAAAATTATACTGGTGCACATATAGGGGAACACAGTGACTGAATCGTGAAGTCCCAGTAGTTTGACCCTACTCAAACTGGTATCAGTTAAAAATAGTCCCAGTGACTTCAGTGCTGAACAATCAGTCCCTAATCTCCGAGAAGCCAAAGATTTTACTATCCCTGAATGCTGAATGCCTCATTTGGGGTCTAAAGAAATATGTCATTAAAATCTAATTTTGTCACAAGATGTACTCAGACTGAAGCTGAGCAAATAATTGATCATGAATAATTTATATGAGGAAGTTTATCTCTTTTCTTTGTCCCTGAACATCCATGAATAGATCATCATTTCTTCAAATTCACTTTTGCAGATTTTCTTGATTTTGAGTAAACTGGGTGCAGTTTTCTTCACATATTGATTACTTGATCTTCACTCTTTCAGCTGTGTTAATTATTTATGATTAGTCAGAAATCTCATGATGTATCCCTCTAATAGCATTTCTGGCACAGATACTTCTTTAAAACTAAATTACATTTTAAAAAAAGTAAACCACCAAAAGCTTGCACAAGAGCTTAGTAAATCTCTTCCCATTTCTTACTTCAAAATGCAAATATAAAAGGGCACAAACATAAGCAAACAAAGTTGCTTTCTTTTGTTTAACTGACTGATTAGTCAGAGGCTTTCCCTGTCTGACTTTCCAATCAATCTCTGTTTAGAGATTTTGTTGCAGTGGAGAATTATATGGAACTAAGTTGCCTGTCCCTATGCACGTCATATGGCTGCAATCTTGCAATATTAAATGTTATATTTTCTCTCTCTACACCTTTATGAGTGATGTTGCCATCACTTCAATTTATACAGATATATTGGTGTTCACTTTTAAAATTGCATAAATCAACTATCTATTCACTACATATATTTCCCTGTAGTTAATAATGTCGAATTTGTGTTTAAGACATACTGATTATTTTCTCATTCTTTTTTCAATTTCCATGTCATTTTTGTCTGTGTATTTTATGCAAAAGTAAAGTATTATAAATTAGAAAGAAAAATCATAATGAGAAGCCAAAAAATGGGGGTGGAATTGTTCAAAAATTAAATCATCTTCTTAAAAGAAAAGGTGCAAATTTTTTTTCCTTAATACTTTGGAAACAAGACAGGGGAAACCCTTAAGAAAATATTCCTATGATATTATAATTTGGACTGTCAAGAAATACATAAAATTCATCCAAACATGAGCATGAGCCTATATGTATTTCCAAGCTATACTCTAGAAACATCTAGAATTTATGAAGAAAAATCCAGCAAAGTAACTAACTCTTCAGAAACCATGAATTGTGAAAAAGTATTATTTCTCACAAATAGTTACTAAATAAAAAGCAGTAGGATAGTGTGGCAAGATTTTCATATGAGACATTTAATTTTTAAGAATGCTGTCTTCCTGAAACTCAGTGTGAAAATGTGACAGTGAAACTAAGAGTATATGCTCACATGAAATTAGATCACGTGAATCAAAAGAAGTACTGTAGTTATCATTCTGAGACCTTTATTTGAAAATATGTTTAGTTTTGTTAAAAACCAGACACAAACTGCAAGGAAGTTGAAAAAAGTCTAAAATGGTTTTAAAAAATAAAAAATATTTAATTTCATTTTAAAATTGTTCTTCAAGATAAATAACAGAGAACTTCTGAGCAGAAAGGTTAGAAGAGGTCATGGAAACTACTCAAGGCAAAATATTAAATAAATTAACAGAGTTAATTAAAAGTAATTTTGCTGACTTTTTAAGTCAGGCACTGAAAAAAACATCAAGATAGCCTCAGTATGTTAGTAACAAACAAAAGTTTAACTCAGATCAGAACAACAAGCTGAAGGACTATATTACCACTTCTAGTAAAAGAAATGGATCATCAAAAGTTATAGATTTGTAGACAGTATGTATTTCTTCTGCTGTTCTCATACGATCCTACTACTGCCTTAAAAATTGACCCTCCCATGGGAGTAAAACAGGAGCTAAAAGCATTGTAATTTGCAAAGGGATGCATTTGCACAATTGATAAAGTAAGTAAAAGTGTGGGATTTAAAAACATTTCATTTAAGATGGTGGAAAAACTAATTTCCTATAGAAATTTATCATTCAGGTGGTGAAGAAATGCTGCTACTACAAACATGGAATGCTTATTTTGTCCTGATTTGTAACTGAATTAATTAGAGATGTATTTTGCTGGGAATTGTTCAATGCCATTGTTTTTAATACAAATGCTAATTTATCCCATTTGATTCTTTGTGGAGGAAAGTATCAAGAAATATTTAATTAGGGAATATGTCTCAAAATGTAACAGTGTGAAAAACAGTGCTGCAAAGATGCAGATATCCCCAAAATAACAGTCAGCTAGTAATATCACTTAGATGTCAGGCCATCCTTATTGTTTTGTTTTCTCTGATTTGAGCCCATATTTCAGCATCTAATGGGGATGCCCAAGAGCCATGCTAAGAATCCTCTTTCTCCAAGCCAGGGAACATGTATTCACTTGGGTGTAAGTTAAGCATAAAAAAACCTAGAGGAACATTTGAGAAAAATTCTGGATGAGCTTATTTATTTTGGTTTTTTTTAAATTAATGATCAATGCTCATATTTATTTCAGTTTATCTAGAGAATGGGTTGTTTACTGGAAAGAAAGATGGTTTCCCAGTAGCTAGGAGCCTGCTGAGGGTGCAGAGCAAGAATAAACAAAGAGGTCAAAATTTCTGGGTCTTACTTAATTCTTTATAATAATTTCCATACATTTGTACTGGGAAGACTGGGAAAATATTCTGTCATAATGTTATTCTCATGTGTTTTATCAGGTGTGATTCCTCCAATGCAGCTGGTTAATTACTATTATTCAGTAATACCAGGTGCTGAACTGGTGACACTGGCAGCATACGTTCTGAGATCCTGCTCATCTAAATGCAGAGTGATTAATAAGGAAAATATTCGATTCTGATCAGAGAAGAGACCTGGATTCAGATCTTCATCCTGTTAGCTTCATACATACCTGTAGAAATGTCAGTCTTGACTAGCAACCTCTTTTTTATTTTTGTCTCAGTCTGTTGTGAAAATAACCTTCAAAAGCTGTTAAGAACATTAATGTTTTTCTTTAAGTACATACTAGGTTATTCTCAGACATAAATATGCCACATACAGTGTTATATTCATTTGGTGATAGACAAGGTCTTCAAACAAGGAGATGGTTTCTAATGTGCACCTATTGAATGCAATAGAGTGATTTTGTATTGTCTAAAAATTCCTTGATGCTTTATCTTTCTCAATGCTTGAAAAAAATTGGAAGCCAGACATTTTTCACTACAGATGTCTAATATGGAAGCACGTTATCTCTGGTATAATTTAAAACAAAACAACATGGGGAAAAACAAACAGAACAAACAAATAAACAAACAACACACCCAAAAAACAAACAACAACAACAACAACAACAACAAAACACCAACCAACCCAACCAAACCCACAGCCAGAACTTTTACCTAACCCACCTGGTTTTGCCAGTCATATATTAACCACTCTGCTGCAACATTGTGAGGGAAGTAACTTCCAAGAAAACAAAAGCAGGAAACAGCATGGGGAGCACAATTACTTCATCCAACACTGACATCCGAGGAGCAAGCAGCTGCCTGAAAGGTTGGTCTTTGTGCCCTGATGAGTTCTGACAAGTCTAAAAAGGTATGCTAGCTAAAAGAGATTACAACTGAAAGAAGTTTTGCTCCTTTTTCCACAACTCCAATGTAAAAGAGGAAAGCCACCCTCACTCTGCTATTGGCCTCTAATGGTCTGGACTATTTTTTAACCATTTCAGTCTGACCAGCTTCACCAGCTAAACTTATTCAAACCTATAAGAAGAAAGGGCCTTTGGCACTTTCCAGCCTCTAAAAGTTTCAGACACCCTGGTGACAAATGTACTTTTAGAATATATTAAGGAAATATAAAAACCTGAGATATGCTGCATGGTTAAAGTAAATCCATAAAAATTATCTTCCAGAATTCATTCCTTGTGGCTCAGTGATATTAAGGGGAATGTAAATATAGCCTAGCATCTTTTAAAATATTTTTAAAGCACACAATAATGCTGCAAAAATAATAAAAATACATCTTCATACATATCCTGTTTTCTGTAATAAGGTCAGGTAATAAAATCTAGGAAGAATAAAGGCAATTTAATTATTTCTGTAGGTCAGTGAGCAGTTAACATTGGTATCCTGATATAAAACTAGATTTAACACAGATGGGATAGGTTAAACATTTGAGTATATGTATGCCCAAGATCATAAATAACTGTCAGAGGCTTACAAGAAATATAATTCTCAAAAGGACCTTTGTAAAACAGGAATGTGAATCCCATTGAAAATCTCATTTAATTTCAAGGTGTGCTCTCAAGATTTATATTCCATTAAGTGTTTACCATATGTGCTTCTCTGAATCAGATGGCTAGAATCCCCATTGAATTGCCAAAGGGAAATGAACACATTTGCTAACCTCTAAATGTCTCCTGTTGACTTGGAAGTCATGCACTATGTGATCTATGGTTTGGAGGCTGCTGGTGGAATGGACATTGATCCATAACATCAAAATGAAGAAGAAAAAAATAACTTTTCTGTCAGTACCTTTGTCATTTCTGCTGTCAGCTGTTTCAGGACTGTCAGGAGAAAAAGAAAAATAAGGTCATTTCCCTAGACTGTAATGCAGAAAGAGAGGTAACTTTCTGTGATTAGAGATGGCAAAAAAACTTTAAACAGACCCATTTCCACAAGAGACTACCATGTAAGTGACTGGAAATCCCATGAGGTTTAATCAGCTTCACTCAAATTTAATAGCAATAATTAAATCAAAGCAAAGTTAAAATTAACTACCGACTTTAAAGTCTCGTGTTTTATCTCTCATATGATAATATTCATCCTGTATTGTATTTTACATTATATTTAACAATATTCTTTTGTAAAATACCATTAAATAGATTTTCAGCATTGAAGGAAAATGTTTCAGCAGCATGAGAACTGATTCCAAAATCAAAGTGGTCAGAATTTCCCTTCCCAAAGTGGACTTTTTGACCTGCTTGTGAACAGCCTTCAATTACAAAATCCCGGAGTAACCCAGCAGATTGAAAACTCTGCATTCTGAACATCTCCAAATTTTAATTTTTCTATGGCATTGTTATGGTCTTAATTAGGCTCAGCATTTTTTTCTAAATAACCAGGCATGGAATCTGAATTATGCATACAGGCAGCATATTCAGAACATATAGAAACAAGCAGATTATGATGGCCACATCATGGAACAACATCAGGGAGGTCTACACTGAAGGCTAAAGAATGTGATTTCAAAGTCATTGCATTTTCACTTCGTGCTTTTAACAAAATACCTATCATATGTTATGCTTTCCATGTCACGATTTCTGGATTCTGCCTAATAGAAAATCTTTTAATGGAAAGGAAAGAGAGTTCAGAGAAGTCTTCATTATATTTGTGTATGTCATATTTGTTCTACATTCAGAATGCCCTAGAAATAACAAATTAAAGGATTTTCATGGTCCAAGTCTAAATTTGCATACCTGTCTAGGCTAATTTATTTATCAAAACAGTACAATAAATCCTCACCTAGATTCACTGAGCTTTGATTCTACAATTTCCCTCCAACCTGCTTTCTACAGTTCCAAAACTCTTAGACTGACTTTTGTTTTTCAATTTAAAAACAACTCTTTCCCTCTGTTACTCCCATATTATCAAAGGGATGTCTTGGGACCTACCTGGGATATGTTTTTCCTATTGGCCAAGCATGGATCTAAACCATTTTGAGGAATGTTTGTGATACTGGCAGTGCTGACGGGCCCTAGCCAGACCCCCAGCACCTGATGTTCCAACATGTAGGGCCAAGTTCTCCTGCCAGTATTCTGAATATACTGGGAACAGGTGAAATATAACTCATTACAGTTCAGTAGCTGATTATGGTTTGCTTTTCTGTTGTTCGTGGTATTTGTGGAAGCAGGTAGAGAGGTCAGGCAGACAGGCTTCAAGATGGCGAAGAAGAAGGTTTTATTTACAAGAAGTTCTTTTTATACACAGTAATAATAAACAAGTGTCTATTGGCCAAAGACAATCCACCCCCAAAGACCTATTGGTTATGGCATGTACACCTCTAACACAAAACACAGAGATTAAAAAAGTACGGTTTATCTATATTCTCCATGAGAGAGAAAGGAAAATCCTAAAACAATGCAACTACAACAGATGACCAAAGACCGGCACTTCACTGAGAGCAGTGGGACAGCCTTCAGCTGTAGCTTGACAGAAGGTCCAGCAGCATGCTTGAAGGGGAAGGGGGGGTGTGAGAAGAGCTTGTGGGTGGGTCAAGAGGGAAGCAGTTTAAAAAAGAAAAGCAAAGGAAAACAAAAATATTTTGTCTCTACTTCCCATTAGAAGACAATGTTCAGCCATTTCCCAGGAAGCAGGACCTCAGTACGCATAGCGGTTGCTTCAGAAGACCTTAATAATGAATGTGCCCCCCCCTTCTCCTTTCTTTTAGATTTTATTGCTGAGCAAAGATCATATGGTATGGAATATCCTTTTGGTCAGCTTGGGTCAGCTGTCCTGACTACTTCTCTTCTGAATCTCCGGCCCATTCACAGCCCATTGGCCTTTTGTAGGGAGGTGAATTTGGAGAGACAATCTTGATGCTGGGGCACCACAGCTCAGCAGTGGCCAAAACATTTCTCTCTTACCAACAACTTTCTGGCTACAAGTACAAAGCATAGCACTATAAATACTACTATGGGAAAAAGTAACTCCATCCCAGACAGACCCAATGCAGCAGGGAATAAATATCTGCATGTGTTGTTAGTCACTTTGCCCATTCAAATCTGACCTAGTTGTTTTTTTTAAAGACTGTGGATCCTGTATCTGTACTAGCAGAAAAAATGTGGTGCAAGGAAATTGCTAAGACTGTATGCAGAGCTACAAGAGATCTTTGTTTTCCTCTGGGACACAATTACTCACTTCTGTCACCACAGTTAATGTTAACCCCGTTACTATCTTTACCAGGCCTATTAGCAGCACCTCTCAAGTTTTTCTGCTCCAGTTCATGATGGGTAGGGTAGTAAGAAGGGAGCCCAGAGCATTTTGAATAGTGTGATAAGAAGGAATATTATTCCAGGCTGTAAGATCCTACAAAGCAGCACAGCATCTAACTGAAGCTCCCCCAGCATTTACCCTTCTCCCTGCTCCCCCTCAACAGGCTAAGGCTGACAAGGCTCAAGTTGCCTTGCTGTGAAATCAGGTCACAGAATACATAGAGGATATGACTCTGCATGGCATAAAGATACAGAGTTCTCTCTTCTCAGTGCATTGCATAAGACAAAAAAAAACTTTGTCCAATGGGAAACAAAGATTGCACAGGTACATGGGTAACTTACCTGTTCATTAATGGAGTTGTCATTCCTGGATACAGTTAGAGCTGAGACATGGACCCAGCAGTTTGCCATGCAACACCTGCACTCCATTCCTTTTCTAAGACAGCAATTTTCACCACCATTAAGCTCTCTTTAAAATATCACATAACGTGCTCTCTGAGTTGCAGAATAGAACCTTGTGCACCAATACTGCGTTTCTTTCATTAGTCACCATAATCTGATCTCCTCTTCTTGTGAAGAGTAAGGCTGTGACAAATTGTTTGAACAAACAGGCCTAACATGAGATAGAGTTTGCATTGTTAGCTGTTTTCACAGAAGTGGAAAATATAGAAAAAAAATATTTTGCTGAGACATCTCTTTTGCATGATATAAGTAGGGGAAGAGAAGAATATTTTCAATAAATATTCAGTGAATACTGTAAAAGATCATATGCTTCTATTTCCCTTGACTAGAATATTTTACAGTTTTTCTGTAGAGCTACTGTATGAGGTGGTTTTTATTCTAGCTACCAGCTAATCTATGCCTGAGTGCATTATAGACAAACCAATCTCCTCCCAAACCTCACCCAGGGACAGATTATTATTTCAGAAGAATCTCTGATTTATTTAGTATACTAATTACATATTTAATGTGGTTTATAACACTTTCTGTAGATAGATGTTTTACTCACTCTGGTCATAAAATGTAAGGGGGCGTATGATTTTTATAAACAATTTATATAATGTACCACATGGCCTTTATGGAGTAAAGGGAGGGTTAGGCTGTATTTGGCCCATATCTGACTTTATGAAATAAAGAAGGACCATTTCTACCCTTAGCATGCCTTCTGATATGAGCACATTTCTAGGGCAAACAATCAGGGAAATGGGCCTGAAGCAGGAGATATGGTCTCATAGAGAAGAAAGACAAAAGTAGTAAGTCATGATGAATAATGTAAGAATATATTAACTGACTTCCTAGAATACATGAAAGGTCTCTCTAACTCATATTCTGTCTTAGACAGAGGATAAATCAGTGAAATTATTACTTGGAAAGCAATAGATTCATAGTGCTTGAATAACAAGAATGATAAAACAAGGTGAAGAGATGCCCACCTCAAGAGTAAGTGCACAATAGGGAAGGAGGAACTGAAGCATCATACATGGTCAGAAAACAATGGCATTGCAGGAATAACCAAATGGGATAGTTCTCAGGGGAGAAGGGAAGTATCTGGGAAGAGCAGTTCAGATGTGGGGATGGGCAACAGGCTGGATGTTGTGGTTTGACCCTGGCCAAATGCCAGGGACCTACGACGTCTGCTTTCTGTGCTCTCTCCTGCTGCATTTACGCAGAGGAGAGGAATCAAACTAACACAAACACACTGGACTCATGAGTTGAGATGAGGCAGTGATGGGGAGGGGACGCACGAAAAACATGAGCAAACAGGTGAGAGACTTAAGTTGCAAAGTGATTTATTAACCTAACAGAGTCGGAGGATAAATGAGAGGTAAAAATAAGCTTTTAAGACACCATTTCTTTACTCACCCCCCTTCCCTCTTAAGACACTGTTCCTCAGCTCGCCCCCTCCCCTCCTTCAAACAACCAGCAGCTCTGGGTGGGGGGCAGGGTATGGGGCTTTTTTTTAGTCCATCACCACAATTCTTCTGCTACAAACACTGTTTCTCTACTCACCCCTCTCCCTCTTAAGACACCATTTCTCAGCTCACCCCCCTCCCTCTTTCACACAACCAACAACTCCGGGGTGGGGCAGGGTATGGGGGTTTCCCTTTGGTCAGGGTCAGTCCACCAGGGAGAAGAGTCCTCTACTCAGCCATGGGGTCCCTCCCACGAGAGACAGTCCTCTGAGAACTTCTTTGGCGTGGGTCCAATCTCACGAGCAGCAGCCCGGCCGAAATCTGCTGCAAACACGAGTGCTTGTCCATGGGGTGCAGGCTCCCGAGCCGAGGCCAGGCTGTTTCCATCCCGGGGCCAAGGCCTTTCTCTCTCGTCCACAGCCTTTGCAACTCTCAGTCTCTGCTGGGACTCCCACTGGATCACAGCTTCCTCCAGGCATCCACCTGCTCCTCTGGCGTGGGCACCTCCCCACGGGCTGTGGGTGGATCTCTGCCACCCCCTGGACTCCATGGGCTGCAGGGGGACCACCTGCTCCCCCCATGGTCTTCACCACGGCCGGCAGAGGATTTTCAGCTCCGGTGCCTGGAGCACCTCCTCCCCCACCTTCTCCACTGACCTTGGTGTCTCCATGTTGTTTTCCCTCACATATTTTCACCTCCTCCTCCTCCTCTGGCTACAAAGAAGTGCATGCACCCATTGTTTTGATTTCTTCTTAAATATGTTTTCACAGAGGCGTAACTAACATTTCTACTTGGCCCAGGTTTGGCCAGCAGCATGTCCATCATTTTCAGAGCCATTAGAGAGTGGCTCTGCTGGACAGGGTGAAAAACGTCCAGAACCTTCACACAGGACACACAGGAGCCATCTTTGTGCCCCTCCCTACCCACTAGCAAAAACTGGGCCAAGTAAAACCACCACACTGGACAAGACTTTGAGGGTCAGAACCAGAGAAGAAGTCGGTGAAGCTGTCATCATGGTGAGACTGTGCTTCAGACCACACAGTACAGTGTGAGAAAGTGTGTTTCTCAGTAAAGCTGAGAAAGTGGACAATGCTTCTCATCTAAAAAAAAATAAAAAATCTTTAAACAAATCAAGGAAGTTTACAGATCATAGACTATTCCTTAATAGGGGACTTTAAACTCACTGATACCCACTGAAAGGCAAAACAACAGTATGCAAGCAATCCAAGGAATTTCTGGAAGGGAAGGATAGCTCCTTGATACAGGCACTGGGTACACCAGCCAGAGTTGTGCACAGTTGTACTTGTTATTCAGAAATGAGGAAAAAGTGATTAAGGATGTGACTCTGAATGGCAGCCTTGTCTGTAGGGACCATGAAATAAGGAATCTGAAGATTCTGTGGGAGTAAAAAAGGCAACTACCAGAGCATTAATTGGTTTTCAGGGGAGCTGATTTTGGATTATCAAAGAGCTGGTAAGTGAGATCATTTAGAGTGAAAACTTCAGAAATAAAAACTTTGGAACAAAAAAATTTTGCAGCTGGTTCTGAAAGGAGTATGTCATACAGTGACAGCAGACACAGATAAAGTTGTGACCAACCAACAAACTCCTACACCTGAAGGAGTCTCAGTGGAGGTGGATTGAGGTGATGTGTTTATGAAGCTCAAGGGGGAAGGTAGGGAGCTACCACAGGTGCTGCAAAGATAGTTTGACTTATCTCAACACGATGAAGACCAGATTTTTTTTTAGAAAAATCAGTTGAGTGATGAACTGTTTGTGTACATGGCTTTTCCAATGTTGCTGTTTTCCCACAGTTAATTTAAAGTTTGAAACTTTTCCCACGTCAGATACATCAGCAAGTGGGAAGTGTAGATGTGGCTCAGTTCAACATGGAGTATAAAAGCTGAACAACAACCAAATGAACTTTGAAGAGTGCAACAGACTAGAGATGGCTTCAAGCTATCTATTCTTTCCCGGTAATGAGGGAAAAAGCATTGTGATGGTGTATATATACAGACAAGCAATGGGAATCACATATACATCATGTTCCAAGTATGTATTGCAAGTGTTATATTCTGCACAGTGAAGTTTATTGCAATTCCATTGCAGTACATTGCTGTATCACTCTGCCAAATTAAATCCCATGTAATTTATTCAAATAACTAAATGTGTTATCAAGTATTAACTCCTCATGTCAAATATCTCAAATATCTCCTAGTCAGACAATCTTGATTAAAAAAAATTTTTATAAAGGTCCTCAATGACATATTTTCTGTAGATTTCATTGATGCCTCCCATGCTTCTGTGCTTAGAAAAATGGTTTAAGAAGTCCAAGGAAAAAAATTGTTACCCTGGACTGAGTTCAGCCAGGAGGTCCACAAAGACGATGAGGGCCAGAGCACTTGCCCTCTGTGGTTATGTTGAGAGAGCTGGGCTTGTTCAGTCTGGAGAAGAGATGGCTTTGGAGGAACCCAGCTGCAGCCCCGTGTGCCTGTGGAGACAGTGTTGAGGAGATGGAGACAAGTTCTTTACATTAGTGCATGGTGGGAGGGTGAGACACCAAGGTTGTAAATCAAAGAGTAGAGGTTGAGACCAAATATGAGGAAAAGCCTTTTCACCATAAGGGCAGCCCAGTAGTGGAGCAAGCTGAGCAGACAAGTTGTGCTGGCTCTATCCTTGGAAGTTTTTCAAAGTGCTCAACAGCCAGGTTTGATCCCATAGCTGGCCCTGCTGTGAGCAGGAGGTTGGGGGAGAGACCTCCTCATGTCCTTTTCACACTGAGTGAATCTGTGATTCTTTTCAGTAAGGATACATGGCATAATGAGAAAATAAAGCATGATATATAATAAAGCATGTTCCTAATAACACTTCCTGTTTCTAGAAACCTGAAGGGGTGTCCTGAGCCAGCAACTGTGTTTGTATTTTATTCATCATAGTCCTTCTTCCGTGAATTAATCTAATTAAGTTATAACTTCTGTCTTAAGACTGTCAAGACTATTCTGTGGCAATAGAATCAATGCTGTTTACGGTAACTTGTTTGCAGCCCATTGTCCACCAACTTACTCAAGGCCTCTTTTGTATTATTATAAACTGTAATTAATTGTTCATTATTACTATTCTCAATCTCATTTATGATTTTCTTGGTGTAATTTTTTTCTCTTTTCTGGTCTCAGTGACCTCAAAGTTGAAGAATCTTGATCCATTCAGTAGCTTTGAATGTAATGCTGGTAATTGTTAATAATAATGCTGGTAATAATTAATGCTGTAATGGTCTGAACCTTTGCTTAGTTTTACCATCCCTTTATTGAAAAGGGGTTGATGAGGACAACCAGATCTACATACGGTGTTCAGGATTTGGGTGCACCATGAACAGACACAACAACTTAAAAATGTTTCCTGATTGTTCTCTATCCTTTATTAACAACTTCTAGCTTGCTTTTTTGTTTGGTACAGAGCACTATGTTGCTGTGAGATGTTTTCATACAATTATCCATAACAACAATTTCTCCTCTGAGTGGTAATAATTAATTCAGAAGTTATCACTCTATATACATCCTTAGGCTTGTTTTTCTCCAGGTGCATTGCTTTGCATTCATCAACGCAGGATTTCACCCACCATTTTATCACCCAGACACTCAGTAATATTATGAGACTTTTCCCTAACTCTCTTCATCTGGCTCTGAATTTTAATACCCAGAAAAATATTATCAGGAAACCTGTCACTTCATTGTGTATCTTCTTTTCCACGCAGATGATTACACTGAATGACAAGGTCCCAACTTCGTACACCATTGTATTTCACTTGTAACTCCCAATCCCAGCTGCTCCTTTAATTTCCTTTTCACAGGCTCCCCCAAAATTCTAGCATCTCTTTGTGAAGCCATAATTCTTACAGAAGTTACAGGAGGATTTTTGCTCGTAGAAAAAAGTTACATTTGCAATCACGGTTGTTACCGTCACAGTAGCTCTTAGAACAGATCTCACAAAGCCAGTTTGTTTAACAGCACTTTTCTACTTTTTCCCTTGCATCAGTCTTTCTTCCTCTGCCATTTATCAATCATTTTTGCCCTGCTGTTAAGGTGTTCTCTAGAGGGTGCTTCTCCCATCAATTTTTGGATTCTTTTTATTCCCATACAATTTTAGCCCCATCTTATTTTTAGATTTCTGGTATATATCTAGACATCTAGACATCTTACTCTGTTTCCCCATTTTTATGTCTTGTTTACAAAGGCCTTTATTTGTTGAGACTGCACTTTGACTATATTTTACCTGAATTTTATTCACACCTGCCACATCTCTGGCAGGTGAGATGTATGGAGTTATTATAAACCATGGGATACTGCACATTGCTTCCGTGTGCAGCTGGGGGTATCACACTTCTTGAAAGATAACTCCTGCCAGCTCTTTCCTTCCTCGGCTCCCTGAAAGTCTGTCTCTGCATTGATAATTCCTTGGACTTGTCTTACCAGTGCAAATGACTTCATAACACACAAAATAAAATATAAATAACAAAAACAGATTTATCTAAGAATTTGTTAAGTTCTAGGGCTAATTCTGCTACCTATAGGCAATGGACCGGACTGGAATTGTACAAATTGAAAATTGCCTCATCTGTTAAAATATGGCATTACATTGCAGTATGCCTGGTTTTATATCTCAAGATTGCACTAAAATTGTTCTATATATAAAATCACTTTATGTTATCATTTTCATACTCAGTGAACAGTCAGAATCTGCAAGGCCACCCAGAGTTTTCTGTTTGGCTCTGAGGAAAAGGATGTATAAAAGATAAAATGACCCTTAGAGCATGGCAGGAACTATCTTCATCTTCACCAGTCAGGGATCCTATTGACCTTTAGGAAGAGCAAAATTAGATTATTATCTACTGAGAGAAAAAAAATATTCATTCTATCACAATCCAAACATCCAGCTTTCATCTGCAGCAGATTTAGAATTCTTGGTCTTACGTTGAATTAAATATAATTCATAAAACAAATGTTTAGAATGGAAGTCATCATTTTTAATCATATTTGGGAATACTCACTGTATTCAGGCCCAGTCTTTAGGGACTAAAAATGACTGTGAAACAGGCAACTCTCTGCTTAATAACATATCCTTTCCCTAAACTGAAATTTCCTTCAGATGCTATTAAAGACAAAGTATTTAAAAGAAAGAGATACTGTCTCAGAGCACAAAAAATTTTACGTATTGTAAAATAAGATTAAAATGACATACAAGAACATTGTTTTAATGCCAGAAAATCTCATGGAATTAAGTGAAACAGGGAAAATAATTTTCACAAAATCTTGTTACATTTGCTCTCCTGGAAGCTCACATTTTTTCATGAAAAAATATTAAAAATATTCAGGAAAAATAAGGTGGGTAATCTGCAATTTTGAAGTGTTTATACAGATCAGTTTGTAAAATGTTCCTAAAAATAAATTAAAAGCCCACATCTGGAGTCAAAAGATTTTTTTTTTCATGGAGAGGAATAATAATAATAATTGTTATTATGACAGTGTAATATCTCAAATTCAATTTACTTTACTGATGTTTCCAGTTTTGATCAGCAATTACTCTGTTTAAAAAGAAGTACAAACAACAGAAAGTAAATTACAATCAGCATTTTACAGAATTTATCTATTTGATGGGAAGATTTCACATATCCATAAGGGAAGATAATCTCTATTAAGTAACTAGCATTGTAAAAGTCCCTAGTTGCTTTTTCAAATGTTACCCACAGAGAACGAGAAAACTTTTAAGTATAAATTGGTTACAAAAATCTTGTCTCTGAAATCTGTGTGGCAAGAAGTCTTCAGTACACAGGTCACAAGTTGCCATCCTGTGGTGTGACTGGCAGAAAGCCAATTTACACTTTAAGAAAGGAGCCCAGAGACAAATTTTTTAAGAATTATTTTTATCGCTTTAGACTGTCAATAATAATTACATAACAATTACATTACATACTGTATTTTGAGACTATAATGTATAATATAATCTAACCTGTTAATTATTTTTTTCCCATCAAGATCTTAATATTGGATATTCTTGTGGCTATGCTTGGATATGAATAAAAAAACTCCATTCAGGAATTATTAACATTAGTGGTAACTGTAATTATGCATTACATTTTAACGGTGAGGAATAACTGAGGGAGATTAAGTTTCTGTAAATACAGGTTTTATGGATGCTTATTTAACAGATTGTGTGATAGAAATAGAATAGAATAGAAGAGAATAGAATAGAATAGAATAGAACATTTCAGTTGGGAGCGGCCTACTACAATCATCTTGTCCAGCTGCCTAACAACTTCTGGGCTGACCAAAAGTTAAGGTATGTGACCATCCTCTCAGTAAAGAAATGCTGCAAAATGTCCAGTCTAAACCTCCCCTAGTGCATCTTTTACCCATTCCCACAAGTTCTGTCACTGGATTGCAGTGAGAAGAGATCACCACCTCTCTTGCCACTTCCCCTCCTCAGGAAGCTGTAGAGAGAAATGTGGTCATCCCTCAGCCTCCTTTTCTTCAAACTAGACAAAGATAAAATCGTCAGTCACTCCTCATAGGTCTTGCCTTCCAGCCTTGTCACCAGCTTTGATGCCCTCTTCTGGATACATTCAAGAACCTTCATGTCCTTCTTAAATGCACAGGTCTGGAACTGCACACAATTCTCAAGGTGAGGCCATACCAATGCTGAGTACAGTGGGATAATCACCTCTTTTGGCCAGCTGCTTATCCTGTATTTGATGCACCCAGGAACAAAGTTTGTCTTTTGCTATTGTTTAGTTGACATGGTGGTATTCAATCAAATGCTGGACTCAATGATCTTGGAGATCTTTCCCAGCTGTAATGATTCTATGATTCTATAGCAATACAATCACAGAAAAGACAGCATTTGTACGATCAGCAGAAATCAGTTAATTGAGTTGATGCTGCTTACTGGCAAATGTCTAAGTTTTTTTAAACATAGATCGTTTGGTATCACCCCTGCACTTTTACAGACTCTGTACTGAAAGTCTCCCTGATAACATTAAATTATGCAAAATTATATAAAAGTTCTCTGATTTTCACTGTAAGTAAAGCAGAGACATAATTTAACTGTCTGTCTTTGCCAGCATAAGCATGTTTTGAATGTCTTGCTTGAAGTGCCACCAATAAGCAAGGAGCTAAGGCACTTTTAAGTCTGCATTGTCATCCAACCAAAACACCTCTGGGCTGTTTTCCCTGATATTTTTAAACTTCTAGCAAATGATCAAAGAAGGAGCCTGTTGGCATAAGAGGGAGTGCTATGACTGATAAACACCTAAAACTGTGGACTCTGCCAGGCTTACAAATCAGAAAATGGCTTACTTCAAAGAATCAGTAAGTAAAATGAGCATTGCTAAATGCGCTTAGTGAGGATAATAATGTTGCTTTTTGTCTTCTCATATTTAGTCCTATTAGACATATTGAATGATATGTTATAAACAACATTGCATTGGACAGGAGAGAAAAAGCATGTGAAACTAAACATAAAATAACATTTTTGAAAAATCAAAATTTGAAATGTTTGAGCAACAACAACACTGTGACCTGGTTAAAAAGGAAAACAAACAGCATTCATTCCATTGGGGTCTTAGAATATTTATTTCATTTTCAGTAGCAATTTCTTAAAAAAACTATGGAAGAAGATAACACAAAAGAGATGTTCCAAAGAAACAGACATCATCTAAAGACAACGTCCAAGCACTTAACAGATTTGACAACAACCTCTTGTATGATAATAATTGCCCTAATGTCCTCTGTCTCAGAATTACATTCTCTGACCTATGCTGTTATTCTGTGTGGCAAACACAGTTCACAGCAAGCAATAACCATCCTGAAATGAATTACTTTTTTGCTTTTTTTGTCTTCTAATGTTTCATCATATCAAATCAATGTAGAACACTCAGAGGAGATAACTCACTGTATAGTAATCCCTGAAAGTCAAGAGTCAAATGTTTTGTTTGATGCCTTGCATTAAGTGACCAACACCGCACTGACACAAACTTCTTCACAAACTTCTGCACAACTATCTAAGCAATCTCACACCACTTCTTCCAGTCTGTTTAAGATTCAAGATCCCCCCCTCCACATACTATTTATGGGCAATAAAAAACACAGAAATGTATTGTCCAAAAATAGCATTTGGCAACTACAAATAATTTAACTTCAGATTTCCCCTCAGAACTCTTGGTTGTTTACCAAAATGGGTATCCTGTGGATGGATTTTAATATCAATACAATAAAACTGATGGATTGGGTAACCAGAAAGCCACAACTTCCTTTAAACAGTTCTCTCTTACAATATATTTCTACACTCTTTTTCTGCTAAAGTTTGCATTTGGGTGATGACCACATCTTTGCTGTGACAAACTCTCTCCTTCATGTAAATTTTTCTTTCACAGAATCTTTATTTTTGCTCATTGTTTTAAATTTTATATCTTTTCCTCTTTCCTACACTGCCAAAATCTTTGATTTAACTTGTGGCACTTCTTCGCTGTATCTTTGCAGTATGTTCTTTGTAGCAAATGAACCAAGATCTCTGTGCTTTGGGTGCCTGTCAAAAGTGATCTGGGCATTTAAGATAAAATCAGGACTGCAATCATCATGTGTTGAGAAGTTGCTCACTTTTCCATTCCCAAATTCTACAGAGAGCTACTGACAACACTCTTAGGTACCAAGGATTTTCCATTTGGTCCATAACTGTGGAGCTTCACTGTCTGCCCTATCATGAGGGGCTTTGCCTGCTGTGAGATAGTGCGTGGAGTGCTCCATCCTCCCTTTTGTCCCTCCACTCCCATTCCCTGTGCCCAGAACCTTTCTACAGGAGTAAGCAAGAGTAATATATCTCACCTCTGCAACTCAGACATTGTCTGTCTGCTCCCAAAATTATCTGTTGTATCACCAACTCTGCAGTAATCCTACCAAGCCTTGCTTCAGATACTGTAACCAATGGACCCTCCACATCCTGTGTAGGTCCGAAAATGTGGCTCAATACCAGGTAGGTACTGGGAAAGGGAAGGTGAACAGGGCTGGGGCTTTTCTTTGCTTATTAACAAGCTGTCTCTTAAATCTATTTCACACTATGGAGAGTTTTGTATTTTTGTAATTTGGTTGTCAGACCTAGTTATATGATCTTCAGGCACAGTAGCAGTACAGCAAGATTATGTCTTATTTGGACTTCCACCAGGACAAGATTTCTGCACTGAAAATTTTCATATTCCCATCCACCTGTATGACAGAAAGTAGTAAATTTTGCATTTACAGTGGTTTCAAAACATTGAAAAGTACTGAGTATTCCCAGTAATTTACAAGGAAGAACAGTAATCTATATTAAGTAAAGTCCGATTTTATTTGTTGAAGTTATGAAGTTCTGGCCTAGCTCTGAATGATCAAAATAAAAATAACTTACTTAAAAGTAAATTAAGAAGTATATCCATAGCCACCACTTGTGTAAATAGCTCCTCTAATGGAAAGAAAGTGAATGTGTAATGCAAAATCATTTACAAAGACTGCAAGGGATTAAGGGGATTCACAACTAACAAGAAAATTGAGAGTTTATGCCATGAGCCAGTTCAATCCCTCTAGCAGAGGCTTTATTTCTGTAAACAAAAGGATATTAAAATGCACCAATTTTAGGTTCTGGGTATCATTTTTATGCACTGAAAATTAGCCATCTTACTGTTATTTTAGCTCATCATCTGACATAGCAAATCCAAACAAGACAGTAATGGTCCTTCTATTATGGGTTTCACTTCTAATTACCAAGATTATCTGATAAGCCCCAGCCTTAGTTTTCTGGGGACAAAATATTTGGAAATAAAATAGCTTGGCTAAACTGATTTAATATAAGACTGAGGGCAGAGGATTTAAAGAATATAATGTACCATGATATGCATAAACCTCAGGAAGGCATAGCTCTGTCATGAACATTTGTGAAGGTGTGAGGGTTTTAATAGCACTGGAAGATGAGGCAAAGAGCAACTCTTTGGTGAAGTATATTTTAGCAACCTGAGGAAACTATTGAGTGGTTTTAGAGAATTTGTAATGATTTTCAATATATCTCTCAAAGACAACAGGGAATATCAATTCTCAAACTCTGCAGGAAAATTTGTGTACCTAATCATTCTCATTTAGGATCACACAGAAAACCTCCAGTTTTTTATCAGCTCCATCTAGAACAGGAGTTGAAAAACAGGATTGAGTATGATGTTTTTACTCCTTTCTCTTAGAAAATAATAATCCTTACATATTTCTGAGAAGCAGAAAAAATATCAGAATATATTAAACTTGCTATGATTCATATTTCTTCCAATGCAAATCACAAACACAGGCTCCAGATTCCAGGTTTAAGCAAGAAGTTGTATTATAAACTATTCACTAAGGGATTTTAGGAGTAGCCACCACCTCCACCAGCCCTGGCCCAAGATTCCCTCTTGTCCAGCTGTCTGGGGACCTGGGGTCTCTGCTTGGGCTGACACTCAGCTGCTGCTTTCCCGCTCGCCGGTCCATCCTGTAGGAATACTGAGCCTATGTCCCAGAAAACTAAACAGAGACACACACAGAGAGAACACAGACATGGTGAGCTACACAGAGGGGTGCTGCCTTCAACCCTGCCCACATGTAGGATTGACATAAGAGGTAAGCCCAGAGAGCCCTATCTTCTTATTCTCTTGGGCTGGCAGAGACAGGAGGTCACTCATGCAAGGAACACACATGACACTCTCCTGCCCTATGAGTCACCAACTCACTGGTCCAGCTCACTGCTTGGTACAAACAAACACAGACACTTGCCAAGCATCATAGGATCATAGAATCATAGAATCACAGAATCATAGAATCATAGAACCATATAATCATAGAATCGTAGAATTGTAGAATCATAGAATATACTGACTTGGTAGGGACCCATCAAAATAATCAAGTACAAATCCCACCCCTACCTAGGACACCCCAAATATCACACCATGTGCCTGAGAATGTCCTTGAACATATGACCTTAAAGGGAGCTACATTTTTTATGCCAAGAATTGCAGACTCACAGAATGGTTGACATTGGAAGAAACCTCTGGAGTCATCTAATCCAACCTCCTGGCTCAAGCAGAGCCACCAAGAGCCAGTACCTCAGGACCATGTCCAGATGGCTTTAGAATATCTCCAAGGAGAGAGATATCCAAGTAATCTGTAGATATTCAAAGATATCTGTAGATATCTGTAGATATTCAAAGATATCTGTAGATATATGTAGATAACTTGTATCTTGTCCATACAAAAATGGGAACAGAGCCATTTAGTCATTTAGAGAAGGGGAGGCTCAGGAGTGACTCTTTATAACTGCCTGAAAAGAGGTTGTAGCCAAGTGAGGACCTCTTCTTCCAAGCAACCAGCAACAGGACAAGAGGACACAGCCTTAAGCCGCCCCAGAGGATGCTTAGATTTGACATTAGGAAGAAATTCTTCACTGTAAGGGTGATTAGACATTGGAATGGGCTGCCCAGAGAGGTGGTAGAGTCATCATCCCTGGAGGTGTTAGGTTGCACTTATTGCTATGGCTTTGGTGACATGGTGGGGCTGAGACAAAGGTTCAACTCAATGATCGCAGAGGTCTTTTCCAACCTGATTGTTTCTGCGATTCTGTGATCCCTCTTGCTGGCAGGGCTTGGGTGGTCACAGTCAGCAGGTAGAAGCCAGGAACAGGCCACTAGTAGAGAGCAAACAGGAGGGGTAGTAAAACCCTCATATGGTCTTGGGAGCTGGGTTTTGGGGATCAGGCACCAGAATGCAAATAAATTAAACTTTGCCTAAAGACACCTGCACAAAATAATCAAGACATTTTCCGAGAAAGCAGCAATAAACTACTATACAAGTCAGAGGTAATTATCAAGTGAGTGAAAAGTTCACACTGATCAGTGAACCAATTATGGACTAATTTGCATTTAAGGATCTTGTGACACAAGTCCACTAGTGATTTGTTTTAAACAGAGGTTGATGCCATTGCAAATCTTCTGAGCCCTGTGCAGCTTCAAGCTTTGCAATAAACATGGCTCTGCAGTCCTGTAGTTGTCATTTGAATATGAGACTCTCTTCTAGGGAACAAGTCCTTGCCACTGGAAAAGAAGCTTCAAGAAGATGTGTATCATGATGGCAGCTGGTAGCATTAAGCCCTTCTCCTCTCGGTCTCACTGTTGCAATCACAGATAATATCACACACTGATGCCAGTGGTGCTCATCTGGCAATGACCTACAACGAATACCTCAGGTGCATAGAGACAGAAGAGGCCCCAAAAAAGAAAACCTACACCTTCAACAATGTGAGGGGGGAAAGGTTATGTTTTACCCTCTAAAAAGGAAAAGGGAAGGGGAAGGGGAAGGGGAAGGGGAAGGTGAAGGGATAAGAAAGGGGTAGACCCCAAGCAAGCTGAATTTTTTTGNGAATTGGGGTGGAGCAGCACCAGGGAGGGATGGGGAAGGGGAAGGGGAAGGGGAAGGGGAAGGGGAAGGGAAGAGATTTTCAGCAAAGATTCCCTCATCACTTTGCTGTTTACCCATAAAGTTACACTGTAATTCTGATTTAAGAGGTCACATCCACCTTCTCTATCTAGCGCCTTAGCTACAAACACACCTAATTGTAGTGATATAACTCTTAATGGGTTTGTGGTTTTAAGCAGCTGAAATTGTCTGGTGTTATAATAGTGTTTTGGTCCCACACACCCTGTTTTGTCTTCCTCCACTCACTGAATAGTCTGTTTATTTATTTACCTGAGGGATTCCAGTGAGAATATTTGCAAAGGGGCCAGCAAACCCTTGTGTCAGCACTATGATTAGGGTCTATGAGTTGCTGACAAAAGGAAAGCAAGTGGCTCAAAGTAGAAAGGGGACGAGGTCAGAGACTGAGATAGTTAATGCCTCAAACATCGATATAAAGTTTAGTCATTATAGCAAAACAGTCTAAAGAATCTACAACTAAAGAAGCATCCCTGAAGTCCCTGACTGGGACTTTGGACTGTAAGTTAAGCCACCAAGATAAGATAGTATTGTTTAATCATCTTGGCCCAGGGAGAAACAAACAAGGCTGAGGGAGAGGAATGCATCTGTGAGAGAGACAAAATCCAGCAGCCATGCTGAGAGTCACCACTGGATGGATTTGGGGTGGGGGCGACACCACAGCCCACAGAAGCCAGGTTTATGCAGACTCCCCCTGCCAACCGAGGCGGAGGGAGGAGGTTTCAGGTGTGTGGAGTAACCTCTGGTCAGAGGCACTGAACGCCCTTACACAAACTGACGCCAACACCACAGGCCACATCCACAAGACGTTCACATGAGAAGCAGCTGAGGGGGTGTCATAATCCATCAAAGACCCCCCAAAGTGCCTCCCCAGCATCATTTCTCTTGTAAGAGACAATTGCAAACTCCCCTCCCCACCCAGGGAGGTGCCTGGATTTTCCTACCTAGCCGGAGGGTGTATTGACCCATTGGGTTCTTTGCATTTCAGGGCAACCATCATCACCAACCACAGATGGTGATATTTTCTTTATTCTGTCTCTGTCATTCTCTTTCTATGCCCCCCCCACCTATTTTATATTTCTTTCTCTTCTTTTGTCTCTCTTTTTCTCTTTCTCATATTTACTATCAAATAAAACCCGTACTATTAACTGGCATGTGGTCTCGTTTGCACCTTAATTCAGGCAGAAGAATTTCTAAGAACCCTAATAATCAGATCTTGACAGACGGAAGAACTCGCTGCCTCTGAAAAACACCATCAGAAGGATGGTATTTACTGCTATTCAGATATGAGGCAATATCAGTTACTTTGTATTGACAGCATGGAGTTGGAAAGACATCACTTGAGCATGGATACACACATTTTTAAAGACCATGTTTCAAGTTTACCTCAGCCATTTTTTTGGAAAAACATTAGAAAGGCACCACTAGAGATGGCTCTTAAAAGATCAGGGGATACTTAGTTCAGAAATTAAATCAGCTTCCAATTTTCAATCAAAGGCACTCTATATGGAACTCTTACATTCCTATGGCAGAACCACAATGTGGAGTGGCCAGAGGTAAGCTGCTGCAGCTGCTGCCTGCTTGTGATATTCCAAGGCTGTGTGCAGCATTTCTGAAAACTGGGTGTCCCTGGTGAAAGGTGAAGCTGCACTGCAGCCCCACTTGAATCTACTTCTGCAGCTCCCAACTTCATGCCCTTGCTTCATCTGTTGGAATGATATTCAAAATTCAAACAGCAGGTGTATCGCTTGTTTGTTCTTTCATATAATGGCATCCATTGATACCAAGATTGCTGTTAAATGTGTTTAGTTTGAAGGAGTAGAGAATAACATACGTAGTCCTAAGGTTTGACATGCTCTTTCAACTAGATAAGGAGACAGACTGAATCACAAATACTTCTGGGCAGCTTGTTCCCAGTGCCAATATTTGTTCACAGTGGGAGAGATATGATGACTGTGACAGAGCTCATGGTCACTTTCAGAAGACAGATTCTCATAAAAAACAACTTTGGAGAAAACATTTCATTATCAAAAGCACCTATGTGCTGCTGCCAAGACACTCAGCATCCCAAAGTTGTGCTCCTGAAAGTGACATTTAGCTTAAGAGATCCCACTTTCACTTTCTTCTGGTGTGCACATCATCTGGTGTTTCCTGCTGATTGCCAAGCTGCAGATGGCTATATTTGGATTACAGTGTCTTTTTTAGAGCTCTGATCTTTCTGTTATCAGCATGGTTAATACAAATTACAGGAAAATCTTTCTTATCCACTGGGAGTCACTAAGGGAATTATGTGAGCAAATGAGATCAAAGTTAAAGTTTAAATAAAGTAAAATGCTAACAACACTTCTTGAACAATGTTTATGTTGATAATATGGCAAAGAAAAGAAACGGTCACTGTATTCAAAATACAATTTTATAACTAATGTGCTAAACTCAATTACTTTTAAAATGCCCTCTCATTTTCATTAGAAACAGACTTTCTGAACTTGAGTGCTATAATTAAGGTAAATGTGTTTTTAGGTAGGTAATCCCCTTTTGTTTATGCCCGCTAGCTACATATTGACTGTTCTCATCTGTATTAGCACACAAGCACTGTATTTTAATTAAGTAAATAGAGTTTCCAATTAGCAAACCTTAATACTTCACATATTTAGCCTAAGTATTTGAAGTTCTCCAGGAATGTTTTTTATCATTCAAGTTAGTTTTGCATACTTGTCATGTGCAATTAGGTACCTCAACTAAGAGTTTACTCAATGCTTATTCAGTGACTATGTGCAAGTCAACTGAAATACTTATAAGCAATAAGCAAATACATAAAAAATAAATAAGCAATATTTATTTGCTTTTGCTATTAACAAAGGAAGAAACCATTTATTGAAATTAAGAACTATTCAAAGACCCTAACATGTCAAATTATACACTGAAAGGCAACTGAGTTATATATTTATTAAATCACTTCTGATATACATGAAAGTAACTTCCTGCTCGGAACCTGCTACAAGAAAACATTTTAGTAAGAAATATGGGCTTCAGCTCTGTTATGCCTAAGGAAAGAAAACTATCATATGTCAGCAAAGGTCTGCCTATATAGGAATCCCCAAGTGCTGAAAGGCTTCTATAAATTATCTATAATGTACTGTGAGTTAGTTGCACTGTTGCCTGGAAACCCAATGCTTAGATCTGACTCATCTGGGAAAGATGTTAAAAATAGTAGCAGACACACTTGTCAGACTCTCAAGTAGGATTAACTTTAGTATGTCTGGGATGCCCTGGAAGTTGTGACTTTTTCCAATTTCCTATGGACAGTATTAAATAGGCAGGAATGTTCCATGGTGTTCAGAAATGTTTGGGAATGTTCAGCTGAGACCATATTTCCATTCTAAATTTGATTTTCCATAGTTCATATGGGAAAAGATGTGAGCAAAGATGCAGAGATTTGGAGTAATTCTTTGTCTTCTATTATCATTTTGAAGTTAGACATTTTTCCAGCTCAGATGTTTGATATTAAATTCCTGATAGACACAGCACATTTATCTATCTACTGAAATTTGGTTTGTATTTATATTTAGGAATGGGCATAGTGGGCATAAACTGCCCTACAATTTCAAAATGTTCCCTTTATTTTTTTTTACAGTAACATGCAAAGAGCACAGCAGATTAAGTCATTGAGCAAAGTAGGTCACACTTTCAATCTTTTATTGTAAATAAAGGAAATAAAATATTCATCTATTATATCTGCTGTGTTTTCACTTTGAAAATATAAATAAGTGTCCGTGAAAAACTTGAGCCACCTCAATTG
This sequence comes from Pardalotus punctatus, assembly GCA_013400915.1. NCBI lineage: Eukaryota > Metazoa > Chordata > Aves > Passeriformes > Pardalotidae > Pardalotus > Pardalotus punctatus. The sequence goes on along the minus strand of VZTX01026572.1, from coordinate 423,738 downwards.
GATGGAATAATCATTCATTTCAAATACAGTGCTGTCTAATACAAAATATATCTAAAAGACACAGTATTTCACATATCAAACAACAGGATTTGTACAAACTTCAATGTTTCGGTGACCTAAATGTAGTCGTGAAAAAATTACCTTTGCAATACGAAAAGCCAAGACAGCAAAGTCCTGTCAGAAAGTGCTAATTTTAAATCCTAGGATCTGTCATGAAGGACATGAGGTTAGGAGCTTCTGGCACCACTCCCTTCTCAGTAATTAGGGTATTAGCTAATAGTAACTGTTTAGCATGTCATAATGACAGAGAGTAGCACTTGGATCTCACACAGCCTGAGCTTTACAGTTGACCTCCATCCAGAAACAAACTGGGAGTCACTGGATATCAATGTTGCACAAACGCAAAATACTACCCATGTGGGCAACTGTATTTTGTTGACACTCTCCTTTCCATTTCAGCCTATAGACCCACGCAGAGTATACAATAGCAATTTTATCTCAAACTCACAGAAATAATAGATCACTGTGGCAAAGGGTACCTTGAAATAAAAAGGTTTTGCTCTCCTTGTCAGTCATAGCTATTACTAGTTGTGTTTCAGACAAAGGCGCAAATTCCCATGCTGTAGTGATATACCTTGGATAGGCCTGCATGGGGATCCCAGGCTGGCTCAGAATGAGTTAGGTTCAGAAATGGAAATGATGGATCAGCAGTGCATAGACTAATCACCCTCCTAGCCATATTTATTAGGCAGTCAACACAACTCTGACGCAGGTATGTTGTTTCCATGAGCTGAGCCTTTGTCTACACTGCAGTGCAGATGAACCAGTTCACTTAGAGCAAGCTGTATTGCTGGTGAAGTGTTGTTTTTGATTGACAAACCAAGCTATTTATTACAAAAATAGGCCATTTGAATAAAACAGTGATGCTGGTCTACCTAACCATCTGGATGCTGGCCTACCTAACCATCAAACCAACTTTTAAATTGCACAAACCACAGTGGTGAAATATTCCATATAGCTATATGGAAAGCTTACTAATAGTAATGATCAATTTATTGTGCTAGATTTGAGACAGTTTGATAATATCAAAGAGCCTCAATCTATATAAGAAGAGGGCTTATTTTCATGACCTGTTCCAAAGTACTGACAAAACCAAAAGCACATAATGACTGTACCCTTGCAAAAGGCATAAGGGTCTACTATTTTTTAAGAAAGAACAAGAAGAAAGAATCATTGTTTCTGTAGGTATGGGTGGGGGGGCTTTTTTGTGAGTCTCCTGGTTCACATATGACCTTTAGAATGTAAATAGGCACCTTCAGCTGGGGAAGCTGGCTAAGGTCTGGATGATTTAATTTACAAGAATTTTATGCATTTAAGCATATAACAATCATTCATTTATGTATTTGTCTGTCTATCTGTCTGTCTGTGTATTCTTTGGCAGTGCAGAATCTTAAAATCAAAGAAAGCAGGATCCATTATGTGAAAGAGACATCACTCTCTCAAACAATCACTCACTGTCTGAATATCACATGCACTACATGCCATGCAAAGAGCTTCATTTATTTGTCAGAATAGCTATAACACTCTTCACATCAAGCAAAATAATCTGCTGTTGGAGTGGTTTCTACCATCTCGGAGAGTCCGAGAAGTCCCAAGCCAGCAGAAGCATGCTGGTGGGACAGTTAAACCCCTTGGATGTTTCTTCTGTCCCAAAACCATGGTAACCTTTGTATGTTAATCCCTCTGTGTTGGTTGGTTTCAACATGATCCCTCGCTCCTCCCCTCCCTTCTCCCCATTGGATTGTTGTATCTTCCCACCCTCTCTCCAACCCTGTTGGCCCAAAACGCTATATCCCTGCGCCCCCAGCCTTCCCTCTTCCTCTTTCACCTCCGGACTTGCTTGAGAATAAAACCTCAATTTTATGCAATTGAGCCCTCTGACATTCACTATCCTGAGGACACATGAAGTATCTGGCTCTCGGGTATGTGTGTTTGTGCTTTCCAACAGCATAGGTGTGATAAAAGTCTCCTTGCACAGTACCAGACTGCACTGGCCGAAGTGGTCCAATGTCAGAGACCCACCTGGAATATGCAGGGACCTACTCCACCCCACCATTGCCCAAACACAACAATCTACATCAGTGAAAATTAATTAGTGCATCAGGTTATTTTGTTGCCATGAATACAACCACTGGGAAAAATTATTCCATGGCAGCTCAATAGCTTACAATGGTCTCTTCATAATATTGCCTTTCCAGTATAAGAAACATAGACCTTTGATTTTGCTTGAATCCTCCAGCCTGGTGAACAAATTCTGTTTTGCTTTTGTTTAGTACTATACTCAGCAGGTCAGCTTAACAAGAAACAGGTATCATTTGCATTCATGATAAAATACATGAAAAAATAAGCTGACATTCTTTTAAATATACACAGGGTAATTTGATTTTTCTTTTGGTAATGCAACTTTCTTTTCACTTTATTTTTCACAGCAAAAAGATAAATTGACATAATGTTTTATCTTCTATACTTTCTCCTTTGACTGCAAGTATAGACTATGGATAGTGTTTTTAATAAAATGCTACTATTCTATATGGAAAATTTATGACTTTATACTTTAGGATACTTAGGAATTGGACTATTCATTTTGAAAGATATGCTAACAGTTTTGAACAAATAAAAAATGTCCAATTCTTCAACTACTCTAGTTTGAAACATAAATTTAAGCAGAACAATCTTTTCCCTTCTTATGAAACCAAGCAGATGCTGATGCTTTATTTTGCCTCTTTCTAAACACATTAATGGAGAAATAAAGACACAGGTAAATAATAAATGGTAGCCACTGCTAAATAAGGAACAAAGTGAGGAATCCCATTACAGAAGTTCTGCCTGTCACAAATCAGAACTCCAGTTCTGTGCTGCAAACATGTATGACTAAAGGACACCTAGGCGCAACTTGGAAGATCACTCACAAGTTTGCATGTCTTAGAGTGTTTTAAGACTGAATCCTATAGACTACAATAAAACATTCAGATCTGGCCTTAAAAACCAGAGTGAGTCCCATGCTAGAGCACTATCTTATAACTCCTATGATTGGTTTTATAGCCTTTTAAGGAGAAAAAGCTGCTGTTCCACTACAAAGAAAAGCTGCAGACACTGGATGGAACTATTCCAGTTCTAATTAACCTGCCTAAATACTAATTTAGGTGGGAGAAGTTGTATTTAATCATTCAGGTTTGCAAATGATGGCCATGAATGAGATCCAGAGAGCCCATTTAGGTGCTTAAAAGAGTGAGTCATGTATTCTCAGAAAGTCTATTCAGAAAGCCAGACATCTCCATCTGTAGCCAGCCAGTCTGTCAGCATCTGTTATTCATCACCATTCAGATTTTGAATCATGGACATTCCTTATGCACCTTGCACAAGTATGCAAAGACAGTAACAGTGTAGATATAACGCATTAATATAGTTATATTTAAAGTCTATTTTCTTCCCTAAATAATCCTCCTCACTGGACATTTTCAAGCCTTCTTAAAACACATCAAAAGCAATAAGCCCAGCAGAAAGCACTGCCTTACTGGCTAATGTTCTGGTCATGACAGGAATTTTTAAGGGAAGAGGAGATCTGTATTCCACCTCATATTTCACATTGTTTGGATCTTGGTCACCAGAAACAGCCATAGACAGTAGAACAAAACAGTAGGGCAAAAAGTAGAGCTTCTTCTCTGGGGAACAGGCCAGCTGTAAGGTGAGGATAAGTAACACTCCTACTTTTCTGTGTCCTTCATGTTCCATGATGAGATTAATATTTTCCAGCTTTGTCACAAAGACCATGGAGGAGGCATCTGGCTGGTGCCACTTGGAGAACTGAGTTGCTGCAGCACGGAGCACACCTGGATGATGCCTCCTACACCATTCTGCTGGGGCCATATGCGCATACAGGAAGTTCCCAGAGACACCCTCTCATGCTAAATCCCTACATTTTCTCATATAGATGTCATTACAACAAGGAAAATATGCCTAAAGTAACAACTGATTTGCTGGCTTTTGTGATGTTTGCTCTCCCATTCACTTTTTTCCATTTGTCTGCTGTTGCCTTTGAGATTTTATTAATCTACATACTGCAGCAAATAATGATTGTATTTTAAATATCAGAATTCAGTCTCATACTATGAGGCTTGGAGAGACACAATTAAAAATGCATATATCTGGTTATGTGTAGGAAGGTCCATTTGCTCCCCTGACATTGAAGAGTAGTTTGAGGTATAGGCTGGTGCATGAGCTGGTAGTATTTCTGTACACGTTACAGCTTGGAGGAATGACAGGCTGATTGTTGTATGGGGGGTTGTAACTTTAAATAACTTGCAGGACACTTGCAGTCCGTATGTTAGACCTTTTATCTTATTGTGAACTTCAATAAAAGGTAGAATAAATATTTTTTCTTTTTTTTAAATAATATCACTTCGCTGTAGTAGATCAGATGAACAGTCTATCAAGTCTATTTTACCTCTATCAGTCTCTATAGCTTTTGAAGAAATACATATGTGTATACATGTGTATGTGTTTGGACAGAGGGTGAATGCTTGTATTAGTGAAAACTTACTGCGCAAACATGTTATATCTGTCCAACTGTTTTTAATACTCTGCACTTATCAAAGATTGTCATCAGTTTTATGGGATCTGGCAAATCCAGTTGGAGAAAGCAACTGTGTAAAGTAGTAGAATAATCTGAACCATTTGATTTTCTGTGATTTTTTAAAATTTAACTTACCACTATATATAAGGCTATCTAAAATTAATGAAAGCCATACTAGTGGAGGAGAATCTGTGTAACAAATAGATTTCCCAAAGTAATTGGAAGTGGGAAGTCATGTTTTTTGCAGACTCCATTTTAGGTTTAATGGTATTTGGTATCTTTAGCAATGACAGGTAATAAAACTACCATAATAAAATCCCATGATACAAAAAATCATTGATTAGACCATAACAATAAGTCACTTATATGGATCTAAGATCATAAATGTATATTTGCATATTAGGAAGTAAAATCATTATGGAAATTGTGTTATACGCAGCCATTTCTCAAAAAAATGGCTTGGCTAAAGCGAGGGAACATAGAACATACCCTCTCAGCATGATATGCTGGCAACAAAGGCTAACACAAAGCATGACTAAACTGGGGAGCTTGGATCTGGAATAAATCCAGAGAAGAGCACTAACAAGTACTAAAAATGAACCTGTGGATTACTGTATTCAGTTCTGACAGTTACATCTCAAAAAGAGTGTTGAAAAATGGGGTGACCTTCAGCAAAGAACAAGACAGATTTTAAACTCCTCTCTCCTTCAAGGCAATGAATCTCACACTTGTACCTGCACAGGCTTGCCATGTTAAGGGATGTTCCACCCACAAACATTACTCTAGTCATAAAATGAGCCAGATACTTTTCAAATCTAGCTCTGATATTTTATTCTATGACTTCCTGTGGCTAAGAATTCCATACCCTGAGAATAGATATGTTCATAAATCACCTTAATAACCATTGTTGAAAAGTAGGTGTTTAGGGAGTTTTCAAACTACAGGTTTTTTTCCTGACATATGGTAAGAGCTCTATTGTGCACAGGGAATTCTGATAGACTTTAAAACTTGCAACAGGAAGTATTATAAACCATAGTAACTACAGTTAATATACCCAGCTTCTTCTACAATGCAATGAGATAAAGTATCTCTTTCCTATATTGTATAATGACCTGGAAAGGTCATTAAATATATTTTTATGTGATATCTAGTAACAGTTACCAATTTGTACTATGTTATAATGTTAATATGGTTATGCCCCCACAATTATAAATTATATAAAAATGAGTTACTGTGTACAAAAATTAGTTTTTAAAGGGATGATAATTTGTCCTTAATAAAAAAAATCTATAATCTGGGGACAAAAGCAAATATTGGGAGCACAGAAATTTTATTTGAATTAAAATTGTTGTCTAATTGAAGAAAACATTGACAGCTCATCTAATGTAACTTTAAATAATAACTAGGAATTTTGAAAATTTAATTTAGAGTAACAGATGTAAAAGTTAGCATGATGAAGGAATAAAATTCAGCCATAATATATGGCTAATTTTCTTAGACCAGTAACTTCTGTGAGTTTACATGGTAAATATTGTGCAATATTTAAATGCTTAATGTGTTGAATGTGTGTTTCCATACCATTAAAAAAGTAATTTCTAGAAGCTTCAAATGTAGGGCAGCATGGGGGGGGGGGGGGTGACACTTCTGCCTCAGGGAAGACACAACACACTATAAACTGCAAGATATAGAACATGTGAAATTTTTTAAAATCAAAACTAAAAATATCCAGGTTTTATTTCACACAAATAGCAAAACTCATGGCTTCCTTCTGCACCTTCAGGACCTTGAGAGAAGATAAAAAGCTCTGTAAATTTTGGTAATCTGCTTCACACTGGCTTCACTCATCATCAGAAATACTTCAGATAATCTCTTCTTAAACTCTAGTTCAGCAATGCCATAACTTTACTGCTGAGCAGCCCTTGCTCTGCCAGTGGTGCCATGCGGTGCAGCAGTGTTGGTCCTTGCGTGTCACCTGCCCAAGTCTTCAGCTGCCCACACAACCCTGAATCTACAATCTCTTAAGCTGGTCATCGGTATGGTAGCAACACTGATAATAACATTTCAAAACTAGGTGTCCTGGTTTTGGAATTTTCTGATATAGGCATAAAGAAAGGTATTATGTGGCCAATAAAATTAAACAGAAAGGCAGCTGTGAGGTATTTTCAGAAATTAATTACATGGAACTCTATAAATACCATGTCTTCACTGGTTTTATTGCAAAATACTGGTCATCAACTTTCTTGAAGACCAATCTCATTCAAGATTGCAGGACTTCATGGTTTAGGACAGGCAAACTCCAAACATTTTAAGGCTTTTTCTCAATTTTTTGAATAGCAGTTCTTGATGTTACTAAGAAAAGAAAGCCACCTTTGCTGAAAGAATATATATAAAAAATCGATGTGAAAAGAACAGTTGAATATCCAGGACTGCCACTAACAAGTACATTACAAAAATATTGTTTCTCCCTTAAGAAATGGGAGAAAACTCAGGAAACACAGAGGCTTTGTGATCTGTTCAACATTTTTCATGGAATAAATGACAGCAGTACCATGTGAGTTAAACTGCATATTTTTGGAGTTGCACTTACTTTCATTTGTGGGTGTGTTTTTTTTTCCCTGTCTCACTCAGGAAGCATTTAAAACCCCAAAGCTGCTTAAGCCTAATACCAGAATTCCTGTTTGTCATAGAAATGCTGACAGACTTCTACCAATTGCAGAGAAGCAGCCACCACTTCACAAGTACAAAACTTAGACATAAGTACAAACCCTTCACTGTCAGGCTCACTGCTCTCAGCACAGTTTCTCAATCACATGGCTATGACCAATCAGTACAAGCTGTCCCATATTCCCATCTCCTGTGGTTTGCAGCACTTCAGGGTGTGATCCTGCCCTTACAGATGAGGTATGCTGCCCTCCATAATGGATCATGGTGTTTGCATCTCAGAAATCTTAAAATACAATGTTTCAGTTGAAAAGACCCTACAAAATTCATCCAGTCCAACTGCAAATGGCTACTACATTTACTAAATTTAAATATGCTTAAAGCATGTATAAAATATAATTTATTAATGTGACTATAAAAAGAGGTATTAAAATATGTACAGTCAGAAATATACTCTAGATTTCTTTTTAATGCATATCTATTTCTACAAATGAGAATTCACAAGCTCTCTTCCTATTTTATTCTTCATTTGCAAATACCATTAATACTCTCAACAGGAGACTTACTTTTATGCCTAAAAGCTGATGAAATCATCTAAGCATCTTGATCTTGAGTACTGTGAAAATTAAGCATCTCTGTGCCTCTACAGTACTTCAAAAGGAAACATGGAACTTTCAATTTCTGGAGTATAGAATCCATGGTATAACCTTTGGAAAATATTAGAATGAGACAAAGGTCTACATGAAGCCTGTTACATACTCTTACCTACTTAACATCTGAAGTTTACCTCTAATTTTGGACTCTTCAGGATACATATAAGTGAATGACTCTCTGTATACCTGCTGTGGCAGAGTTCACTGCTGCCCCCACTTAAGCCATAACCACCAATGGTGGTTGTGATGGCTGCATCGAGCTTACTCTGGACTTTGAGGGACAGATGACAACAGGGTAGCCAAAGGCCATCTGGATCAGCGACCCAGATGTCTTGCCAGCATGCAAATAAGAGGATAAGTCAGTTAACTTTGAAATCTTAGCTAAGTACTGTAAAGGATTGATCAGGTGTATATAATCCTTTAGACCTAAACCATTGACCTAGTCTGGGTGTAGGAGTGGATCCAGCCACATCTATACTCCCCCCTGAGAGGTGGTTTAGGACACAAGGGAGTCTTCTCTGAACCTCATGACTCAACTGGTGTTGAGGCTCCTAGCAGTTTTGCCTGACTGTTCTCTATGCAGTAAATAATCTGACATAATTTTCCATCAAATCTTGTCAAACCGCTGTTGCATTTACTATCAAACTTCATTATATCAATGAAGTGTATTGTTGCTTCTCTCTTACAAGTGAAGTGTATGGCTCCATCCACAACATCTGTATTAAAGGAGAAGGTTCTGATGCACAATTTAGTATCAGTAAAAGGTGAAAAAGCATGATGTGCTATAGACAAAATGCTAAACAACACATTTTTGTACTGTTAAATAATTTCATGTACTGCTTTCTTCAACTTGTGTCACCCTTAGCAATGATATTGACTTTTACCTCAAATTTAGGGGATGCTGGTTTTTGAATTTATTTTTCTAATTCACATCAATGAAAGCATCAATGAGCTGATAGTTGATTAGTGACTGGTATTAGTCCTTGCTTATTATTCTGGAATTATTTACTGTATTCAAAAGGGAAGCAGGTTGATTCATCGGAATGATCATATTTAATATCTTGTGCCAAATGTCTGGGAGAATAATGAATTATGACTAAGGACAGACATCTTCATTTTGTCTGTGATAATTTGAAAGTCACTCAGATGTTATTGGTTCAGAATTGAGTGCTATGGAGATTTTATTTTATGTATTCATTCATTTCACCTGTGGGAACAGATAGGATGATGGAAAGTAAAATTAATAATGAAAAATAGGGTGAAATTGGAGCAGAGACTAAGCAGAATGAAAAATTAGCTAAGAGCTCTGTATAGAAGCAGACAGAAGGGAGAATGGAAAAAAAAGAAAACAGCAGTAGAGTTGTCAGCTTTAAGCCTGTAAACAAGGAAAAAAAAGAATAGTGATGTCCAACTATTAGTGATGCTATACCAAAGACTCTCTAGGATGTGTAGCTCATTCTCACAAAAAGTTGTATTTCATGAGATTTGCCACATCCTAGTAAAAACTACTAAACTTAAAAGTAAAACTTGCACAGAACTAAGCCTTTGAAAGTTAGGGTACCAGTCCTCTGACAAAAATTAATGCCTAGCTTTGATCAAAACATTTGTTTTTTCTGTCTCCTAATTCTTCATTTATTAATAAGAATTAAAACATTTCTCCTAAGAAAGGTTAATAGGGTCAAATCCACTAATAAGTGGTTCAAGCACTACTTAAGCCCTCTTGCCAAGTCATTTCTTCCTGACACATTCATTTTGCATAGGACTTTCCACATCACATACAATCCAGTGATAAAGTGCATTGTGTGCATATGATTTTTTCTTGAACCTGCAGTCAGGACATGAAGCTAAATGAATGTCAGAGCATGCCAGAAAGAAGGCACCTGCTTATGACCAGTGCTTGTATAGACCTAAAGTTTTGTTGGAATCAAATAAACAATATTAGTATGACATAAGACCAGTCAGTGGGGAAGACCAGCCTGACTGAACAGGGAGCTTTCACTGGAACTCAGAGAAAGAAAAATAGTTTACCACTTTTGGAAGGAGAGACAGGCAACTCAGGAGCACAAGGATGTCATTAGGTCATGTAGAGACAAAAATAGAAAGACAAAATCCCATCTAGAACTCAATCTGGCCACCACTGAAGAAGATAACAAAAATTGTTTTTACAAACGCATTAATAACAAATAGAGAGCCAAGGAGAATCTCCGTCCATTATGGGGTGTGGGGGGAACATTGCCACCAAGAATAAGGAAAAAGTTGAGGTACTTAATGCCTTCTTTGCCTCAGTCTTTTACAGTAAGCCCCCGAGCTGGTAGACAGGGACAGGGAGCACAATAATCCCCCACTAATCAGGAGGAAGTAGTTAGTGACCTGCTCTGCCACCTAGACACTCACAACCCTATGGGATCAAGTGTGATCCACCCCAGGGTACCAAGAGAGCTGTTGGAAGAACTCACCAAGCTCCTACAACTCCATCCTTAATCAGCAGTCCTGGTTAACCAGCGAGGTCCCAACTGACTGCAGGATGGCCATCTACAAGAAGGGCCAGAAGGAGGATCCAGGAAAATGCAGGCCTGTCAGCCTGACCACAACGCTGGGGAAGGTTATAGAATAGATTATCTTGAGTGACATCACATGGCACATGTAGGATAACCAGTGGATCAGGCCCCGCTAGCATAGGTTCATGGACAGCAGATTCTGCCGGACCAACCTGATCTCCTTGTATGACAAGGTGACCTGCCTAGTGGATGAGGGAAAGGCTGTGGACATTGCCTGCCTTGACTTCACTGCTAAGTCACTGTCTCACAGAATTCTTTTGGAGAAGCTGGCAGCCCATGTCACAGACAGGTGTAGTTTGCTGAGTAGAAAATTGGATAGATGGCTGAGACCAAAAAGTGGTAAATGGAGTTAAATCCAGCTGGTGGCCAGCTGGTGGCCAGTCACAAGTAGTGTATCCCAGGGTTCAGTGTTGGGGCCAATCCTGTTAAATATCTTTGTCAATGATCTGGATAAGGAGATTGAGAACAGACAATACTAGGTTGGGAGTGTTGATCTGCTGGAGGGGAAAGGCTCTGCAGAGGGATCTGGTCCAGCTGGATCGACATGCCAAGGCACATATGAGGTTCAACAAGGCCAAAGGTCAGTTCCTGCCCTTCAGTCACAGCAACCCCATGCAGAGCTACAGGCTTAGGGAAGATTGGCTGGAGAGCACAAGTTTTATGAGGAGTGGCTGAGGAAACTGGGATTGTTCAGCCTGGAGAAGGCTAAGGGGTGACCTTATCACACTCCAGAACTATCTACAAGGAGGTTCTTGTGAGGTCGTGATCATCCTCCTCTCCCAGACAACTAGCAATAGGACAAAGGAAAATGGCCTCAAGTCACACCAAGGGAGGTTCAGCTTGGATATTAGGAAAAATTTCTTCCCTGAAAAAATGGTCAGGTATTAGAACAGGTTCCCCAGGAAAGTGGTGGGGTCACCATCCCTGGAAGTATTCAAAAAAGGAATGGCTCTCCATGATGTGGTTTAGTGGGCACAGCCATACTCAGTTGAAGGTTTGACTAGATGATCTCAGAGGTCTTTTCCAACCTTAATGATTCTATGATTTTATGATAAACCTGATGTATACCCTCTATCACTACTCACTGAAGCAAATGAATTTTTTAAATTATTTTGGTTTTTCCAGGAAACCATCTTACAACTAAACTAAACTTACCCCCTGCTGTCTTCTGTCACCAGTCTCACCAAAAGTACCAATCACCCTACTCATTGCAGGCACCTTGTCAGGACAGAACAATGGCCTCCAGAGGAATCCTTTTCTGTCAGCTGTAGAAAATGTGCCCTGGGTATTGCAGGGTTAAAACTCAGTGTACCCTGGACATTGCAGGATTAAAGCTTAATGTGCTCTCTTCAAAATGGTTAGTATACTTGAATTTAGTGGTGATTCAACACAGAAAAAAATTACAATCACAATTTTGCAGCTCCTTTCATAACCAAACAACTAGAATCAGCAAAAAATGCAGAATATACAAAAGCATACCGATCTGTTTGGGAGGTTTTGTTGTTGTTTTCGTTCAAGCACCTTGGTCTAAATTTTGATTCTACTTGAGACTAACAGCAGTATTCCAGCTATCTTCAGGACTGTTGGGAGCTGCTCCACTGAGATGCTGTGCTGCACACTATTTTTTGATATTATTAGATATACAAAATAATAGACAAATTCACCTAGAAAGCCTAATTTTAAAGGGCTCCACAAGAGTCCTCTTGCTTCCTATTATTTACTAACTAAAACAATCTTACAATATTAGGAGTTGATTTGCATTGGATACCAAGAATCTGTTTAAACCTGAATACTGTCAGGTCTTTGTTTCCTTCACAAACAACAATGATGTTCATTTCATATATTATTGCAATAGTGTCAACTATTTTGTGATCTTTGGAATGCCTGTTGCTATGTTTTACAAACAGTGTCTTTTGGGAGATAAAATACATTCTCTGCAAGGCCCTGAAAAGTGAAACACAAAATTTATCTTTCAGTTCTTCAAATCAGCAGTCATCCCTTTGATGAGAAAATAATGACTGATTAATGTGTTTGTCTAGGTAAACACAAATTATTGATATGCAAATATCAATAAGATAGTTGTGTATCAATGATGAAAGAATATCTCCACAGATTAATAGGAAAGCCTAAGGACACCTGGATATTTGATTTCAGACACAAGAATTCTTATTGTTGTTGATATCCAAGAGGTTTTTTTAAGAACTGTTTTGCATACCATTACTACGTGATACAAATGCAGTGTTCTTATGATTTTGTTGTTTTCGGTTGTGGTTAATTATGCATTTCAGCCCTGACTTTGGGGAAAATGCTAAGCGCACATTTAACATCAACCATGGGAGTAGTTTCATGAGCTTCCCAAGACCAAAGTTTATAATTGGGCCAAGAATACCACTCAGATTTTGTTTACATTTCTCTCCAAATCCAAGGTTTATCCTTCCTAACAGTAAGTACAAACTTCTGAATCTTACACAAGATTTACAAGCACTGTAAATAACAATATAACTCAAGATACATACACATATTTTTTTTAAAAGCCATAAAAGTGATACTGCAGACTAGAGAATGTTGCCTGAGGAGCAAAAAACAGATACGGTATTCTAATAAAAGCAAGTACGAAATGGAAAGCAAATTATATCTGGATGAAAACAGTTGCTTGGATAAGAAGAAATTCTGCAAGCATGTTAAAAGATGACAAAGGATTCAAAGGAACCTATTTATAAAACAGGAGGATTGCATTATGACACATTTTGCTGACTTTACATTGGAGAAGCATGGAACATGCTTTGATGTTTCAGAAACTGCTGTTTCTTTGCCACTTTACCCACACTATTCTGATCCATATAAAAGGTCATCCAGTAAAAAAAAGAGCCAAATCAAAGATGATGATGTGAGTGAGGACTGCAGAAATAATATTGACGCACAGAAATAATGGACAAAAGGGTCAAGGGAAACCTTATACTGAGACAGGTCTGCAGATTTATTGACCATCCTTAATCATACCTATTGATTTCCAAATGGTGTCTGAAGGAGCCATGCAGTATCAACCGCTGCAACTACTGCTCAATGCAATTGGTAGAAGTCAGCAGATAAGTTTCTGCTTGTAGTTATAAAACGAGTATGTTTCCTGGAGGAAAAATAAGGTAACTCCACTGTAACAGATGAACCCGGAATACAATTAAGCTTTAAATAAAAGTTTAACATTTGCTAATCACTTATTTGCAATATTTAGACATACTTCTTGAAAAAATCTTGAAACGTTCTGAGGAACAATTCAATATTTTTCTTATATTTGCCTCAGTGATGCAAGTGAAGATCTACAAAAGCACCTGCATCACCAATAGGCACTGTCTACTCTTATCACTGTGCAGTCTCCTCTAAAACAAAGTAGATGCAGGATTCCTTGCAGGGGCCTCACGTGCATGTTTGAATTTTAAAGATATTAGTATAGTAAATGGAATAGGTGCTGAGGAAGCTGAAAGAAGACATAGTGTGGTATTTTGATATTCACATTTGATGGTCAGGATAGTCAATGTGTATTGCTGGTTACTTCATTTTGTTCTGATGACACGCTTTCATTCTGAGATACGCTTCTAAGAATTATGTAAGGCTGTTTGAGAAGGAAGAGAATGGAAAGCAGCTTCATTTCACCATTGAATGGCTTTGCTGCACAGATAACAAGACCTGATCCTCTTGTTTAACAACTGGGATTACAGGTACACCTACAATAATTACTCCTACAAAACTACCAAACAGTCCTTTGGCCTGAGCAACTAGATGACCTCAAACCTCTGCATAACAGAGCACACAACAGAAAAGAATATATTTTCGGATAAAAGAGAGCTAAAATTATCATATAGTCCAACTGCCTGATGACCTCAGGGCTCACCAAAATGCAGGATTACTTTCAAGCACAGGAGTATTGCTTATTAACTCCACATATTACTTTTCCTCTATGCCTCATTTCCTGAACAGTGTAGAGTAAGGGCTGCTGTAAGATTCCTTGCTCTAGGCTTCTGGCCAGACTCTTTCTCCTAGCAACTGGGATACCTGGGATTACCTGCTCTTAACCTGGGATGAATTCAGACTTCACCAGCAGTCTTATTATAGATGGTGGTGATACTCCACCATTAGCCTTCTCAAAATAACACATTTTTAAGTTCATTAAATCAGATGTCTGAAAAAATCATATGCAGGATTCTTCCTAATAGAACATATATAATTAGAGTAAAAAGAAAGGTATGAGAATTGGAGAGGAATCCTGTAGGATATGGAAAGAAGAACCACATGAAAGAAAGGGAGGAAAACCAAGAGACTCAATAGGAAATTAAACAGGAAAAAACATTAGAAAACGGAAAAAGGAATATGGCTTGTTCAAAAATGACTAGAGACTTTGAGAATGCTCAGTTTCAGCTGTTCAAACTTTAGGTGGCCAAAGGACCTTGACTTCATGGGAAAGTATTTACTCATCATTGAAAACTGGTTTTATGGTATCTCTGGTTAAATAAAAAATATAAGGCAGGCAAAATCTCTTGAAACATTTGAGCTACTGAAACCTAAAATCTTCTCTAAAGGATGTATAGGCTGCATAAAACAAATAGTAAGGAAATAGAAAATTATTAGGTATTAAAATTTAGGAGATAGAACATAAACAAATAGTGCAATAGGTTTTTAAAAATCAACTATTTACCTGGATACAAAAAAGTTGTAAAAGATTATCAATAATGCATATTTGATAGTGATGAACTTATGTTTTTATTTCAACACAGTTTTTCCTTAGCATCTACAGAGCAGCCATTACTCTGTACCATTCTTAAACTACCAGCAAACTAAATTCTAATCTACCATTTCCAATCAGGAATCACAGACTACATGCAGATCCTTATTTTTGAGATATATATGGAGTATTAGTTACTTGCAAAGAGCAAGCAAATATCTGTATTGGCCATCCTTTTCATTTCATTGGCCTTCATTATTTGTTTTTCAAGATAGCAGCACACATAAAGTGGGCCCAGACGTATTTTCTCCATAAGGCAGATTGTGAGAGCTATTTTTCTATTTAGCAATCCTATCCTTTGGCACCCAATAAGAGCACTTGCTCCTGAATCTAAATACTCCTAATAGTAACCAGTCAACATTTAGGACCATCTTTGGGATATCTTTTTATCCCATTCCATCTTTGTTCAAATTATTTTTCTTTTGTTTTGTGTCTGAGTTGCTTGCTGCCCACCCTCCACCTAGCTGCAGAGTTCCTGGTACCTCTTGCTTGTTATGNCCACAGCGCCCCCTGCAGCCGCGGGGGAATCATTGCACCTGCCCTGCCCAGCTGGGAGCCAGCAGCGCCCCTGCTGGCTGTGACCGGAACTGCAACAAAGGGGAAAGTGCCTGACAGCCCAGAGCAGACTGCCACTGGGTTTTTCTGGTTTTGTTTGTTGTTGCTACTGTTGTTGTTGCTTGTTATTTAGTGATAAAAACTAGCAAAGAAGTAAATCACTTTTCCCGTAGCTTTTTCCTCTATCTTTACCTGAAAGCCCCTGGATTTCAAAGTTATAATAATTCAGAGGGAAGGGGGCATCGTATTCTCTATTCCAAAGGATGTTCCCACCTTCCTTGGCAGACACCTGTCTTTCAAACCAAGACAAGGACACAAATTGCTGATTGACTTATTCACAGCTCTTGCTCAGGCCTTCCGATCAATTTTAGAGACACAGGAGCAGTGTACCTCAAAAAATCAAATGAACAGAGGGAAAAGGGGCTTGTTCTTAAAACAACATTTGCTAGCTGCCTCTTCAGATAAGGAAATGCACAGCACGATGTGTGTGCTGGCCAACCTCCAAATCCCACCATGAATCCCTGGACCAGATCCCAGAATTTGAATTTGATCAGGGGATGCCTGGAAAGGAGACGTTGCTGGCCTTCCACAAGGAAAAACTATTCTGTTTTGGGCAAGGGGAGATAATGCTCAACCTGAGGAAATGTGCAGGTGGTGGCTTTGAAATGCATTTACAGCTTACAGTATTGAAACATCAATAGATCTTCTTCCTCATCTGTTAGAGCCAGCTTTCCCTACAGTATTGCAAAACACATGTACAAGGCAACTTGCTTTCCTTGCACAAATCTAGCATGCCGAAGAGGAATGTTAGCGTGTCCTCACTGCACTTCAGCACCATCTTCAAATGAAGCTACAACGTGCCAGTATGCCAATGTTTGTCAATCTGAGAAAGCCACTCACACTTTTAAACGACATTAAGGCACCATTCAGTTCTTAAGAAGCCAAGTTAACTGAAATGAGATTAAAATTAAGTATTCAGAGATAAAAAAATTAACTGCATTTGGTGCTATGTAGCTGTAATAGAGCAGCTAAGGGAAAAACAAAGCTTCTTAGCAGCTGTTACAGGAACAGAACAGACAATTAAAATTCCAGCTGCAGAGGGAGAGAAATGCTCAGTCTGGGGTAAAAATAATAATCAGGCACAGAGAATGTTAGAGGAAACCTATTTCTTTTTGGTCCCAAATATGCTGATGTTCTTAAAGGTCAACTGCAGTCAGTATTACTGAGAAATCATTACCATATTTGACACTATAGTCCCCATCTTTTCCTACATCAACACCTAGCCTAGAGAAAGGGTCTGTGCTCATAACTCTGTGTCAAATGCAACAGAGTTCTCACATTAGGAGAACTCACAACTCTTTTGAATATCTCTGTCCAAAAAAAAAAAAAAAACAAGGATCACTATACTGCTAAATAGAGTGTCCTCTGTTCAGTTCAGAAATAAAACAATTCAGTTTGGGTAGAGATGTAGCATTTCTCAACACCTGTCACTGATGTAATCTTTCAGCTATAGGGACTAATCTCCTCATTCTCTCTGTTACCCAGCTTCTTCCTCAACACCTCCTTCCCTCTCTATGGCAACAGCTGACAGGCTGTCAGGCACATCTAAACTGTTGGACCAAGATACAACTCCAGCCCATCCCTGACTTTACAAAACAGGACAGGGGAGGCAGGAACTTCCCCTTTCCCCATCTCTCAGACAAACTATATTTTCCTTACAAGTAAACTAATGTGATTTAGAAAGAGATTTGTCACAATGACCCATGTCAACAAGGTCACAGGATTTGATTTTGAGGGAATACTCAACTACAAGAGAAGGTTAGTGTATAACACTTCATCTTGATAATATTTCAGTCACCAACCCTCTATGAAACAGTTTACTATATATCTCACAATTCTCATCTCAATCCGTCATGCCAACCTTGCCTGCTTCACTGGTGATCATTATCAAAAAATGGAAACAAATACAGAGTCAGAAGATAGCATGAGACTGTTTATTGCATTTCAGGATTAAATGTTAGCATCTGTGTACTATGAAGTATCTTCTCCCTTTTGCCTCACCACTCAACAGTATTTAAATTATTTCTCTCCATTTTGTTATGCTAAAACTCCAGTAATATAAATTGGGAGCACACTTTCGCCTACATTGTTTAGTATTTTTAAAACCTCAGACCAATCACTGTTGATGAAACAGATTCTAGAATCACACAAGAGTATTGCAGATTATTATCAGAACCAGGCAAATGGCTCAAGAAATATTAATTAAAAAGCAGAGGAAGAAGGAGAAGGTCATTGTTGCCAGCAAGTGTTTCTCACCAATAGGAATGGATGAGATATTTCTGACTCTGTGAATAACATCACAATAGTCATTTAGTTATCTGCCATAGATGTTGAGGTAAATTTACAATACTGATGTTTCTGGACTCAACAGAGGATTTTGCTTTCAGGGGTCTGTGCCTTTGTCTGCAGTATATAAACTGTCCTATCAGCCCTTTGCTTTAAAGACCATACCATCAGCATTTTGCTGTTCTTTCTTTCCCCATCACTTTCCATTCTGTCTTGTAAGAGTGGTTTGATGCAGCATTCACTTCAAAATTCCCAAGCACCACTAATGCTGCTGGGTTTACTCCTGGATTTATTTTCCTACTGATGTAGACTGAGATTTCTGTATTTACAGTCCCATAAGAACCCACCCTTGTAAAACTCTAAATGATTATCTTGATTGACAATCTTTCAGTTGTTTAAAGAGCCTTCTTTCCAGCTTTTCTTTTTTCCACTTGCAGCATTCTAATAAAAATACTGCTTTTTTAGTCCTTTTGCTTGGCTAAAAAATCTTAATTACTTTTTGCACCCCATCTTATTTTCTCCTTTTCCCTGAGGGCTTCAGAGGTATTGATGAATCAAAAAAACTTTACAGGATCCACCTGAAATAAAAAATGGAGTTTATTCTGTTTCACACACTTTTATATTGGGGATCAAGGAAGCTAAAAATCCACATAGAAAATCTTCATGCAAAAACATACACAGAATACTTACCGGTGGATTTAACAAAAATATCAGGCTTAAACAATGTGAATAGAGATGGAGAGAAGCTCATTGTCAAAGTTCATAAGAAAACAGCAAGTCTCTTCCCACTAACTTTAGATTTAGGAATCATACCAAAAGCAGCACAAATAACTTTCTCCAGTTCTGATTTGACAGGCACACATCATTCTTGCCCTTTCCAGTTCAAGCTGAAGAAATGCTGTCACAATAGACAACCAGCCCACAGTAATGAGCTTCTGAAGTGGGGAGATCATGACTGGACTTTAGGTCAAAACTAAACTACATTTACTGATTTTATTTCTATTCATAGATGACTTTCCACCCAACAAAGAAATTCAGGAAAAATGGAATATGATGCTACTACAGGAAGAAATTGGAATTAACCCAAAACCAGAAAATTATTGAGAAATAATATTTGAGAAAAGGAGCTATGTGTGCTGTGGGAGAGACTCTCCCTTCCTTAAATCTCCTTGGAGTCACCTTGATCTTACTCTGTGAGTACATGTTCTCCAAAAGAAAACAAGCACACTATCTACCCCTGAATTACAGAAAATATCTATGAGGACAAGATTTCAACTTCACACGGGCTAAGGACTAGATCCCACCAAGGAGTCAGGCATATTCAAGTCAGACAGGGTTTAACTGGCTCTACCATGTCACTTCCTAGTGGGGCTACAGAGTTTCTGGCTAAGATTTGGTTGATAGTTGTGTGTCTCCGAGAGCTGGTAGGTGGAAAATTCCTGTATGCTTGTGAAAGAATTCACATATATACCCTTGTTTTGTATCCAGTTTCTAAAGGGGAATCTAAAAGTTGTTTGCACACTGAGTGGTAGACCAATTCCAGTCAACTAACTGGAATTTTTAAGTTCATCCCAACTACTATAGATATGCCCAAGTATATGAACCAAGTATTTTCATCCACTTATGATCCAGCTTAAGCATCCTTTCTCCAAAGCAAGCAACTGCAGCTACACCTCCAAAGACAATGTGAAGTCTTCTTTTGCCTTTATTTCCAGTCATGTGGTAAGGATGGCTCTGTCCATCCTACATTGAAAAGTTCCATTTTAGATCATTTATGCAAGAACTGAGACAAATAAGGTCCAGGTCCTTGTCTTGGGATGTTTTGAAAGACACCTTTTCCACATATCTTAGGAGAATACAGCAGTAAACAATTTGTGTCACATGGGTAAAGGCATCTTTCAAAACATTTTCAGCAAGTAGGTGTGTAATTTCAGGTGCTTCTCAATTACACTGCAACTAAAAATGGAGAAAAGAAATGGGGTTGGAGGACAGCTAAACCCAGTTCCAGTTTTATCATGATTTAGCCTAAGATCTCTAAAATGAGAAGGAGACATTTCAAGAAGGGTCTACCTGAGTTTCACGAGACAGAACTAGCTGAGCTGAAGACCCAAACTGATTTGTAAATTAATCAGTGTGTGAATATAGATCTATATTTCATGGCAGTTAAATCACGTCACTTCTATCAATTGGATAGATTTTTTTTCATCTGAATCTCAACTAGATCTGTAGAATTGAAGAGCATCATAAATACAATTCAAACAGGGACCAGGATCAGACCTTTCGTATACATGCTTCGTCTTGATGTAACTATATTAGATTTTGATGCCTTAAGAATGTCTCATAAAGTAAGATGGATATTCTACAACTAGTGAATCTGTTAAGGGTTCTAACACTTGTTAGGCAACACACACCCTTCTTAAGTTGCCTTTCCTAGAAATCAATGGGAAGTTGCACTTAAAAATAACACAGTATGGCCAGTAAATATGAAGGCCACGAAGATACTGATTCAATGTACGGATTTCCTGAGAAAATCTTGGATAGGGTAGACTGAAATAAAATTAGCTTAATAGTTTAGCTTCTGCATACATGAACAGTGCTCTGGAGACATTGCATGTTGTTTGGTGCAATTAATTGTTTTATAGTTCATCCTAATTGCAGCCAAAGAGGTGAAGGGGCAGAGCCTACAGCCTTGTGGGCATGTCTGAGTTGTTGTTCTATGCCACTGATGCCATTGCTGGGGCTCGGAGTAAGGCATTCTCACTTCTGAGAAGGTGGGTGTGGCTTCGGGTGGGGTTAAAAGGTGGTGCATTTTATCCTTTTTGGGAGAGCAAGCAACAAAGGGAGCAGTGGGGTAACTCCACCGAGTCCCAACTGGAAGGTTTGTCTTGGTTTCCATTGTCTTGGGCTCGGGGTGGGGAAACACTCATGCAAAGTCCATTTTGTTCTTTGTGTCAGAGGGCAGGGCAGTGCCAGCTCAGGTTGGTCAGTCGGTGAGCATGTTTTTTATATGAATCACCCTCTTTTTGTATGTATTTTTTTAATATTGTTGCTGTTACTGTTGGTACTCTTATTGCATTGCTACTTCCAGTAAATTCTTCTTATCCCTCCTCAGGATCTCTGCCTTTTGTCTCTCACTGGAAGGGGTTAAGGGGAGGAGCAGCTTGTGGTTTTTCATTTTAGTGGGAACACTAATATGATTTCTAAACCACAACATTGTTTTATAAATCAAATATTAACAACTTACTCATAAGCCTATTAGAAGAAATGTAGATCTCCAGGCACAGATCAAGACATAGAAAATACACACAAAAGATTAATGTGTTGAAGATGTTAGAGATATTATATCAAGGATTAATTGATTGACGCTATTTATTTATCTGAAATTCTGGAAGTAATATAAAAAAACATTAACTAAAAGCAATACCAGATATTTTTCAGTCTTTGTACTATAATTATTGTAGAATTATTTTAAGATTACTTAGATCACTAACAATATAAAGAGAACAAGGGTAGATATGTATCTTAATCAGTGTTGTTAGGGGAATTACAGCTTTCTTAAACAGAGGAATTACAGACATAGACATAATCATCATGCGTTCGTATTTGATTTTCAGGATTCTTACAAGTTGTTTCTGTGCAAACCACCTATGTATCTATCAGAAAATGGAAGCTGGAGTCACATTTGGGATACACAATTTGGTAGATACATTCTCTCCTCCACACCTTACATTTTTCTCTTGTATTTGGCTATTTGCAAAATCAGAAATGCTTATAACAAAGAATCCATTTTGCCTATATGAAGTACCATAATATAGAATATGAACTAAAGACATGTCTGAAGTATTCAACAAAGTAGATGTACAAAAAATGACTGAGGCTTTTCATCTTTTAGAAAATTACTTTGAATGGCTAGAAATTATACACCAGTGAAAGGGAAAATGTGTCAACACTCACTTTACTCTGTTCATTCATTACCAATTTAGCAGGGTTGGCAACATTTTTTCATGTGATCAAATTTTGATTTGTATTGAAACTGAAAATCAATTTGCTTTTTGATGGACATTAGTTTCAGCAGAGCAAATGTAAAAGCTTCACACCTTTTATTGATGCCTGAATTAGGCCAAATTAAAGGACTAGATATGCTTGATTGAGTGGTAATATGCCACTTGTCAATATTACTAAAACAAGCCATACTGAAAATCACAAATTAGTAACACCGAAAGAGCACAAGGAAAATTGCTGAAAGATATTTGGGATAATGGTATTTTGTAATAGTGTAGCAATAGGTATGTCAAATCACAAGAATTGCATGCAATTATGCTTCATCTATGTTTAGAGCTTTGACCCAAGTTCCATTAATATGAAGAGGAATGCTAGAGGAAAAGTCAAGGTAAAAATAACGCAGTTTCTATATCAAAGTATTCATATTTGGCTAGTCAGAACTTGTGCAAATAAATATCACCTTCAAATAACTCATCTCCTGACCAAAACCGAAATGCCAACACAGCATCATCTAAGCCCTAAAACTGCACAACATTAAAGTGAGTAAGGTGGCAACAGCTCTTTTTAGGCTTGTTGTTTAATAACTTCCCACACAAGAAAGTTTTCAGAAATTTAGTTTCAGAGCCTACTGGGTTTTTTTGTTTGTTTGTTTGTTTGTTGGGATTTTTTTGTTGTTGTTTTGTTGTTTTGGTTTTTTTGTTTTGTTGTTTTTGTTTGGTATTTCTACTAGATCTCTATGATTTTTTTTTAAGTAGAAGGCCTAGGAAAAGTTTGATTTTCAGTGACTGCTGTCTTGGATGGACTATCCATTTTTAATGCCATTCATATAATGTTATTTGAATGTACGCACTGGTGATTGCAAGTATTTAATATAGAAAATGGGGATATTCATAATTTAATAACCATATTAAATTAATTTCTCTGCTTTTCTTTTTAACTTCTCTATTTTTTTCAGAAGCTTTTCCTGGCATCCCAAAGTAACAGTAGCAGACCATGGATGTGTCTTTAGTAAGGAAATTATTGTTTGTTTTTTGATCATCTGTTGCTGCAAAATCTGCAAAGAAACCCAGAATAAAGTGAGTGCCATAGCATTAAGATCCATAATAGTCCTATCTGGGAAAAAAATGTTTGACTTATATGATTCATAATCATATAAAATCATAAAATTATTTGGATTGGAAGGAACCTTAAAGATTATCTAGTTCCAACCCCCTGCCACGTTTAAACAAGCTAAACAATGCCCCCAGCTGCCTCAGCCACTCCTCACAGGACTTGTCGAGACCCTTTACCAGCTCCATTGACCTTCTCTGGAAAATCTCCAGCCCCTCAGTGTCCTTCCTGAATTGAGGGACCCAGAACTGGACACAGGATTTGAGGTGTGGCCTCACCAGTGCTGAGTACAGGAGGACAATCCCTGCCCTGGTCCTGCTGGCCACACTGTTGCTGATATGGGCCAGGATGCCATTGGCCTTCTTGGCCACCTAGGAACACACTGGCTCATGTTCAGCTGCCTGCCAACCAACACTTTTGGCTCTGTCATTTACTCATTATTTTTGTTTGTGACCTGGCACCAATCTGCACAACCTATGCAAGTTCTTTTTAGCTCACATAATGCAAATCATAGCAAAATATTGTTTCATACAGAAACATTTTCTGACACAATAAAAACAGTTTGTCTACTAATCCTCAATTTCCTTTTCCTTCCTCGGTCCAAGTAGTGCTCTTACTGGAACTATAGATATAAAGATAGGTTTGGGATACTTATTTTCATCTTGTCACCTGAAATATTTCAGTAGAGAAAGTCCTAGTGTCAAAATAGATTTTTTCTTTTAATTTTACACTGTAAGTTCATCCAAGGCATTTGACTTAAGAAAGGCCAAAAATTACTTCTGCTGTGATTAGATAGCTTTTTTTAACTCAGCCACCTGAATTAAACACCTTGAAAAGCCTCTCAATGCTAGTCTGATTTCATCTTGGAATCATTATCATTGTTTAAACCATTAGTGATCACTCATATACATAATACAGTTTTATTCATCCATTTCAAGAAAGACGAATTTAGACTGGAATGTATGCAGAGAAATCCTGCTAGAAATGGTCAACTGAATGGAGACCGTATGTTTGGAAAGCACGCTTGAGGAAAATAATATGTTCATGTTATTCAGAAAAAAAAATACAGAAATCAGTCTATAAAATCATCAGGGTGACAGATGAGAAGGAGACAGAAGAGCCAGTTTAAGCTAAAACATTTGGCAACAGAACAAATTAGTATGAACTACTCATGAATAAATTTAGTCTGGATTTTACCTGAGTAATGAAAAGTAGAAATTGTCTTCCACCTGGATAGTAGAACAAGAAGCAGCTGATTTAATCTATCTACCCTGTAACACAGAGAATTCAGTTCTATAGATCTTAATGTCTTTTCTTTAATTGTTTCTTTAACAATTGTTTCTTCTACAGACTCACTATAGATCATATCCGTCTTGCTCCATACCCTGTTGATTAAGAACTAATCTGTATTCAGCAAGTCAGAGTAACTTCTTCACCAGATATTGGCTCAACTGTCACAAAAGCTAGTGAAAATGCCCCTCAAAAAGATCAGTTTGTAGTGGTTGTTTTTTGGGTTTTTTTTTTTACTTTCTGCTTCCATTCCTCAGGAAATATTGTGGAGAAGTCTGACACGTAATCAGAGACCCCTGGTGTGTGATCTGCTTGCAAGACAGCCCATCTGAACCGGTTCTCTCGATCAGGTGCCAGGTTGGGGTTTTTTTCTGTTTGAACAAATCTTATGTTCCTGGCTGCATAGGCTCACCTCTGTGAATGCTAAACTGTCAAGAAGGCAGAAGAACAGAGTTAGGGAGGTGCACCTTAAAGCTGAGAAGATTGACTTTGATTAAGATAAACAACACCCACTGTGTTATAGAAAATTGAGCAGCTGTTCATAGGTAGGTCTTCTGGATTTTTACTAACTGTACTCAGCAGCACATTTGAGGATTAGGCATTAAAGCTAGGAAGCAGGCCTTGAAGGAAAAAAATAAATAAATAAAACCAAGCTTTGGCCAACAAAGCCTATTTGCTTATTTTAAAAATTGTTAATTGGATTTGCTCTCCTGCAGTTTTCACCACTCAAGCAGTCCAATCAGTACTAAAATGTGAAAAAAAATCATTTAAGTCTAGGTTTCTTCCTAGGTAATTTATCCTTGGCATACCTGAGTTCTTTCCGTTAAATTTTAGTCATTGCTTAGCATTTTGGGAGCACAGTATTTAATTGTCTTCTCATGCATGTACATTCTAAGGTCAGCGTCAACTATGCATTAATGTCAGATCAATTTTATTTTAATAGAAATAAGTGAAATTATCTGAACAACATTATTGTCACAGTTCAGGGTAAACTGTGTTTTGATTCATCCTTGCATCCCCATGGACATCTCTTTCAAGCAACAAGTCTGTATCCTGCACAGTTGTATTCCAATGTACTGTCTCTGGTGAAGATGGAGTTAAATTTCCTCATGGTATCCCATACGGTGCTGTGCTTTGCATTTGTAGCTAAAATAGTATTGAGAACACACCGATGTTTTGGCTTTTTCTGAGCAGTGCTTGCATTGTGTCAAGGCTTTCCCTCCCCTCCAAAGGCCAGCAGGCTGAGGGTGAGCAGGCAGCTGAGGGGACACAGCCAGGACAGCTGATTCAAATTCACCCAAGGGACATTCAATACCATACGACATTGCACTCAGCTGCCAAGGGCAAGAAGGTGAATGTAGGTAACTAAGCTTCCTTATTTAATTTCATGAGCTTTTCTATTTTATTTTCTGCCCCTGTTCTCTTGAGAAAGGAGAATGGGAGCAACAGGCTGGGGGTGCAGCAACTAGCCAAGGTTAACACACTACACGGGCTTGATCCTCTTTTTATTTTAACCCTCATCTTACAATCACAGAATTATGTAGGTTGGAAGGACCTTTAGCAATTTAAACTCCTTTGCTTAAAGCACATTTCCTTCATGCTGGCTGCTCATGGACTCCTCCAGTGGAGCTTCCAAAATATCTAAGGATGGAGATCCCTCAGCCTCTTTGGAAACTCATTACAGTGTTTGATCACACTCTTGGTGAACTTTTTTCCTTAATATTGAGCCAGAATTTGCCATCTTCCAGCTCTTGCCCATTACCATTTTTCCTCTAAGAGTCCATCTCTTTGGTCCCTTATTTCCTTCCATTGGATAGTTGAGGAGAGCATTAAGATGCCCCCAGAACCATGTCTCTCCAAGTCAACGTGCCCAACTCCCTGCATTTCTTTTTGCAGGGAAACTCTTCCAGCTCCTGGCCAATATTACTCCAGTTTATTTATGTTTTTCTTGTACTCATCTAACACCTGGGTAACATTACTTCAGGGGAGATGGAACTTTCTTGGTAAGTCTGACTGTTTTCAGGCACCTGCAGTTTTTATGACAGATATGAATCATACATAGATACATAACAGCCTCCTTAAAATGGAAGTGTTAAGCTATTGTAACAAACGGACAGTATTTCCTGAGAGAGCAGCTGGCATGCTCATCTATCTTAAAATCTTTTGATCTCCTGATGATAATGAAGCTAGTTATAACTTCTGGTCCCACAAGGTCCTGTGTCTCAGCTGGCTGTTCCAAAATAATTACTCTCCATGGAACAAGTGTTCATTTTTAGACCTGCAGGAGAGTTCTTTTGATCTCCTGCATGCCAGGAGCTTTTCTGTCCTGCTTCAGAATAGTTTCTCAGCTCAGTGTTTTCACAGGCAATGATATCCAATTTTCCCTTGCTACCTGTGCTCTGACTTAACTTGAATCATTCTTTTTGTGTCTTTAAAAAAGAAAGAATCTCCTTATATACTAAAAAATGCAATCTTGTGAAAATGCATCAATAGTCGGTTAAATATACTGACTAAGTTTCTCCTTATTAGTAGCATTTTAAATACATAACTTGAGTCTTCCAAGAACAAATGCTTTGAGAAGTTTCTTGAATATCCTTCTGGGTTGTGAACTGAGATTAAATATTAGTAATTACTTTTAACAATATTCCCACAATATCATACTCCCAGAGCAGAAGACATCAAGTTAGTTGTTTGGTATTAAGTCTTTAACACATGGGAAATGTCTCCTAAGAAGTTGAGCACAGATGTAAAGGTGTTCTTTCTGTGTCAGGCTGCCTTCTCAAAGGATGCTGAAAAGTAGCTGGGAGCCCTCTGAAGACCAGAAGTTAAAGAAAGTAAATCACAAAACCTCTCAGTTCTGTCTTTTAATGCAAAGACTCAAAACCTTCCAATAACCTGACCTGAATACTCAGAAATTATTACAAAGCAGCACCAAACAAATTTCATAAGTGCTAGTCCTTGCTCTCATGGGGGACTTCAACTTATCAGATATCTGCTGGAAATACAACCCAGCAGAGAGAAAACAGTCCAGAAGATTCCGGAAGAGATCTTCCTAACACAGCTGGTGAGTGAGCCAACCAGAAGTGCCTCACTGGAAGTACTGTTAATAAACAGAGAAGGACTGGTGAGTGACATGATGATTGGAGGCCTCTTGGGCACAGAGATCACAAAATGACAGAGTTTTTGGTTCCTGGGGAAATAAGGAGGAGGGTCAACAGAATTGCCACCTTGGACTTGTGAAGGTCAGATTTTGGCCTGTTTGGCAGGCTCTTTGGCAGAGTCGCTTGGGAGGCAGACCTGAAGGGCAAAGTAGCTCAGGAAGGATGGACATTATTCAAGAGGGAAATCTTAAAAGACCAGGAGCAGGCTGTCTCTGTGTGCTGAAAGATGACCTGCTGGGGAAGAAGACCAGCCTGGCTGAACAAAGAGTTTTGGCTGGAACTCAGGAAAAAAAGGAGATTTTATGATCTTAGGGAAGAAGAGGAAGGCAACTCAGGAGGACTCCAAGATGTCATAAGGTTATGCAGGGAGAAAATTAGAAGGGCCAAAGCCCAGCTAGTACTTAATCTGGCCACTGACACAAAAGACAATAAAAAATGTTTTTATGAATACAGAGAGGAAATGGCAAGTTGCACCAAGGGACATTTAGATTGGATATTCTGAAAACTTCCTTCACAGAAAGGATTGTGAAGCACTAGAACAGGCTGCACAGGGAAGTATTTAAAAGACATGGAGGCATTTAAAAGACATGTAGTTGTGGCACTTGGGAATGTGGTTCAGTGGTGGGCTTGGCAGTGCTGGGTTAACAGTTAAACTCAATGACCTTGGAGGTCTTTTCCAACCTAAACGATTCTATGATTCTGTATCAAGGATCAAAACGAATTAAGGAAAAAAGCCTCAAATAATAAAAAAATCCAATACTAGAACCAGATCAAACATGAGTTTTCTTCTGATGTTGCTCAAAAGGCAGAACTTCTTTTATGTAAAAGGTAGTGCTTTTTCTGAAGTTTTGTGCAGTTTTGTGCAGACCTGGAAACACTAAAGACACCAATAACTAAATACTAAATAGCCAATAGCAAATAACAAATAATGAATATATTTAAAAAAGGAAAAAGACAACCCACAAGGAAACAAAGAAAAACAACTTCCTTGAGGATTATTTAAAGTAAAAGCATCAGGGTACAATTATTCAAAGGTTGTGGTGGTGATGATGGAACTGTGTTCAGCAAAAGAGTGTCTTCACTGATAGACCTGAAGCTTTTGGCCTCACATGAACTGAACACTATCCTATCCAAAAAGAGGTGTTAAATGTACAAAAATGATCTTCTGAAATGAATGAAATTTATTGTTCTTTTCCGGTCAATAAAATTGATTACTCATTAAGTCAAAGGCACAAAACATTATGACAGAGTGTTCTGAGCACCAGCACTGCTTCTCCTTACTGAGGTAAGATGGCTGTCACACAGACATGTTTTTATCTGAATATAAAAATTCAAAAATCAGGGCTTTTTATTTCAGAAAAGCAATGCAATACAGGCACAGTAGTCTAACCAGCAATGATTGTGTACTCAGACAGATCTGGGTGACATTTTTGATGAGTTAAATATGTTCAACTTCTCTATGAAGAGATGGGATTCAAACAGTCTGAAATGACAGGCAAGTTATCTCCATTTCAGAAAGCTTAGCCTATGGGAGGACAGGAAAGAACAGAAACAGTGACTTAACCTTACTTGATCTTTTTTGTGGACTTCTATAAAAATTTAAATCTATGTGGATACAGTGAAAATACACACAATTGAACTCTGCAGATTTAGAAAAAACAAGCTCAGAAGTATTCTGAGATGACAGTTGACTGTATAACTTATTAAGTAATCTTTTCAATAAAGCAGCTTTTGTGTTTTTCTGGCCACCAAAGATGCTGATTAAGCTTTCATTTCACTGTACAGTGAAGATAAATTAGAGGCGCTGTAGCCTAAAAGAATACTCAGCCTAGCACTGTAGCACTAAAAGAACATTCCAAATGATGTGGTTTTCCTGCCATTTGGGTCTACTGTGAACTGTAGGTTCCAGTATATCTTTAATATTAAGCAAAAACTGAGACTGCATCTCTAATCCTGTGTTCTGGGCCACTCACTTCAAGAAAGACTTGGAGGTGTTGGAGCAAGTTCAGAGAAGGGCAATGGAGCTGCTGAAGGATCTAGAGAGTAAATCATATGAGTAGCAGCTGATGGAGCTGGGGTTGTTTAGCCTGGAGAAAAGGAGGCTCAGGAGAGCCCTTATCACTCTCTACAACTGCCTGAAAGGAGGTTGTAGGAAGGTGGGGGTTGGCCTCTTCTCCCAGGCAACCAGCAACAGGACAAGAGGAAATGGCCTCAAGCTGTGCCAGGGAAGATTCAGGCTGGACATCAGTAAGAATTTTGTCACTGAAAGGTGGAATTCAAACAGTCTGCCCAGGAGGGTCATGAAGTCGCTTTGCCTGGAAATGTTCAAGAAGTGACTGAAAGTGACAGTGCTATAATTTAACTGATGTGGTGGTGTTTGGTTGAAGGTTGGACTCAATGATCTTGGAGGTCTTTTCCAAACTCAATGATTCATTGAAGCTATGAAACTGCAGAGGAGATTACATCTTGCTTATTTAAGGACAGGTTTGCAAAATCACATGCAATAATAGAGATATTACACTGTGAAGCCAATTTCTTTTTCAAGAAGTGTCTCCTACCAATTTACTCACTGAGTGAAAAAAAAATCAAAACAAAAAAACCCTAAAAAAATCTCCTAATGTACCTCAAACAAAATCGTATTTCAAGAGCATTACGTTGAAGGTTATTTTCTAAGCAGCAGCTATGAGAGGCAGTGATTTTCGATAGGTGAGCATTTGATCAACTGTCAGAAGGAGAAATCACATCAATACCAGCCTGACTTAATGCTCTGACATGCACTGACACTCTTCACAGAGCTGCAGTGAGCGATGCTGCTTTTCTCCCAGATTTGTCCCATTCAGGCTGGCAACAATGAATCAAGAAAGCTGTGTAGACAAATCTCTGATGATCAGGTGAGTGAGCAACGTGGATGAGGAAAAGCATTAGTGCAGGAAAACACTCCAGACCAGGCTGTGTTTTCCTGTCTGACTTCCAGTCAGGATGGAGAACAGTTTTTGACAGCATTGCTTGGTTTATAGGGCTGTACAAAAAGACTTGTTTCTATGAATGGTGGCTCAGTAATGATCCCATACTTTCTCTGTGCTTTTCTCTGGGCATAACATGGGGGGATTTGTGCTGTGGGGCTCTTTCAGAATCTTATTTTCCAGTGTCACTTCTTACCTCTCTCAAATAAAAATATTTGAGAATTTTTCCTAAAGTCTTCTGTCCTAACACCAACTGTTGAGCAGAATAACCTCAGAACATGCATGACAAGTGGCATTTTCATTAAAACAAATGCAATTTCCCTTCTATTTGTATGTTTATTATTCCATTATTGATGTTGGCCATGATCCAGATCCATTGTTCCATTTTACAAAATGTGCTACAAAGTGGATTTGCTACTCCAATAAAGTGCATCTGTCACCCCAATTATGCAAAGTAAGTGTTTGACTGCAAAACTACATCAAAAACTGAATTAGGACCTTTCATCCATTTATACAAGAAATGCCAGCATGAAATACATGTTTATTTTGTAGTAGAGGTACTATATTACCACGGCTACAGAAAATTGAGTCTGTATCAGAATGCAGTTAGCATAATAGAGAAAAACCTCATTTTTTTATTTTGGTCAATACCTCAGTTGCTGTGAACAATGAGACATGACTTAACAAAGCCATATTTAAACAAAATCCAAAAGAATCTTCTTACCCTAACAATTTTATCAAAGGGGCAGATTCTGGTCCTATTTTTCATATTAGATAACATTATCTTTCATAAATATCCTCAATTATATTAGTAGAACACCTTAGGGTTTAATAAGTTATTAATTTTAATGGTGTTTAAATCTCACTTACTACAAACCTCTCAGTGAAGTTCTCACCTGCACCAGAGACATCTAAGTTTTAATGAGGATCCCGTGAAGTCAGCTGGTGAGTTGAGGTTTGAATTCATTCTTAGTGCAACAAATAAGCCAGATAAACTTTCAGAATGTTTTGGTCTTTTTTGGTTTCGGAGGTGCTGAATAAGGAGGTTGAGGAATGTCTGTCATCAAAGATATGTATGAATATGTTATATGAATCTTTTGGAAAGAGGGAAAAATATTTTATCTGGCCTTGGGACAGACTGATGGACAAGTTCTTGAGGTCACTTCTAGCCCCAGTGTTTCTGATTCCATGACAAGTAACAGAGGGCCGTAGCTCTATGCCATTCACATCTTTAAAATCCAAATCAAAACCTCCAACTTTATCCTGAATGACTAATATGAAGAGAAATATGACATTTTGTTTTACAATTGCAGGATTGGTTTTGTTTCTAAAGAGGAAGAATACTTTCTTATGCTCATTGGTGTATAATGTATGAAACAGTATATTTTTATACATTCTGCACATATTTTCAGAGGCTTTTTAATACAATTTCAATAATCTTCCTGTGAAAAATTCAGATTTTGATAGTTTTATCTTTCAATATCCCTATCAGATGGAATCATATCAAGATGTATGCCATTTGAGTGCCCTTTTCCTGAGATTATGAAATACAGGGGGAAAAAAAGGAGACTGAAAGAGTTAGACGTGAAGAACCTCTGGTGTTCTTAAACACGTGAAAAGCCGCTTCAAAATTGCATTATTATTTTTGTATTACCTGCAGATGTATATTACATAAGTCTGAATTAAACACCTAAAATCTCCATAAAAGTGGTACAGGCATGTATTCACAGCATGTACATAGTGAGTGGAAGAGCCTCAAATTCTGGAATGAGTGCATCTGAAATGCTAGCTGCCATGCCTATTTCCAGCTCTGGGATTGTCTGACCAGAAACGCATGTTGGATTTAAGACTGTACACAGTCTGCCAGAAGATTCATGTGTTTGTAAGAGAGGATTTGCCCAGCTATGCAGGATGTCCCTAACAATACTTGAATAGTGCTTGATTATTTGCCAGGAACAGACATACATGTTATGTAATTACATTTTATTAAAGTGTTTCTATATCTGAAACCATTCCAAACTACATCTTTTTCTCCCTGCTTGTGACTCTCCAACCATGAGTCCAACAGTAAGTCTACGTATTTATCAGGTACGCTCCACCTCGCATGACAGGATCCACATCCGAGATTATAATTCTGTGATTATAATAACCCAGGACAGTCCTGGGTTCTGGTTTACACTGCTAGAGCTCTTTATTCATCTAGCTCTAAAAGAGGCCTTGACACTATCTTTCAGCAGTGCTTAAACACAGCCCCAGGATTTCCCCTTTCCAGTAAATATATAGATTAAAAGTAAGCACTGATTTGGAGATAACTTCCTGCTCACTTGTTCCTCTTCAGTACTTATGAACCTTGTGCTCTTTGCTGTACCATGCTACACCGACATCAGGAAGGCTGGATGAAATGTCTTTCTCAGCACAATATTGAATATGGCTGGGGGGAGGGGGGGGGAAATTTTGATGGGATAAGATGGAATTCTTTCATTTCTTGCACAAATATAAAATAAATTATATAGTAGAAGATTGATTTTCTCCACTCTCACAGTTTTCCTTTTATTGGAGTTCAGCACTACCTTCCCTAACTGTGCTTTTAAATAAAGTCACATTACACGTTTATTGCTGGATTCAATATGGTGGGTGTTTGTAAGGTTTCTTCTGAGTATTTTTAGTCTCTGTGCACTGAAATTTCCAATTTTGTGAATGATGAAGAAGCCTAAGTGTTAAACAAATGGCAAGACACTGTTGAGCTGAGATGGTTTTGTCACCGCAGCTCTTGAAGCCTTGGGATACTTCACCATCTTAATGCTGAGGCATTTATCTGGGTAGACATAGTTGCTTTGTGGATATAATTTTTGGACTCATCCCTGACTTCCATCAAAGTTGCACCCTATTTGCCCAAGTGCTTTTTTTTCAGATCTCTCCATTTGCCAAGTCACTATGAAATACAAAATACAAAATAAAAGCATGTTCCCATTAAAATAATGGGAACGTGTAACTCACACTGAAAATAAAATAAGATTATTAAAATGCATCATAAATGTCAGTGAATAGTTCACTTACTATATTTTAAAATTGAATTTGGACATGACAGTTTTCAAGCCACAGATTCTGCCAGTCACACATGTCCACTATTATTACAGACTCATCTATATCCCTGAGATTTTCTGTCTTCCTGGACTTCGGGAACACAGAGTATTAAAACAGAGGTGTTTAAAAAGTGGAGCATTTTATTAAAGTTTTTTATAAATCCTAAATTTTCAGTTCTTGGTTTTCTGCTTTTGTCCTCATGACCTATATAATAAGATGCAATAAGCCTGATCTTGTATGTTGAGGAAAAATATTGCATACTTCAGAATATGTTACTTTAGGAATCATCTCTTGGAAGATGTTATTCTCTGGAAAAAAAGAAAATAACTTTAGCCAAAAGTGAACCAGTCATCCATGCTTATTTTACTAGGCATTATGTTCAGCTTTGGGAAAAAAGAAGCAATATCACAACTAATAACAAGCTTTTTTTTTTTTGGTTTTGGTTTCTAGATATTTGCAGCAGTTGCAACATAGTTGTCTTCCTAAATTAGTTTTGTTACTGGGAAGGGACAAAACTGGAGAACAAGACAACTCAGAAGTCAATCTCGAAATGACATATGAGTAAAGTACAAGACAGGATCAAGCAACAGCAAATGTCATAGACCTTTAAAATATTTTAGTGATTGCTAAATATGGCCACTGGCATTAAAAATTAACTAGCTGCATAAACCTATCAATCATCAATGTAGAACTCCTACTTTGTGCCTCAATACCAACTCCCATCCCTGTTTGCAACACTTGGATTTAACTGCGGTGATAGCTGTAGTCATCAGATATGATTGACAATATTAAACACAGGCATCCCTTTCATATGAGATTAAATATGTAGAGGAAATACACTGTGATACAAACCAAAGACCACTAAATTTGATGAATGCTTTTGTTTATATACAGCTATGGAGCCATGGTATACTTAGAGAG
Organism: Pardalotus punctatus; assembly: GCA_013400915.1. NCBI lineage: Eukaryota > Metazoa > Chordata > Aves > Passeriformes > Pardalotidae > Pardalotus > Pardalotus punctatus. The sequence continues at coordinate 389,027 of VZTX01026572.1, read as the reverse complement.
ACTGCTGAGTAAGAAAACAGGCACTGGTTTTCCAAGTGTTTTGCAAAAAACCAATGCTCACTTATACAGAATTCCCTGGGCTACATCATCCCTCCACCACCATAAAGTCTTAAAGACTGAAGAATAGGAAATTCAATGAGTTTAACTTGCTTCACCTAAAAAAAAACCCTGTCCAAAGCCCTGCAGCTTAGACACTTAAGCCAGAAAAGGCTGAAATCATACAGGTTCAAAAATTTTTAATTCCTTCACTGTTTTTGAGTAAAGAAAAATTGAACTTCAAGTATTCAAGAACCTAATAAATCTGGGTTATGACTTTGGGTTGTTTCTTTATCCCGGAAGAAATTTTAAATGAAAATAAGATGGAAAAAAAAAACAAGATAAGTTTTAAGTGTCCTTACATTCTTTCAGCCTATAACTCCTTGTTTCTAAAATGTATTTCTGCCCTTCTATCTTCCTGCCAAGTGGGTAAAAGAAGATTATTTTTAAAAACAAGCAAAACAATATTCACATGGTTTTAGAACTTTATTTAAGGGATAAAATGATACCAAATAATTTATTTTCCTGTTTAAAGGACAATTAAATAGGGAATTCCAAATAATCATGTTAACAATAGAATATACAGGTCCTAGATCACCCAAAACAGTTAATGTCAAAGCTTTCAATACAAAACTTTTTTCTAAAAATGTGAGTAACAAAACAAAACATCATAGTGCAGCAGTTTGTGAACAGGACATGACTAGTTTTGACAAATACATTATTCATAGCAAACCTTTAATTTAGATCCTGTCTTGAAGTACCACATTAGCTGTCAGTCACTTCTGCAAACGTATTGGATGTCACATCAAGGCTTCTGTGTTTATTTGGCTGAATAGCTTCTTATTTCTTTTGATTGTTTTGATGCCAAGAAGTACAGAAAATGGCATTACCTGGTAATGCAGTCAAATATTCACAAATAATTTCAAAGACAGACAAAAAAAAATCTTCCTTTTTTGTCAGTAGTTTCATGGTTGGATTACAGGACAGATTCTTCTCTCATTTGTTGCACTGTATATTCTCCTTTCCTAGACTGAAACATTGAAGCAAATACAAGCTCACTTTACAATGTGAGCAGGGTCAGAACTCCCTTTTATTGAAACAGGCTCTCTGAAACACTTGATTGCAGTGTGATAGTTACCAAACTATAATTATCAACAGCGAAGAACATCCTACATAGCACTTTCTAAATGCGGTTTGCTTAGGTAAGAGCATTAATGACAGTATCAGCAGCAAAAGCTCCTGGCTCTGTGCTACACTGGGTACACGCATAGAAGAAGTAGCTTGCATATTCCTAGTAGGATGCTTGCCACATCTTGAGAGCTCTGGCCCAGACCCATCTTTATATTTGGATGACACGGGTGCAGCAGTCACCTCAGTGTCGTCAGGAGCTGTGTCTGTGGCACCTGGTGCCTGCCGGGGCACACAGCGCTGCAAGCGCAGAGCAAAGTGAGCTGGCTGAAAACATCCCTGCAGAGCCGGGGGACTCAATCATTCTGCACCAGGTGTGCACCCCCGTGGTTATGAGACAGCAAAGGGGAGGCTTGTATTAGCAAGTGCAGTATTTGTGGCGTAAATATGCAAATCTACCTTTCTATGGGGAAAAACTAATAGAGGTGGGAATGATCGTCATCATCTTAGTTGTTCATATTGCTTAAAAAAAACAGAACTTGAGTGGGATTGTTATTGCATTTTAATTGCTATTTGCAAGTTTTATTGATTTTATTCTGACATACATAGAAGACAAAGTAGATACACTGTAACTGCTAACACTTCAAATGGAAAATAATGTGGTTTTAGCTAAAAACTGGGGTATACTACAGCATATCAGGAGATTTCTTTGTTAATTATTTCTTGTCATAGATGTGTTTAGAGGTCATTCATTGCTTTCTAAATTTCAAGCTTATTGCAGACCAGTCCAAGGTTATATAATTCTCCAAATATAATTGTTCTGTGTACAATATTAGCTAACAAGTAATTATAACTACTAGCTGCTCCCAGCTGATAATATGCTTAGGAAATTCATATATTTGGAGCTGTCAGTTTAGGTCAAATTATTTGAGAAAAGGCCTGACTTAATTTGAGAAAATGCCTGACTTAAGAGGGTGCCAAAAGAGAGTATTTAGAGATAAATAATTGCATAGCATGTGCTGCCCTTAAAATTGAATAATTTAAAATCAAAATCTTTTAAAATTTAAAATTCCTAAGATAGTTTTTCTCAGAATATGGATTTGAAAAACCATTATATTGATAATATTTTGACAAAGTAGCAAAAGCTCAACTCTAGGACCACATGCCAGGTGGCAAAGGAGTTACATGGTTGTGTCTATTTTTAACTAAATTACTACTTTGAAGGCAATAATTGTCTAGCCATCTTGGATACCAAAGGAAGCCATTTCTAACATCTAATCATGCTTAATATCCACTTACTTTAAAAATAATGAAAGTCTTTTCATTTAAACAGTTCTGTCTTCAAAGATTTTCTTCAGTACATTGCACCATGTTGTTTTGGGGCTTTTCCTTGAGTTTTAAAAGTGTGAGGACACTATTTTTTTAAGTACCATATTACGAAGAAAAACTAATCAATAACAAGGCAGGAAATTAGAAATAAAGTGCTGAAGAAAGAAGGATTTCAAAATGAGAAAAAAAATCAGGGAAAAGGTGCCTGGTAACTTGAACCCCCAATGTTCTGTAGTCACTAAAAATCACTGGAGCACAAAATTCAGAATTGAGTTATTAAAATTATTATGGTAACATTTTAGCAAAATATACAGTGCTAATTTTAGCCCGGAACACATGACTAGAAGTGGAAAATCTCACAACTTTAAGAGATTTGAGAGGCCTTTCAGCTTTGAGATGTCTAATGGGAGCAATCATCTTTGCAATAGAACAAGCAGTGCCAAAGAATAAGCCACGTTAGTGCTTAGAGGACAACAGACACCAGATCTCCCAGGAGCCCACAGCCATGTACAGCTGCCTGTATGTACCTTCGTACCTCACAGTCAGCACTTGCACGGGCCCTCTGCCATTCTTTCACTACCTAATCTCACCAGGACTTTAAAGCATTTTCCATTTATTTGGATTTTGTAACAATGCAAATGGAGCTGGACCAATAGTCTAAGAAGTAATATCAGCATTTTTCCCACAAAATATATGATCATATGACAGCATTATGTCATAAGGTGTCACTTCTCCAGAAGGCAACCTGGCAAGGGTGGAGCCCAATGAGAACATTACATCTGAGAACATTAAATTTAAGGACATGCACTCATAATCTCTTTTTCATTCTTCTAGGACATGCAGAGTTGCATAGTATTTTTTGAAATTATGCAACTTAATTTTAAGAAGTGTATTATCTGCACCAGAAAAACTCCTTGCAGTTGTTGCTTCTTGTCTCAAAACATCATCCTCGCTTTATCAGTTTATCTGCTGTTGTCACCTCAGAAATACTACTTGTTGTACTATAACTCCATGTTTTTTTCAGCCTTCCCAACAATGAGTTTTGGGTTTTTGAATGCCCTTGTGTCACATATGTGAGGACTTAAAGAATGCAGTTGCATGTCTGAAAACACTACCCCATGAGACAGGTCACCACAATAGGAACTTGAGATAAGAGCAGATGGCAAAACAGGAAGGCATTAATCCCAGGCCTAACAAAGGTGAAGGTTTGGAATTAGAACAGCAGACAAAATGTCACTGTGCAGACCGTGGGAACTTAAGACTTACCCAGACTAAAAATTTGCATTGTGGAAAACTCTGGGAAAGGATACACATTCCAGCCCAAGTTGTGGGAAGGGCATCTAGGCCCATGGACACCTGGGACTGGACTGTATAAGACTGGTACCTCCAGAAGGACAACACCCACCACCAAAGAGCAGGGTGAAGGAGGCCCAGTGGGATGCCGCAAGAATCCACATTGCCGCAAGAATCCATTTGCTTAATCTCTCTGTATCTCACTCTGTCTCCTTCCTTCCTCTTCCTCATTCTTCTTATCTCTCTACCTCACATTCACTGTTAAATAAAATCTATTTCTGTACTATTGATTTTGGCATATGGTCTTGTTTGCACCTTAATTCGGGCAGAAGCATCTCTGTTGGATCTTTACAACATAATTCTCCTTCATATTACATTTCAGAAGAATGAAAAGTCTCTGCCATTTATGGCAGTATCTTGAATAATTTCATTCCGACAAAACCTATCATTTAAGAATAGACATAACTACAGTATCAAAGTATTTTTCCTGCTGAATTTGCTTTCTCAATCTTCAGAGGCTTCACCTTTCCTCAGGAAAGCATGCAGTCAGCTGAACTATAAAATGTTGTGAACCTGGTGGGCAGCCTTTACCGAAAATGTTCTGGTTGTTACAAAAAAGAAAAGAAAAAAAAAAAGGCCTTTTTGTTGGCGAAATTTCCTGTTATTTGTTTGCTTTTCTTGGTGGGAATTGTAAAATATGCATTTAATTCACACTGTGCATACTCCTCTGTGGAAATATGTATACCCCTGTATGCCTCATTTGGCTTAGTGTTGTAGTAGTTCTGTGCCCATTCTTTAAGCTCTTCTTAGTTCCACTGGGCTGAGCTTTGAAGTCTTTTTTCTTTGATGCACCTTCTAGTTGCTGGTGCTTGTTAAAAGTGACTGCAAAAGACAGTGCTAGAGCCATCACATCACAGAAAGGCTCTAATATACCAAAGAATACGTGCTCACACACTGCAAGTTACGGATCCACCCAATTTCCTAGGTATCCTCAAATTAATTGCTCTACTGCTCTTCTTTTTTTAAAACATGACCCATGGCAATGTCACATCCATCTGGCTAAAGTTTTGAGCCTTTTTCTAAGGGTAGTCATGACTTAATTCTTGTCTTACACAATAAACTATTCTCCTACTGTCTTAGCTATAACTGAACCATGCTGCCACCTATTCCCCTCCCTTTCAGAAATGATCTTCAAAGGAATATGTGTAAAGAAGAATTGCATCACCACACTTGTATCTGGTTTTGATCCTCACCAAAGTCCCTCATTTTTGCTGAATCGTCTTGGTCCTCAAATTCAGCTGGTTGAGTCTATGTGCAGTTTATAAATTATTGTACAGCTTAGTCTGTGAAAGCAGCACCACTATCAGCAGATAAATAGACCCAGCTATTTAGGCCCATGTAAACTGTTTAAGTTCCTTATTTACAGCAGAATTTTTTCTTTGTGAAATCAATAGAGGGAGAGTTGGTAATAAGATCTTCATCCTTTTTTAAATTCACTTCTATTCATAGAGTTTGCTGGAGTCAGTATCTGATAAGGCTAACTTGTAAATACCTGACAGGCAAGAGCCAATTTCTATCAATACAAAATTTGTAAAGGGCAGCCAAAGTCATTTAAGCCAGGAACTGATGTGGCTTTTAGCTGCCTGAAAAATTATATGTTTTTTGTGAGACTGGTGAATTTTAACACTGGTTCACGTATAAGTTGGGTGGTTATACCTCACTACATTATCACTGCACAAAGTAATACATCTTCACTCCAAATTTGTTCTGAATATAAGAAATCTAAGTATAAGATGGCCATCTATTTGGGAAAGCATGGAAGCTGTTTTTCTTTTTGAGGAAACTGGCAAGTTCTGGTGGTACAGTTTGTAAGCTCATATTCATGTTGATAACCTCCCACTGACCTAATTAATCATACCTATTCCATCAAATTTACTATCATTCTGGCCTTGAGTTTAGAGCTAATAGAAAAAATAAAAAATCTGAAGGATTATAACTTCTAAAGACATAGCTTGTTTTCACCAAAAAAAGTAACTTTAAATGAGTAAAGTACTCTATTTCAGTAACATGCAGTTTTCCTGACCAAGCACATTTTCACTTGGGCTTGGTTTCATATATTACCTTTTTAGCCAGGTTTATAATCTAATTGTATGAGAGAAACACAATTAGGTATTTCATTTAAAGGGTGAAATTAGATAATTTCACTTATTGTTAGTTCAATACCAGTCTTCCCCAATGAGTGCTAACATTACTAAGGACAAAAGTTCTCCTTTAAAAGTTAAGAGCAAGAATGATACATAGCAAAAAGGGAGTTATTTCAATGCTTTCAATAATTTATTTGAGGTTTACTAGTATCACTGTGTCTGGTTTACTCATTTCATATAACAAAGCACATGCCCTGTCCAGTGCTTACAGGCACCATTTAGATCTTCAGTGCAGTATACTATGAATATTTTCTAAAGTTAATAAAGCCTTTTTTTACTTCCACAGCAGAAAACTATTCTGGTACAAAGAAAAGGGTAGCATTCAGCAAATATTTAGAGGCTTTAAGCTGAATCAATTGTTAAATAAGCACAATCTTCAGTTTTCACTCTTTGCTGGCTATTCAAGCTTATAAAACAACTAATCCATTACAGCATTTGGAGAAAATACACAGCAGAAGGCCCAGGGATGGAGCCAGAAGCCAGTTTTGTTTCTAAAGTAGATTCAGAAGCTACCTTATGGATTTTCAGTAAGTGTGACAAAAGAGAGTTGGAGACTGCAGCAGGCTGGGTTCTTTTAGCTACAACTAAAAAGAGATCTGAGCCACTTTGTACAGTTTTGACTTCATGAAACCTGTAGCATGCTATCAACCTACACAGAAGTCCAGCCTTTCATCTGAGTAAATCCGGCTGCAGGAAATAAGCCAAGTCAAGGTCACGATGTAGGAGAGAAATCTTGGCTGCAAGTTCCATATGGAACCTCTCTTTGGGAGCAGAAGATTCCTCTTGTGCTTAACAGCACATTAAAATGGGAGGTAAAGCAATATGTGAGAATTCCTGTACATCTGGTACATCTGTAACTGTGTTACAATTATTGAATATTTCACACAGTATCAGCAGCAGCCATCTTACAGCTACAAAACCTTCACTAGTTGGTTTTGAACTCCTGACGCATCCACCAAGAACTCCCTTGGTATATAAACATCTCCATGAGCTCCTAGGAAAGGGCAGTTGGCATAGGCATGAGTGCTGAATTGTGGCATTCTCTTCACTTCTAGCCATAGGTCGTGTCACACTGATGGCCTACAGAATGGAACTGAGGAGTCAGCCAAAAGAGGACAGTGATAGAAATAAGCATAAAGTAAAAGTTACATGAAGATCTTTTTTTGGCTTCAGAAAAAAAAAGAAAACTGAATATGGGTCTATGCAGGGAGCTGTTCCTGTGCTGTTCTTCAGCAGTTTTCATCTTAATTTCAGAAACTCAGTGCCATGTTTGCCCACAAAATGATGATCACTGAGTCCTACAACCTTTGTGTCAACAGCTCAGTCAGTGCATTGCCAGGGAGGGAAGGGAATGGAAACCATGGAACCACACTGAGAGGCTTGTGGGAACAAGCTTAGGAAAGGGAAGACGCCTCATGACATCCCTGATATTTATGTATTACTAGTTGCAGGACCTGAGGAGAACAGTCCAGAAGGGGAATTTTGACAGTGATGAGGTAAAGGCACTGAACTTTTGATAGTTGTTACAAAGCCAGATGAGACAGAACAGAGAGATCTCTCCTGGCACAAAGGAAGCTGCATTCAACTCAGTTTGTGAGTCAAACACAGACCAGGAGACTGCATCCATGTTCACTTTTTGGCATACAGCCTTATCTCTGCACCTGAAAGCAAGGAGCACAATACAACCTGTTCATATGGCCCAAGCAATCTTCTAAACCACAGCCAAGCATTGTCTAGGACAGAACAAGCTGGCACAGGCCAGAATTGTGCCAGAGAGCTTACAGATAATGATACATCATTGCTGAAATTGGGCTGTGACACAGTGATTTTATTTATTATAAAGTTAGCTTATGAAACTATCTTAGTAAGACGGACACTACTATGCTATGCAAGACAGCATTACTGCTATGACAGCACTATGCAACATCTGAATATAACTTTGAAATGCAATTGCAAGTAAACCATAGCTGCAGTACTTGAAGCATCTGAAAATTTATGTAAATAAAATCCTTTACCCATGTGAAAGATAATCCCTTACACTGGATGCCAGATAAGTGGTAAATAGCAGACCACTACAAAATCAGGCTGTCATACTACTATTCCTATGTTATAGGAATTTATTCATTACATAGTTTTCTGGAAGGGACACTTGTTAGGCCTAATTTGGGGTTATATTATGCATATATAATATGAATTATAGAGAGAAAACACATTTCTGTACATTTCTGGAGTTGTCGTATGGGACACAAAAATTCTCAACTGCATTAAAGTGGTAAATTTTCTGTAGGTTGCAGCAAATTATGGAGATTTGTGACATCTTTCCAGAAGGTATGCTGGTGGCATGTTCTTCTGGGAATGCAGAAGAGCTGTATCATTGAGATTAAGTCACTGAGAATTGACTCTGAATTCTCAAGCAGTTTACTAAACTAGAAGAGATTATAATAAATAGGAAAAGTGAGAAGCTAACAACAACCTCTCTCCCTCTGAGGGCATCCAAGGCATGCTCAAGCAGATTTTAATGAGTTTGTTTATGGGAGTGCAGATACTGCTTCTGGAATTACAAGAGATGCATCCATAGAAGCCAATTCATATTACCATTCCACCAGTGCTATTTCTAAGATGAATGAAACAGAACACCCCAAGATGGGGTGATAAACTCTAACCAGGACAGTACGTCTGTCTTACAGCAATCCAAAGCAAGACACACTGCTTTTTTGGCCCCTAGGGTGACTATTTGAAGATAATCTATCCTTTGAGGGTCAGGTAAACCCATAGCACTTCTTAATTCCTGGAGATGTTAATTGCAAATATTTCAGTTAATACCTACAGGTGGGTAACTGTGAAGAAGAGAACTGTCAGCTATCTGTATGGGAAAGGCTTTGCTGATGTTGAGCTAAGGAACAAGAAACCTGCAGCTGCCATGGTCTGTTTGTGTTCGGGGGAAGTTGGGAACATCCCAGCAGAATGCTGTGGGACAAGCCAGCAGCTTTCCAATCACTGCAGCTCATATGCTCAGACACAGAGATCAGCTAGTTATTATAGATCATACAAGAGTAAGGCAAAAGTTTGAAAACACACAAAATTCTCATCCTAACCATTTACCTCCCTAACATATGGGTCCGCTACACTTACCCCAGTTCTAAAAACTTTCAGTGAAAGAAACATGCTAGAGTGTGTGGGCAGCCGATTCCAGTGTTTCATTAGTTTTACTGGTACCCAACCTGCACATATCTTCTTGAAATTTGGTAAAGCTTGTCTAGTTGTAATAAGATTCATTGGTCTCTGCCTGCTTATGCTAGTGCACCCAGATGGAGACCTTGAGGTAATACAACAAATCCTTGAAGGATGAGAGAGAGGATGACACTGCATTAAACTCCTTCATTCCATGTATCCTGGAAGAATCTTTGCTTTTGTGAATCAGGTCAAATGCTACAAATTGTTCAAAACTGGTAACTCAATTAACTCTTTCTTGTTTTTAAATGCCTTATGTTTAACTAGGTTTTTAGTAAAAATGCAATTGATTTCAGTATTGCCAATGAGCTTCTTACTCTAAATATAAAAATCAGCTTCCTGTTTCTGAACAGACTGCAAAATTCTGGAATTTTTCTATAAAGTTCTGCTTACATTAAGTACATTTTATTGCATATAGAAATTATGGTGCTGCTCTAAGATGTGTTGATACTGTCTATGGTGTCTACCACTATAGCTGTGCCTTCACACTATATTTAAATTCAGGCCAAAAACCCTTAGGAAGTCAATAAAGCTGCTTCCACTTGCACTGTTTACCAACTTGTCTGAAGTTAAACTGAGTAGGACTTATAGGGACTAACAAATGGAAAGGAATTAGTATAAATCTTAAATGAACCAATTCATGTATAAAGGAGTCAGAGATTTTTAATCGCATACAGAGATGTTTAAGCAAGATTCAGTTTTGACTGAAGACCTAGATCAAATTTGTCAAATGTGAATGGCTCAGATTTGACTCAGATATACATATCTGAGCAAATAAACAGATAAATAAGGATGCTTGTCTGTATCAGAACTTTTGAGCATATGCAGTACCTATTTATTCACTGAGAGGTAAACAAAAGACATTTTATGCAATATTTCTGTGGTTTAGTAATATTATTTTTGTGCTGCTAAATTTGTTGCTTTAGTATCATCAGACATGTTTTAAATGAGGTGTTCTGACACAAAATTTCATAAGCACTCGTTTGCTGTGCTATCCCAATCGAAGTCCATTTAGGCAACTCTGTATTTGAGTACTGTGTTGATTCCTTCATATTTATTGTAGGGTTGCATCTGTTTTTATCAGGTGAATGTGCAGCAGGATTACTGATATGATAAACTGGGCAGTTGGTCTTAAGATCATTGTTTTATACCACAAAAAACATAGATAAAACTACAATGACACTTTATAGTACAGACTTTACTTACAGTGAGCACTAGGAGGTCTGTCTGTGTAAGGACCGAAGAAGTTGCATTTTTAAGCACTCTCAGTGCTACTGAAAGGAAGCAAATAACAGAATTAAAACCCTAGCAAAAAAAGAAAAAATACCCAAAACCTAGCAGGAACCTGGGAACATTATTTCATTCCAGTAATTATACAGAAATCTGAATTCCCTTGCTTTGTGTCAGGTACTTAGCATTATTGTTGCAGTTAAGGGAACTTGATGGGAATGATTAAAATAAAACTTCTTGGAGGAGAGGTGCCACAAGAGACTGCAACATCACTCGGGAAGTCATTTATCTACTGTGAAAACACAGGTCTCTTGCTTTATTAAATATCTCTGTATAACTCCCCTTGATGTCTGCAGCCAGATATTCACTGGCACAGTTCTATTGAAATTAACAGATCCATATTGACTTACACAAGCTGAAAATCTGAACCTCTGAGTTTATTGCAACGTCACTAAAAGGGTTGATTAATTGTAGCATAGCATCACAATATGATAATAATGCTCTGAAAGCTCTTCAAAGGGGAATAGAAATTTGTTGTTTTTCTGCAGAGCATTTGTTTTATGCAATCTACCTCTTTTTCAGTTGCCGGCCTGAGGTGTATCTCTATTTTGAAATAGAGATGGTAATCTTTTTACCATCTCAAGTTTACCCTGCAAAAAATGTCATGACAAGGTTGTATTATATATTTCCTGAAATCCTGATTGTCACTGGATCTCAGGCACACAGTGATCCTCTTGAAGAAGAGTATACATTCTCCATTTGACAACATCCTACAGAAGACATGGCCTTCCTGCTGAGCAGGTCAGTTCAGTCTCAACCTCTGTCTCCACCGAGGGTCTTGATGCCTGTGCTGCTGGACAGCCCAGGTATGGTACAGCTGCCTAAGCTGGGATCAGGCTGCTGGGACAACAGCTGTGCAAGAGAGACATAAAAAACTGTGGCAGGGCCTCCCCCTGCTTTACTCATGCATTTAAGCTGTAACTGTTGTCCTTGGTTCTGGTCTGAGCCATGTTGGAGGTGTGCCTGTGCCTGGCTGACATCCTGACCTGCTGATTTGATCTCAGACTTTTCTGGACTGTTACACTCCCCAGTTACCATCAGCAGATCTGCCCTGTTCTCCTTGCTTGGGCACAGTGGGACTGACCCTTTCTTAGGAGGACAATGTCCTACCACCTTGCCATTACCCCAGCTCCTGGCTTGCCTTCCCTGGAGAGTAGCCTGCTCTTGTTTCTTCCTGAGAAGATGAACCCTTACATGCTGCACAGACACTGCTCTACAGCAGGCATAAATAAATGAGGCATGCTGTTGTTTTTCCAAAACTAAGATAAGCAAATGTCCCTCACAGGATCATTCTTATTTAATATTATATTTAGTAGGAAGAGTAAAAATTGAGCCTCTCTTTTTGTTTGTTATGCATAAATTTTCTGTTTACTAAGAGTTCATAAACTCAGAAGCCAAACAGCAGAGAGAAAATTGCATCCAAAACACCACAGTCCAAGAAAAACATTTCTCTGCTTTTGCTTAATTTTGGTAATATAAGTGGGTAGTGGCGTGTTTCCCACAGTGTAGATATGTCAGCTGTCATGTGCAAATGTGAGACACATTCAAGGGTTTATACCAGCCTGAGCTGTCCTGCAAAGTCCCTGTAGCTCCTGTAGTTGTGACACAGTGCTCCAGCCTCCTTTCCCCACTGAGACACATCACGTGTGAAGATGAAGAGGGCAGAGGAGACCAGGTCCTGTGCTGTAAGAAAGGTTGGGGCTCTTCATGAAGCATTCCACACAGAAGTCACAACAGAAGAATTGTTTAGCCCACTGCAGCCTCATGGCATTGTTCCTGTCCTGTCACAAACTCAGCAATGGGAAATGAGCTGAACTGGTGCAGAGGGGCAGGGATACATCCATCACAGGATCCACCTTGCTGAGTCTCATAGGCAAGGTTAGAGAAAAAGCAGAGGTCTGAATCAAATAATCCTTGACTGACTTATCTCCTAATTCCCCATTTCATGTCAGATCTGGGTCAGGAGAAGGAAAATGAAAAAAACCCAAAGGTAATAAATTTAATGCATGAGGCTCCAGCCCTGGCTGCATACTTTAATTCTGAAAGAACAGTGTCCAAAGCCTACTTATAGCACTGTAAGTAGTCAATAGCAATGTAAAGTCAAAATATTTTTAATAGACAACTTTAGTAGAATTTAACTTACAAATGACAAGTTCTCTTTTCACAGAGGAGTTTAACTACAGTGCTGCACACTCATCTTAGCAGCAGCACTAAATGTTAATAACATGAAGAAATTAGGTACAAATCTGACATTTTGGTGTAAAGTTCCTCAGCATGAATAACATCCTGGAATGGCAGCAGACATGACACAGATTTGTCCTAATGCAGCTGCAGACATGAAATGGTGCTTTGAAGTGTTTTGGGGAGCCATCAGAATGGCAGCAGTGTTTCCATCAGAAGCACCCAGGTCCCACGACATGCCAAACCTAAGGCACTACAGTTCAGCAGCTCATTAACTATTTCAATCATGCCTGCAGTTCTCTGAATTGTGGTCTTTCCAGTACATCAATTTTTTTCTCTAATTATATTGATTTTAGCAAATTGCAGTGTCCTTCTGTTGATTTTCAGCTATGCATAGCAAAACCTTGCAATGTGAGAGAAAAAAACAAATTCATTGTTCTCTAGCAAGTTATTCTATACCATTAGACCTTTCACAGGACAAAACAGAGACATCAGACCTAAGAACATATGAAAATATTTCAGTTGCTACAAAAATAAACAGAAGCTAAGTTTTAAAATTAATATAGACCTTATATTCACCACCAAAAAAAAAACCCCCAGTAAATTGTCTGGAGCACCAGCTCTATAATTACACACCCATTTATTTTCAGTGTGTGGAGGATGTAATTGCCTGTGCCCAGCTCTATCTTTGGGTCATCACAATGGACCGACCATACCGTGTGCCAACACCTGCCATCTGCAGGCTGTCCTCCCACACCAGAGACCTGAATTCTAGCCCACACTCCTTACTAAATCATGTCTTTATAAAGCAGAGAGCTCCTAAAATCTGCCTAATTAATTAGGGGCTGCCATAAAACCTCTAGCAAACCAGCAACACAACCCCTATCCAGTTTGTTCCCCATGAAGATAAGCTATGATTCCCCTCTACACTTCCATTTTACAAAACATTTCAGTAATTTCTTTGTTGAATCGTGCTAGAGGTAAGACTTCTGCATTGGTGAAAATGTTCTGAAGTCAATGCAGCTAAATAGTATAGCACCAGTGATTTCATTCAAGGTGGGAAGAAAAATACTTCAGTGTTTAGGAAGTATGTATCTGTTCCTGTTTCTTTGACCTTTTTACTCATTTTAGTGAATGCTTTGCTAATAAACATACATAAGCACTTTGGGGAGCAAATAATGAAGCCTGGAGTGAGTGTTTGAACAAGCCAGACAGTACCAAGAGTGTTTTAAAGAAGAGTGAAACCTGGGCTGTATGTAGCACATAGAATTTATGATTTTATGGATGTAACACACATGTGGTGGGGGATAACTGGCTCATCACTGCAGGTAAACACCTTAGCTTTAGAGAAGGGTGCAACACAAATATGCATTCTTCTGGTTAACTCAGAGATACTCCTTATTCACTGCTTTTGGTTTAGGCTTTGTCAGAGTAAATCAGTCCTTGAACTGGATTTAGTTCATACATTTTACAGATGGTTTAGAATTTTTTGCATCAATCAGTCATGACAATATATATAAGAAATGTTTATTCTTCTGTTCTTTTTTTTTGAGAAAATTAATACATGTTCATGTAACTGGGGTTAATCTAGCATATAGCAGGCAATTTCCCCTTATATTTTTTGACCTTTTCATTAAGTATAAAAAAAAACCAGAATGATAGAGTCTATAGTTAGTTATATTTAGCTGTTGTCCTATCTGTATTTACTCTTTATCCCAAAAATTTTAAGTGTATACAAGGGGCAAAATACACAACAGAAGCTTGAAATTACATGTTTGGGGGCATACCACATTACTTGCACTTCTTTGTGTTTAAAAGTCCCTTACTCTGTAAATCAGTAGACATGTTGGTAGGATCAATTACAGGGACTCACCAGCTTAGTAGAAATGTGTAGTTTCAAAACTCAATTTAAAATCTGCTCAGGTACTTGTTAACCTCACTAAAAATCAATAGACCAAATCTCATACATCTCATATGTATCACCAGAATTCCACTTAAATCAAAGGGTTGCCTTGGGTGAATGAGGAAGACATTTGTCCAGTGGGGATGTTCATTCAAGTAATCCTGCAGGCTTATGTCTATCCTTGTTATCAGACACTCAGCAATGTCAAGTTAATTAATTTATTTCCTTTCAAGTGTTTTGCCGCCATCAGTGAAAGAATTCCATGAAAAGAGTAAGAAAAAACTACTGCAAATCATTGCCACATAAAGATAGGATGAGTGTCTTACCTTCTGTTGTGTCCTTCACTCTGCTGCCGAAGAGACTGAGAAAACAATACCAGTTCACATTTGGGGCATACCAAATCTTCAACTGCCTTCAACGACAGCTCTTATGGAAGCTTTAGCATGTTGGGCACAGCAGCACTCAGTGATGGTGACACTTCATTAAGGCCACAATAGTCCACTGTTAGTCTCCATTCTCCATTAGACTTTGCATTGGCCTTGTGGGACTGTTAAAAGGTGAGCAGATCTTGCTGATGACTCCTTGGGTCTCCACACAACAAATCAGTTTACGGAAGGGAGTCATGTTTGGTGAGATATTGCCATCAATGCACTGTTGTGGTAGCAATCAGCACCTGTTCTTCTTCAACCTTCAGCAACTCCACAACACAAGGGTCCTCCAAGAGACTGGGCAAGGTAGACACCTGCCTAATTTTCTCCATCTGCAAGACAGCTATACAGAAAGCCCAGCCTTTTGGGTCCTTGAAACACCCTCTTCTGAGTCTATGCCAAGGATGCGTGGAGCCTTTGGACCAGTCATAATGGAGGGCTTTTGCCACTCATTCCCAGTGAGGGTCACTTCACCCCTCAATACAATTTGCTGTTGGGACACTGTGGTGATTCCAGAAATACGAAGGAGATCTGCTTCTCTATAGCTTGGTGTATTAGGATACTGTGCACCAGTATCCACTACAGCCTTTTACTCCTGTTGGCCTGATGTACCAGGCCATTGAAATCACACAGTCCAGTAAAGCCCTGTTAAGATCCAATTATTAATGTTCTTTAGAAATACCTCTGCCCAAATTAAGGTGTAAACAAGACCATATGACAGTCAGTAGTATGGGTTTTACTTGATAGTAAATATGAGAGAGAGAGAGAGAAGAAAGGAGAGAAAAGGAGTAGGAAAAGAGGTGGGAGGGACAGAAAGAGAGTGACAGAGACAAAATAAAAGAATATCACCATCTGTGGATCCCAACAATGTAGTGTTGATTCTCTCCAGCTGGTCTTCTTGGTGGCAA
>VZTX01026572.1:266525-368667 GCA_013400915.1 Pardalotus punctatus | reverse complement strand
ATATATGTATATATATATATATATAAGAAAAATAATTTTTAAAAAAGACAATGATGAAAAGAACATCAAAACCCATATAGGAAGATCCTGACCCTCTTGATGTTATTTGCATATTTGAAGGAACTAGATTTTAAACCAGCTTCATATCTCATCTTAAAATTAAATCCATTCTAAGCACAGTGAAATGCTTTTCATTCATTTGGTATCTGACCTGAAAATTTATGATGAAAAGAAGTAAAATGATCATTCCAGATATATATTTTTCTCCTTTTTCTTCACTATGTCTTGTTTGACAATCGCATTGCATTACCATTTAAAAAATATTCTTCACTCTCTGCCCACTTTATATTATTTTTAATATATTTCTCATGACAGTAAAGTGAACTAAATTCTGCTAACAGAAAAATTTGAAAATCCAAAATAAAAATGTCCAGGGGGAATGAAATTGGGCCTTTATTCCTAGTAGTACAGTTTATTTCAGATGTTATCTTCATTTGAGTCATCTGATGCTTAGATTTTCTTTGTACTTAAGAAACAAAAATAAGACAAATCTTATGAATTAAAAGTGTTTAATCCTAAATGAGAAGTATCTAAATGATTTGGGGTGAAAAATATAAATTCTGTATCATGTAACACCTGTTAACTCTGTTTAATGGAAACTCAGACAGGGATGGGGGAGTTCTCCCCAATAAATTGACATAGACTATTAGTTTTGGAGCTGTTTTAAGGGATTTCCAACACAATAATTTTGGCTAGTTTTGACTTGAGCTACTGGGGAAAAACAAAACTGAATGTAACACTGAGATTCAATATAATCTTTTTCTACCATGTGGCTGCGCTCTCTCTGCCCACAGACACTTAAGTTGCCCACCCATTAGCATGGCTTTTCCCTACCTTCACATCAAGGAGGAGAAATCGGCAAGAAACCATCACAAAACCATGATCTTGACCTCTTCGCTACTCTGGCCCTCAATTTCACACAATTCTTCCCCTTAGCCAGGATCCCACTTTCCCCTCAGAGAAAAACTGCAGCAGCTGAGAGGTTTCATTCCTTGATTAAACAGGCCACCAAGCTTTTCTCCCTCTAGCCCTGGTGTTTCCAAGCAGGAATTATTACTCCGTCATTTCTAACTGACTTCTTCTGTGCCTTTTCACTCAATAGCAATACGGATTTACCAGGGCTCAGCAGTCAGCAGCAGTTTTCAGTTCAGCTATCCAAAGTTTCTCTTTCAAAGGAAATGGCATTATGCAAAAAAGTAATATATGTCACCTGGAAAGCACAGACCTTGCCTTGATCTCCTGGCAAGGTCATTGCAGTATATATTTGTATATTTGTAGTCCTTTCCTTATACGTAGCAGTACTTACTTTGCTAGGCCATCTCCTTCCAGTTCTGTTTAATACATTTATCAATTATGTGGATGAGGGGATCAAGGGCACCCTCAGTCACTTTGCAGGTGACACCGAGTTGGGAGGGAGCATTGAGCTGCTGAGGGGTAGGAAGGGATGTGGGCACTCTGGATCGATGGACCAAGGCCAATTGTCTGAGGTTCAATAAGGCCAAATGTTATGACCCTTGGGTCACAGCAATGGTATGCAGAGCTACAGGCTGGGAAAAGTGGCTGGAAAGGTGCCCAGTGAAAAGGACCTGGGGGGTGCTGGTTGACAGCCACGGAACATGAACCACTGTGTGCCCTGGTGGCCAAGAAGGCCAATGGCATCCTGGCCTGCATCAGCAATAGCGTGGCCAGCAGGACTAACAAAGTGACTGTTCCCCTGTACTCAGCAGGGGTGAGGCCAAACCTCAAATCCTCTGTTTAATTCTGTGCCCCTCATGACAAGAAAGACAATGAGGGGCTGGAGTGTGTCAAGAGAAGGGCAAGGTGCACTATGCACAACACAGCCTCTGACTACCGCATCACCAACCAGTCCTTCTCTGTTCACAAACAGCAGATTCAGAGGAGCACCTTCCCTTGGCTCACTCACCAGCTGTGTCACGAAGTTCTCTTCCATAGGCTCCAGGAACTTCCTGGACTGTTTTATCTCTGCTGTGTTGTATTTCCAGAAGATACCTGGCAAATTGAAGTTCTCCATAAGAACAAGGGCAGTAAGTTTAAGTCCTCCATAAGAACAAGATTGTGAGACTTCTCACAGCTCCTGAAATAATATTATAGACTATTTTGTCTGTCAATATTATAGAATATTTGGTCAGTTGCTTAAGCAAAAACAAAATACTTGAAAAATGTCTCTATTAATGCAAACACACATAGAGGAAAGCACACATAATGGATAGACATCCACAGTGTCAAACATCTTCACATTGATCTATTATGAGTCATATTAAAGCACTCTCCTCAAACCATGTTTTCCTAGAATGAACTTCAGTGTTAGCTCTGTGAGCTGAAGAGCAGATTTACTGATTTCTAGCAGCACAAACCATGTTAGATTACAGGTAATTTAAACAAATTGCTTTTGACTTTGAAATGTGCAGGCTGCCTTTGTTGAAGGACCCATTGGCATGAGAATGAATATTTGAGGTCCATTAAACATGCAAGTTATACAAAAGAGCATGATGAAATTGTTACATTCGTACATGAGTGCACAGAGGTGACTGTGAATATCACTCTCCAGAATGATCAGTTAGGATTTTGCATACAAAATTTGACCCAGAACATAAAGATCAACTTATTTTCCATTTCAAAATAGAAAACTTTATTAATCTATCATACACAATCCTAATATAAATGGCACCCTTAAAAACAATTTGAACTTTTCTTGTGAATCTTACAGGATGGGTTAGATACAGTAAAATTTGAAGATTCCTTTTGCTTCCACTGTCATGTGTTCCTCTCAAATGACAATCATTAACACATGCAATTTTATCCTGCAGCAATTTGTGGTAGATCTGATTATATAATGCCTGTTAATAACTTTCTGTCAAACTCTTTTTGTGAGCATCAGTTTCGTAAAACCATCAAGAGGGGAGCCTTAGTGCTTCAGGCCCAGTCATGAGACAGGTGTGTTCAAACACAGCTTTGAACTATGTCATTTGGTGGGACAGTGACCAAGTTTCAATGCTGTGACTAAGTTTCAAGAGTTTGTAGACCTTAGTAGCAGAACCAATAACAAACTAGATGCCTCTTCATCACAGACCAGCTTCTTATGCTTAGAGCAATGGGATGTTTCTTCATTCATGCCCATGCTGCATTTCAAATTACTTTATCAAATTATGTTGATCAGCACATAGCTATGTTCCTGCAGAAACTGCTTCAACTTGAGCATATTTGCCCTTGTATCCGAATGTCACCAAGGATGTTCTCCAGGAAAAAGTCAGTATGGCTATTGCTCCTTCACATCTTCCTTCTATAGTCACTTCTGGTGAGTGCCTTTAAGAAATCGGGCAACTACTTGTTGAGGAATACATCTGAAGTTTCCTTAATACTATGAAAGGTTAAGTTATACAACAATGAAGAGAAACAGATGTTATTTGTTTATTAAAACAAATTTCTAGATGGTTCAAGATCACCACATTGTGCAAACAGCCAGCTTAAACAACTGCTTGCTTCAGTTTGTGTTCCAGGGTTTTATGTTATTTGAGACATGAACTTTGCTAATAAAGTTTCTAGAAAGGTGTGGAGCAAAAATGGTAAAACAAAAATGGTAATAATGCATCAGAATAAAACTATCCCTGTTACCAGAAATACAAAACCCAACCAATCATGTAGCATAACACCTATTAGTTTCGAAATTGCTTAGGAATGAGGCAGCTATGTTTTTAAAAGTATGTAATTTCTCATAAATGTCTTACCCCAATAGCAGAAGAATGTCAAGTTAATGTGTTGGTCACAGCCTGTTGTTCACACAGCATGTTTCCACACAGCAACAGCTTCTGAGTCCCCAGAAGGAATTTTCTTCTGCCTCCATCTGATAATGAAACACACTGCACACAACACATTATTCTTCCTCACAGAACAGTACAAAACCTTACCTACGACCTCAGCAAAATAACAAGTACTCAGCCCTGAGATGTTTTCCAAGATTAGCTGTGCGGTGTTATACTCTAACACCCGTTACAGTATAAGTGCCTGACAGACACTTTGCATCGTAGTGTAAAGATGACCTGCATGTAATTAGAGTCCATGGAAGATATAAAGCCTCAGCACTTTGGTAAGTGCAGATACTAAAGATAACTAAGTGCAGCAGTTTCCCCATCAGATATAAAACATCCATAACTCAATCAGGTTCCCACTGTCCTAAGAAGAGCCTGAACTTGGGCATCCCATGTACCTCAGTGACCTTTGTTTCATGTAATGTAGGCCAACACTTTAGAAGGCCTGATTTCCTCAACAGTGACTGCATAGGTTGATTAACTTAAGGACTGACCAGACAGATGGTGCTAGACTTGTTTTCCACCATCTCTGGTAAGGTAGTCATTTTCCACAGCATATGCATGGCTTTTCATAATGCCTCTAACTGCATATGATCATGGGTGCAATATGAATTCAGAACTGAATGTGACCAGGGTTCATGCTTAAAATATTCTGTTGATCCACCTGATCCTAACCATTGTGCTATTACAGCTCTAAGATGCTCTTCAGAGTAGTGCCCCTGAAGTGTGCATTGGCACATTTGGAAACTATTAACTACATCCATTGAAAACTCATTCTGGTATTCCTATGCCTTGGTGAGGTACACACTGCAAAAGCACACAACAGTGAATATTGCCAACCCTGTTAATATTTTAATTGGGTAAAAATGATCCTGAAGATATTATTTTCAGGACAGAAATTTTTAAATTATTATTCAAGGTAATGATACAGTTGTTGTTTAGTTATTGTTTATTCTCCTACTACTACAGTTTTAAGTGGTGATAGCTTCTCATTCAGATGAGCTACTTCCATGAAACTGTGAGACAGCAACCAATTATAGATGCCTCAGACAGATGGGATTCTGCTCCTACTATGTAGGATCCCAGTTATGTCACATACACACTGCCACAAGGAACAAATAAAGAACTGGGAAGAATAAGGACTTTGTTTAACAGATGCATTTGTGTAAGTCATTCTGGGTTTACACCTGAGTAATGTGGCCTGGTTGTTCTAAACAAGCATAAGCCTGCTCATTAGTGGCATTGGAGCACCCCTCAGTGGGAGCAAAGTGTTAATTTGTCCCCATATAAGTGGATAGTCTAGAGATATGAAGTGTGATAAACAGTGACTGTGCTTTCCAGGCAATGTGTGACCAATTCAGCATATTCATCATTCAGGTCATTGTGAACAGAAATGTGAGAGATTATTAGTAGTACTTCCCACCTTTAACTCTGGAGGATACTACTTCATACAAAGACTTCAAATTTCTTATTTTCACTCATTAATTGCAGTTTTGCCTGAGGGTTCAAAAAGAAACATCAATGAGCATGAAAGGTTTCCTGCAGACTTTCTCAAATAAGAGACCAAAATGGGACTCACCTGTCACATGTTGGAGATGCTCAGAATTCCTTCACTTTTTTCCTCTGTGTCCCACTTTGACCTTTTGGAAAATATACTTGTTAAGAAGTAGTGCCCTCCTTTTTGATATGTGGGCTTTGTATTTCTACAGGACATTTTGTATATAAGTATTTGAGGTAGCTGAATCACTCCCAGCCTACACTGTACATTTTCAAAGGGACTATAACCACAGAGAAAGAAAATTACAACTTTAGCTTTATTGGAAGTGCTGTACCTGGCTCTAGTTAGTTAGCCAAGTGAATAAATAAATGAGTGTACAAACAGCTGGAAATGACATTTCAGTTATTTTTGTTAGCCTGAAAGCTGTTAATCATGTAATTAAAGGGTTTGAGACTTGAAATTTTATTACAGTATTTCTGTCAATGAAATATTTCCACAATAGCTCTGGGTGTGGAACTCAGGTTAAAACCATCTTCATCATTTTCTCTCCAGCCAGAGATTCAAGCTGGGACCAGTGTACCCCCAAGCACTCATTGCAAGTAATTACCCTGCAGAGGGAACACAGCCAGAGAAATATTACAGCATTACTATTATTACTTTTTTTTTGGATTAAGTAATAAATATTTAAGAGAGTAAAGCTAGCCCACATGAAATGACAAATGAGCACATGCCAAATCCCCACCTACTCAATTGTGCACCTTAAGGCCTCTTCTACTTGAAATAAACAGCAAAAATAATTCCCTTCCCCACCACTGTGAGCTCTGACTTTTGTATTACAAACTAGAATCTCCTTCAAAGCTAAAATCTATTTTGATATTAGTTACTTTTTTAAAGTTTCTCGTCTGGTTCCAGAGTGAGGTCAAAACAACATCAGACAGCACAACAAATGATGATTTTCTTTGTAGAGCTAAGGGTGTTTCTCAATCTTTTTCCATTTGCAGACCCCCAGGCCTGTTGAGAGAGATGCAGGTCTTTGTACAACAAAGTTAGTCTTCTGACCACAGGAGCACATTGTCTGCTTTTTCACAGCATTCCAATGTAATTCAGAATTCCAAATATTCACAGACCCTGTAGTAAAAATCAACAAAACTGTTCTTTTTCCATTGCCAGTCATGCTTTGTCACTCCTTTAGTACTCACTCAACTGGGCATACTTTCTCATAACTAAATTTTGTGCAGAAAATTTGCAAAAATAGATAGTAAAAAAACAATAATAAACTGTGAGGCATTTATTAAAAAATCATTTTATATAAAAAATATTTCTTTTCAAATTACTTCATTATTTGATCTTTCACTACACTTTTCCTAAATGTAGATGAACAACATCAAGTTTAAATTGAGAGGTACAATACAGATTTTTGGAAATATTTAGACTTCTTATAAGTTATTTTAGTCATTCTAATATTTCTCAGTTTTGGATAAACTATCAAAATTTTGCAAAAAAATAATGGTGATTTTGAAAATTGGCTGGATATAGAGTATATTCTCAATTCCACTCTCACATACATTTCTAAACTATTTTTTTTCTTTGTTTTTTGCACGTGGAACAATAAGAAAGATCTTCAAAATTCCAAATATTTTTCATAGGTTGATTTGGATCAATACACTCTTTTATTAAGAGTTTTAAAAATATTGACAGAATTATTGGTCACTTGAGAAAATAACCTAACAAAGGCGTAAGTTCCACAGATTTTAAAGATGTTATTTATTTATCTATTCATTATGTAGTAAGGGCAAGGTACATATTTAGTGTATGTGAACTTTTTCAGGTCAAGGACACAGGAATGAAAAAACTGTGTTGTATTGCTAACATCTCTAAAATGCCAAGACCTCAGACAATTCCCTGGATGCATTTTGGCCCCACCTAAACTACAACAAATTAAATCCTTTGTGAATCGCATGTGCCATTCATCCAAACATCTGCTTTTCATTTTGCAGCTTCTGCCTCTCTAAAAGCTTGTGTCATATAATCTGCTCCAGGTTTAAACCACAGTTATCCCTTCTTTTTATCATTTATCTATAACCATAGAAAACTTTTTACAGACATAAAATATAAAAACTAAAAATAAGACACTGATGAAGTTTCTTCTCTTCTGTTTACTGCTAACATTGCTTTGGTCTAGATGATTCTGGAGAAATTCTTATTTCAAATATATATTTCTTCAAGGAAACAGAATATGGCTTTCACATAGACTGATATTTCTAATTAAATCATTATGAGGAAAGTCAGGATCAGTAAATCTAAGAATTCAATCATGTAACTTATTTCTAACAAATTGTGGGAGAGCAAAGCTGCTGATAGGGACAAGCAGTGTAACTGCAGATGTCTGTAAACCAGAGATTTGCCTTACTTTCCTTCTGCCCTAGAAAGGCAAATGCACATCTCTTGAGAGATCCAGCTGAAGTCCACATAGAGAGTTTGAGTGCTTACAGGCAGATTCCACTCACTTTTATAAAAAAGGGTATCTTAGACATTCTTACTCTAGAGTCATTGTTTGAAAGACACATTACACACCGAACTTGACCAGTTCTTGAAAAATACAGCCTTACAAGATCAGACTAAAAGAGCTTCAAGGTAGGTTGGATTCTGGGGGTGGGGGTGAGGTTAATACATCAGGAAGTAATGATAGCTATTAGGTTGTTTACGGCCATAGAAGAACATGGAACATTGATCAGGTTCTTTTTCTTGGTGCAAAACTACTATCTCCTTGTACAATAAAAAACCAAAATGCCAGATGTCACTCTAAAACATCTTCCAATTTCAAGCTTCTTACCCAGACACAAGGCTCTGGGATCAGCCTGTTCATCCCTGTGGTGTTATCTGCCTATGTAAGGCCTACAGGTGCTCAGCACAGCATCTCTTCTCCCAGAGCCCCTCTCATGCCCAGTGTTGTCTCCCTGAACTGTCCTACAACGTTACCATTCTTTCTTCCTAATCTTAGAAAGTTTTCACTGTCTTTTTGTATTTTTCTTTTTTTGGTTGTTTTTTGGGGGTTTTTCCTTCTTGTCTTATTGGGTTTGTTCAGCTTGAATAAAAGAAGGCTTCAAGATAACCTAATTGCTGCCTTCCAGTACCTGAGGGCAGCCTACAAGAAAGATGAGGAGAGACTAGTAACCAGAATAGGAGGGAATGGCTTCAAACTGAAAGAGTAGGTTTGGATTAGATATTAGGAAGTTCTTTACTGGGAAGGTAGTGAGGCTCTGGAATATGTTGTCTAGAGAACTTGTGGCTGCCCCATGAAGGTGTTCAAAGCCAGGCTGGATGGGGCTCTGAGCAACCCGGTCTAGTGAAAGAGGGATTAGGACTAGGTGATCTTTTAGGTCCCTTTCAACCCGGGTCCTTCTATGATCCTATGATTTTTATTGACAAGGACTAAGTTTTGTCATAAGAGACCTTGCAGGTTCTGAGCAGGCTCAAGACAGCTGAGTGCTACAGTAACATAAATATTAGACAATAGTTGGTATCTCCTTGTGCTCACAGGACTGAATCTTGGCCCAGACATTTCCCTTGTAGGAAAGTTCTATAAATGTATTGCAACTTCATATTTACTTAGTTGCTCCCCTCCAATATCATATGGTCCTTAGAACTAAACAAAGCTTGAGGTTTTTTCTGTGCTCTTAAACCTAAAGTTGGTGTGTGCTGGGAACAGTCTAATAAATTGTTTAGTGCGAATCTGAGAAATTCTGGAAAACTGTAATTTCAGGCTAGTTCTGTGAAACTTTTCATCAAAAATGACAAAAAACGACCAGAAATAACATTTAAAAATACATCAAGGAGCTGATACAGTAATTTTTTTCCCAAAAAAAAAAAAAAAAATCAACAAAACTGCTTAGGTCCACTGCATTTTTTTGTAGCAAAAAATGAATCTTTTTCTTATAAACAATACTGATATCTTTTTAATTAAAGTTAGTTACAAAAGTAATTTTGAAACCTGATGGAAACTTCTTAGTGGGTAATCTTACAGTGGTTCAGACACAGTTTATAATTTTTAATTGTAAATTTATAAATTCAACCAAATTAACACAATCTCACCTAATTTTAATCTGTACTCCACAGAGCATTTGTACCAAGCCACATAAAATATTCATTCATTTCAGACATAAAAGGGTATGGCTTTATGGTATCTAAGATGTTCAAGATGCTTAGAATCTTAGTCCACTTTGATCCACAGCCTTCTAAGAATTAATTTTTGTGTGTTCCATATGCCAGAAGAATTTGTTGCAAGGTCTCTCTACAACAGAGAAGCCAGAAGGAAAGGCACCCTACTAGTTTTGTTCTACTGCTTATGGCTTATTCTTTTACCTTCTTCTGTAGAAAGACTTACAACAGGAAGTCTGAGCCAGAGTTTAGCATAGCTCTCATGTGTAGAACTCAGATCCAAAACTTTAGTCAGGTCTTAAAGCATTTTTTTTCTTATAACTTCAAATATTTAGGTAATATTAAAGACTTAATAATGAGACTAATAGAAGTTAATAAGACATAGCAAAGAGATTTCAACTTGAGCAAAGAAAGCTCTTAGCTCTGATTGACAAAAGCTGGACGTGCAGCCTTATTATTGGTAGCATTAACTCTATTGACCAGCCTCTAAATCCAGGAAAATTAATACATGCAGAAATAAAAAGAATATGAGCTGAAATTCAAATTATTTCTGACATTCATGAAAAGTCTAGTCATAATACCTTGTCAGGAAAGGAAGAGTTTGCATTCTGTGGAGTATCAAAGCAAAATGTATGCCCTTACAGAGGATCTAATTTAAATTATTCTCTTTTATTATTTTAAACTTTTTATTTATTAGTTAACCTTTAAAATGTTTTTCTCAATATATTTTTTTGAAATTGTACACTTATAGTTTCAAATTCAATAAATAAACTGAAAATCCCAAAGCATATGTTTGGTTAACATATGTTAAAATATTACCTCAATGCATGAAAAATATTTGCCATACTTCTATTGCAAAAAACCCCCAAACTTTTGGGAAAGAAAATTAGTGTGCCATGGAAAAAAGTATTTTCCTGGATACAAAAACTTTCATTTTAATATGATACCTTGCAAACACTGAGACACTCATCAAATGTACTGTGTTGTTCCACTGCTACCATAGCACTGCTACATGCCCAGAGCATTCTCAGTTGAGTTCTATATCCATAAAACTAGTCGATATTTTTAGTAACACTTTGTTCAGAGAGCACCTCATTTTCATCTGCAAAATTTCACAGTCTAGTGTTTAATATTCCCACTAAATTTTAGGACAAATTAGATAGAAGAAAGTCTGTGGAAACTCCCAATTTGTAGAAAGCATAACCTGTCAAATCTGCTCCCAGCAGCAATATTGGGCTTTTTCCCTTCCCTCTCAAAACACACCATCAGCCCATGAGTAGGCAGGATTTTTTCCCAGAGGTCTCTCTACTTTTCTCAAAGAAAGGTGGTAAGGATAAAAAGACTTGGGGACAGATAGATTTTCACTTCTTTTGTTTTAATTAATCCCTAAAACTTCTGTCCAGTGTTACAGAAACTGGGAGATCTGACCTTTCTCAAGCGTTCCCAGAGAAGAGGTAGATCAGGGATAGGTTTCAACAACTGTAACTGTGGTACTCCTGGGTTTATCTCTCTCCGCTGAAAAGGCCAATTTGGAAGGACAGGGCATGGTGGGGGGTGGGGGGGGGGGGGGATCAAGATTAAAAAGAAAAAGGGAAACAAATACAGAGAAGAGGAAAAAATAAAACCTAGATGCACTTAAAAGCATATTAAACTTAGATGTTAGATGTTATGCTGTTCTTTAGCCACTGGAAGGACATGTGCTGTCCACTTCCCAAGATGATTATTGCAGGAAAATAAACAGAGAGGTGCTTAAGACATGCAGGATGAATAATTTGGGGCAACTCCAGCAGGGACTTCACCATGATGGGCCATCAAGATCACCCAGGGTCTCAAACAGTGACCATCAGGACTCTCCATCTCTTCCCAAGGGAATCTAGAAAGAGTACACTGGACACTCTACTCTTTAGCCAGCTAACAGATGAAACGGAGCCTGCTCTTTATCCAATACTCAGTGGACAGCTACATCTTTCAAGCAGTGATTCCCCAAAGCAACACAAAAAATATTCTCAAATGCAGGAGGCCTCTCAGAGAGGCATTCAGTCCTATTCTCCAAGTTTCCAAATAATACCCCTGGCGCCTGCCCCGTATACACAAAAAGACATCAGGCAGTGCTGAGGGGCAGGGGCAGAGGTCCCTGTGGTGGCCCTGCTCACCAGTAATGTGCAAAGGGACCAAATCTCAGTTCTGGGCACTACAGGAACTTAACTGACTCATGGATGCTTTACAGATATGAGGCAGCAGGACACAGTTTCCTTTCTATTCCAAGCTATACATTCCAGGCACATAACAGGCTTGGCATGGACATGAAAGAAATGAGCTCAGATTGTTACCAGCAGCTCTACTGCTCCTGTGCCATCTCTGTTTTCCTACCACCCCTAGCATTCTAGCCAAGGACAAAGGCTCATAGTTTGGTTCAACCACTGTCTCTAAGATCCCAGCTTGATCAGCTGTAGTGATAATGAGTAGATGGTGGGAACAAGTAACAGAAAGAAATCCATGTTTCCACCACTAAGCACGGATGTTATTAGTAGCAATTAAAACACTGTTTTGGAATCTATTCTCTCTGTCCAGCTGAGAGCTCCTGCACAGAATTTCTGCCAGTTGTGCCCAGCTTCACTTCCTCTGAGTCCTTTAAGGATTAACATGTTCAGTGTAACCTCCATCACTGGATTAAAATACTTGCATTAGATTATCAATTGTCTATTCCACCTGTTCTGGAAGTATGTGGGAGCTTTATGTGCATAGCCCAGTGTAAACACTTACAGAAAGCCCTGAAAAATTTGTATGAAAAATCTAACAGGGCTGAGGAAAGGTGACAAGCAGGCAGAATAAGCACAAGGAAGCAATGAAATATTAGGGCTTAGCAAGGCAATGTCATAACAAGAGGCACAGCTGAAGCAGACACAGTTTAAAAGGAGGGAGTTTAAAGAGCTGCATGAAGACCTGCAAATATTTAAGAAGCAGGGATCACCTAAGATGAGGTGGCTGAATTTGGGAAGAGCATTTGTTTTTGTTTTTTTTTTTGCCTAGGTCTTGGGGAAAAAAAAGCACAGATGTTAATTTATAGAAATTTTTTACTATGAGAGAAATTTGCATTTTTTGTGAAGAAAAAGATGAAAATGGAGAGGAGGAGGAACTAACTATCACAATAGAGTATAATTAGCACTACAATGAGTCAATGGCCACCCTATTTAGGCTGTGGAAAATCTTAATAGAGACAAATAGCACGGCTGACTGGCATGGTACATGACAAAATAGCTCCAGCAGTTCACTGAATCATAACAGTTCACCTAATGTAATGACTGCAGAGAGAAGCTATCTGATCTAAAGGAGTATTTTATCTATGTGGGATATTTTTTTGTCCTGAAAGCTGTCAGAATCACTATCCACCTGAATCCTAGAACCTATTCATTTGAGTTGAAGAGCAAAGAATCAGAAGTGTCTTGCCTGTCTTTTGTGTTCAACAGGAAAAAGCATCTTGACCAAAAAACAGGAAAACTGCCAATCTTACAAGTCAGCCCAAGCCTGACTTAATTTAAGGGCTTTCAGTAGATTTTTTCTTAGGTGCAGGTTTAACCCCAAAGATCTTTCACAAGCACTTTTAGGACAGAAGTAATAAATTAACTGCATTCCTTTCACACATCTAGCTTGGTCCCTGCACTAGGAGGGAAAGAGTCAATCCTCTTCTGTCCAAAGGGCAGAAGAATTTCAACACAGCAAAAGGAATCCCTTGGCACAGCTATCACTTAGGTCTACCACACCAGCAGTGTGCAAAAACAACTTAGTTTCATGATGGCCTGGTTTTTGTATCAAGGTAATTCTAGCCATTGACAACATAGAAAATGGTGGAAAATCGAGTCTTTATAAAAACTCCTTAAGTGAAATATATAAATAAGGTAATGGCAGATACACCACTTAAAGGATACTCAGGAGTTTCTCTAGGGTTTTGTGTGTTGGAAAATTAGTCATTTGTCTTCCTCCAATGGATCCAAGCCACTGGTTTTCCTTTAACAGCAGTTCTACACGTACAGTGAACTGAATCAGTACAAAAAGTTACCACTAGTCCCCTGAGAAGACAGCTGAAATCACATGCCAATTAAATTTTTTCAATGTGTTCACCTAATAGCAAAATATTACACAGCCCAGTAGTATTCCTTACATAAAAATAGCTTTCCAGAAATAGCAGCTCTGCTGTATTGGAATTTCCCAGAGGACTAGTTACTGTTGTTTTATATGTTAACACACTTGCTGTAGAGTGAAAGTACTGAAACCAAATACATTAGCAGTACTTTTCTTATTGCCTACAAATGGCATTTAAGCAACAGTAACACTGCTTTAGACTCGAAAAGCTTTTGCTTTCAAAATTTTGGCAAGTTGCTGGAATAATTCTGTGCTCCATTCCTAGTGCATAAATCTCAACACAGTGGGTATATTCTCAGTCAAATTACTGTGAGGAGAGGAAGCCTTGCAGTTGTCTGAATGCAATGAGTTTGGCAAGATAGCTCTATTATTGTACTTTTTAATCTGACTTTTTTTTTTCCACTGCTCAGCAAGAGCAAGTAATCAGAACAGAAAATGATTCCAAAATGTAAATTAGTGTGTCTGATGTAGGGAACCAGTGCATACAAAAAGTCTTGTATCAAAAACATTTCCTTTTCTAGTTCACTGCTGGCAATCCAGCCTTTGAAATTAAAGAACTGCTTTTCTAATCCTAATGTTATGTTAGTGTTTCTTTTAACTACACAGTACATGGGCACACACATATCATGTATCTTTGTTTAGAGGTTGCAGTTTCCATTAAATTCAATTACTTCTTTCTGTTTCTAGGGTAGCTTGAGAACAAGGACAGTTTCTATTAAATACCATAACATTCCACAGAAACATTCATGTTAAAGACATCTGGCAGAGATGTGGCTAAAAAATTAATTCTTATCAAGGTACTTCACTACTGAATGCAAATATATGGAACAAGACTACAGCTGAGGCATCTCAATGTTAACAGCTTAGACTTTTAGCCTAATGAAGCACATATTCAAAATAGTTTAGACCACAATCCTTCAATCACTGCATCTTGAAAATTGTATTACAATAATTATAATGACTGTGTTAAGAATTCAGAACCTGCAGGGTCAAACCTTTAAGTAATGTTGACAGGCATTGCTTGAAATTTTGTTCAATCCTCTTCAATATTTTTTCTGGCATATGAATTTCAGGTTATGGTATTTAAATAAAATGGAAATAAGGAGTTAAGCATATACTGTGAAAAGTTCAGAATACATTATTTAGAAGATGCCTTCCACTGTTGCTTAATAATTAATTTATGGGAAAGAAAGTAGAAAACATGTATGTAACAGCACTGACATACTGAGACTATAAAGGATAAAAGTATTTCACTCAATAAATATGGAAGAGTGGATCAGTAGGCTCACAAAGATTCACTTAACTCTGTAAAGATTCAAATATATATCCGATTGCAGACATCGCAAGGCAGCTCCTGCTTTGACAAAGTGCCATGGGATACAGGGAGAAGATCTGCCCCTGACCCAGTATATTATCAGAATCCCTGTATATCCAGGAACATGCATTGCTTCACTGGCTTTGCTGTAACTATGTACAGGCACTATTATTATTTATTATTTGCATTATGGTAGCTGCCAACAATGACCGGGGCTTCGGTGAGCTAGTCATTATAGAGACATTTACAGGGCTCACAGTCTTCATGAGAGGCAGTATATCAAAAGAGACAAGCGTGATTGGAAAGGATGACATTACAAATGAGCAAATTGAGCAGGGAAGTCTGCTGAAGTCACACTGTTTCTGTGTGTAAAATTACAATCATCCTAAAGCATATTTCAAAACAACATTCTGTATTAGGCAGGAAGGAGACATATCTGCACAACAGAAGATTGTAAGTATTCTTGTTAAAGCAAAGTGCATAAAATTTCTAATAATTTTTTCACCTTTCTGCACCTCTCATGCTTCTACAGAGGGCTTTTTCTAAACCCATTTCAGTTTTAACAGCTTGTGATATGCATTTGGGTCATGGACAGAATGAATCAATCATAGTCACCTAAATTAATTTTTCTGTGTGGCACTATCATTTTCCTTGATTTATTATCATTATGCACCTAAAAGTTTTAAATGGTAAGTAACATTAGATTATTGAGAGAAATAAATACCAAACACCCTTTATGAAACTGGCTTCTATGTCCTGTTTGAGTTTAATAAGAAAGTAGATGTTGAATAAAAAGACTTTTAGCCTTGAACTAAATGCTTCTGGGAACAGACAGTCATTATTTTGTTCAATGTGATCTTGAAAGTTAGGCATTTGTCCTGAATATAAGGCAAAGCAAAAAATATGTCTTTCAAGTGCATCAACAGCCTTCTTCTGTAACAAAATTATCAGCGATAATGACTAAAAAGCATGGAAAGAGTGAGGCTCTGCATTTGGCATCATGTCAGCATAAGGAAAAAATAATTATTTTTAAGAATATTATTTATTAGAACTAGCAATGTTCTTTTGACTATATTTTCAGTTGTGCTTTAAGATGGTTTAGGACTTCAGACTAAATCCCCAGATTTAAATTCTCGCAAGTATTAAGTGTATTTGAAAATGAAATTTCAATCCAGAACATAATTTCTGAAGTTAGCTTAAATGTTTAATCCAGGCATACCAGTGTAACCTTGAACTGACTTGAATTTTGCAGGTTTTGCCCAAACACTGACTCCTATAAAATGTTTCAAGTATGACACTCAGAGCTTTCTACCATCTTAGCTACAAAAACTAAAAATTGAACTTCAAAAGGTATTTTAAATTGTCTTTACAGCAAATATTCACTGTACAAATGTAGCTAAAGTTATCCAAAACACCAAAAATGCTGTTTAGATTCTTTCTTTTACCTCTGCTTTCAGATGTCACAATTATGCTCCATACAATTTGAAAACTTTAACTATATGTTTGCTTTAACTGTCTCCATAGCTGGAGAATGATTTTTTTTCACCCTGCAAATTAATGAGACCAGCAAAGACTTCTATAGTAGGCATAAAAATAAGCAATATGAAGGGGGAAAGAAAGTCAAACAGTACTTGGCAATGTTTCTGATTTTAGAGTGAAACTCATTTGACAGCTGATTTTTAACCATAAT
Source organism: Pardalotus punctatus (assembly GCA_013400915.1). Lineage (NCBI taxonomy): Eukaryota > Metazoa > Chordata > Aves > Passeriformes > Pardalotidae > Pardalotus > Pardalotus punctatus. The sequence goes on along the minus strand of VZTX01026572.1, from coordinate 351,979 downwards.
TCCTTGGTTATATGAAAATCTTACTTTTCTTATTTTATTTTTAATAAAAAAGAAGAAACATTAGCGCTACCAACTTCTTATTTGTGTAAAAAATATTGAAAATATATCTTAAAAATATTTAAATCTTGTACATCCTTCAAAATAGCTCCAAGTGTTTTTTACAGTTCCATTGCTTTAAAGCTATGGCCATTTTGGAGAGAAAACCAAGGCTGATATCAGTAGTCCAATGATATCACAGGACTTGCATGTTTGAAAACTGATTAGAGGGAAGATCCACTCTGTTCTCTGATACAGCAAATGCTCTGTTTTTAGCTTCATTGTTATATCTTCACAGAAGACAAAATTTACTAGAAATTTACTGATGCATTATGATAAAAAGTTCTTACAAATATTCCTGATGCAGTATCTGCAGCAAAGCTGAGATGTTTTTCAAAAACTACTTATACATATGAAAAAATACAGGAGACTCTTGGAGCTTCAACTTCAACATTGCCTATGTAACTAAAACACCTGTCCTTTCTCCAGATATCTTATTAATTATATGATTGTAAATGCACCTGAATTTCAAGTCAGAAAGCAGATATTGAAAGCAAGTAAAACTGCTTTACTCAGCAAACAACATAGCAAGGCTGTATCTGCAAGTAAGGGGGAATTTCTAAAACAGAAACAACTTGCTGTGGGCTCACACAATCTATGAGGGAGAACTCCAAAACCAGTCTTCCCGACACTAATAATAGTACTGCTTTTTCAAATAAAATAAACAGCTGCTAATTCAAATGCTGAAAATAAAAGCCTTCTCATTTGAAAACAATACTTCCTCCTACTTTGGATTTTTTTCTTGGAATGGTAGTTTCTGCAGGTAGTTGAACCACAATCTATCTAAGAATCTTTTGGTACAACGCTAAGCAACTTGGAGGAGGAAGACCAGGTTACATGTTTTACACTCAATAAAACTGTGCAAATATTTCCATAGTGGACAGTTTCGAAATCTGAAATTGTGGCGGTGACCCATCCAGCTTTCTCTAATGAGACCTATTAGGTTGACTTTCCCACTCAGACAGTGAGCCTGAGGGGGAGGGAGAAGAGGAGGCTGGGGAATTCCCCACAGTTCCGGCTGTTTGAGTTGTCCCTCAAAATCCTAATTTACACCCCTTTCCCCTCCCAGTTATTTCATATGTATTAGGTTATTTCAATATGCATCAGTTGCTGGAAAGTTCTTCATTCTGTGTACCCCCATTGGTTCGTTCAAATGTACTCCTCCCCCTGTTTTTTTCCATTGGACGTTTGCCATTATGTAATCCTTCCCCACTGGATTGTTTCTGTTGAACCCTCCTCTTTTGCTCCCCTTAAAAACCTGTGTAACTGCCAGTCCTTTGTTCTTTTGCCACTGCCCATTATGTCATTGTTCTCCCATTGGGGAATAAAGGTTTGGTCTCCGTGGCAACCGAACCCTTCCTGTCCCCTTTACCTCCAAGGCATCACTACGTTGTTATCGCCTGCTGCCAGACCTGCTTGGGTCTTTTCAAACGGCTCCAGGCTTGTGAGCAGGAGTCAACTACTGGACTAAAAGGACTAAAAGCGGTCTCTGCTGAGGCACGTGTGTCCAAGTCATGCCCTGACCACCGGGCAGTCAAGTGGGCAGCGACATGAAATGCTGCTAAGGGTTCTTTAAGCACAATGCTACATAAATGGTAAATCTATATTTCTAAAAACTGAAACATATCCTGCTGTACTAAATGCCCACAGCACGGGTACATAGAGATTGTAACAGGGAAACATTGCAGTAGCAAATTAAATCAAAGAAAACTTCCAATTGAGTTTACTTAAAGGAGATCTTGGGCGCTTTTTATTTTTATGATGGGAACAGACGATCCTTTTGGATATTCCTTCTGAGGCTGAATATCCAGTTACCAAACAACTGAATCGGAGAACTTACTATGAATAAACAAAAAGCCATTTCTTTTGACTCTTGAGCACAACATAATAGAGAAGCATTGAAACTTCCTGTGTAACCATAGTGACATTGGTCACTAGTTCATTTCTAAATATTTCCAGCAACAAACACCTATCATGATTGACCTAAAACTTGAGGGAAGTAGATTAGGTAATGGTTTTCTGAAATTCTGTGATCATTGTAAAGTATCTAAGGCAAAGGAAACATCTATTAATTTCTTCAGTATGCTTGTGCAGGCTTCCCTGTGACTTTGAATGGAGAATATTTGACTACTTGCTGAAATGTAAAAAGAACCTTGAGATCTTTAACAATATCAAACCACTATTATTTTTATGACTGTACAAGCTGATATCTAAATCAATTATATTTGGACAGATTAGAGTGGAATAAGTATCTTTAGCATTGTTTAAACCTCTACTGAATTGTTTTCAGCCATATTCATCTCTGCTATAACTTAATTGATATGAATTTTTTTACAACTGGAATGTATGTTGGTCTTATAAAAACACCTAAATATAAATGCACATATCTTAACATTTTGTAGTGTTTTTAATCCAATACTAGACAAAGAAAGAAAAGCCAAGAAGAATTATTCTCAAATTTGCCAGGTTTTAGCTGGCAAAATTACTAGCTCATGAAACAAATCTTTTCAAATGTGATGAAGGGTAGAGAACACTACTGAAAAGTCAGTTTCTAGATTTTAGCAGTTGAGGGACTTTGCTGTAAATGGGCAGAACATATATTCTTTGATTTCTTCTTATTATCATGCTTTCTAAACCCCCCAAATACAAATTCTGATGTGGGATCTGAAAAAGTAATCTAAAATAAAGTACCAGATTCCTAGTTAATAATTACCAATTATTTTACCTTTGTGATTATCAGCCATATAGAGCCTACATACCCTTGTACTGAATCTATGTGCATCAGCTCAAAGTATCACAAAAGCATTTCATTGCATTTCTACTTTCCTCTGTTGTGAATTCTTGTCTCACGGGTCTCACAGAAGACTGTTAATTACTAAACAACTCACATAAAAAGACTATTAGTGATAACCTTGCATTGTCTCAGCCCTTAAGAATGTGTGTGGCCTATCCAAAATGTTTTCCATGGGTTTCATTACCTTTGCCAGCCTCTGTATTGGTTTTAAAAGTGCATTGGAGTCAGGTGTAAACAAACAAAAGTTTTTAAACAAATACTTTTCTCCATTTCTTTTCTCCTCCAGGGTCTGTTCTTAGACTGTTGTATGAATTACTGAGTATATCCTGCTGTTATTACCCTCTATGGAAGAATTGTCATTTACTTCCATGTAACCTGGACCAACTACAAGTTATATAACTGAAAATGTCTGTAAGGGGGAGACTATTTTATTGTTAACAAATGAAACTTCCTCACAGAGCTCAAAACAAAGCTAGGTAGTAGCAAATAACAACATATTTAATTCTTACTGTAACTCCTTCTCTTCATCATAAGGTCACCTCTAATAGCCATTTACTCTTGTCTTACTAAAAAAAGTGCAAAAATTATTCCCCAGAATAGTTAACTATTTGCCTCTAGGAAATGCCATAAGTTCCCACTCTAGAGTGGAAATTTAGAAGTTACTCTACACTGCTTTTTGTCTTTAAAATTAATAAATCCTAAATTCTGGCAGGAAAATAATTAATAGCATGATTTTTTCCCAAGTTCCTCTTGATTGCCATGCTGTTGGGTGATTGGCCCAACATCAGAGCACTTTGTTACAGTTTTAAGCCAGCCATTTACTCATTCCATGCAGTGTAGGAGCCTACTATTGCCTCCTCCAGTAAAATCTTTTCCTCAGTGGACTTCTGGCACCAGCAAGTTGGAGATACACAAGTGCTGTAATGGAAAACATCTGGTTAATTTGATGGGAAAAATAGAGGGAACTGAATTTATATGAAAAACCTCTTGAAACTTTGAACTGCAAAATAGCATTTGTGCTCTGTTGAGAATTTAGGCAACCTCCTATTATTTGTATTCATTTGAGATCTTAAAAACTCATGTGATGAATAAAGCATTTAAACAAAATTCCTGTTGATACGATATTTCATTTACTAGGAAGGCATATTTGACAAAAAATAGGATTATGAAATTTTTTCATTTCCCTTTTTTCTTTTTTTTTGACAAATATGTTATAACTGGTGCAAGAAATATTTCAAAAAGAGTGGAAGCAGGGTTACTAAAGATGCAAGTGAGCTCCAAGAAGAAAATATAAAGAGCAAAAAAACAAAGAGAACATTTAAGTGGTGCTGGATTAAGGCAAGTGAGAATGTATGAAACCAGGGAAAAGTCATAGACCAGAATGAGAGAAAACTGAACCCTACTGGAAATGGAAAAGAAGCTACTAAAGGGATTTTAAAATGATGGTAATGAGGGACAGAAAAGACAATTTCATGGCAGCATTTCAGAGACTGAATTCTAATAGGCAAGTGCTGTAATGTGGGACCACAGTAAGTCCATGTAGTGAGGGTAATGAAGATTGTAGGGATAGTTAATGAGTAATCAAATATAACACTTAATTCAGATGCTTTGGCAGAGGTAATTTATATAATCCTCATACATGTTAGGGAAGCTTGAGCATTATGTTACCTTTAGACAGATATAAAAGCATACATTTTATTTGTTTTGAATCTTAAACACTAAGATTTTATTTAACAGCTAACTTTACTGTTAAACTTTTCATTATTCAAGAGAAAAAAAATACTACTTTTCAATACTACGTTTTTCATGTTAAAAAATGCCAGGAATGCAAGTGATGGGTCCCCAACTGATATTAATATGTGTATGCATGAGAACCTTCCTAGGGCTACCCTGAAAAGTATTTGAGAATCAAGCAACCATGTAACTGAAGACTTGCAAGAGGCAAGTAGATTACAAGAAGATCCACTCTGAGTAAATGACTCATAAGTTGTCCATAAGCAATACTAAAAAACATTACAAAAAACATGATCAATTAGTGGGCCAAATCAACACATTCACACAGAAAAATAGGTTTACTGAGTAGCTTACACCAGTCTGGTGGTTCATTTGTTTGTATATATATGCATTAATGAATGCATTAATATCTCTACCTTTTCTGTCTCCTTTATGAGGACCAAACATAGCTACAGATCTTTCTGTAAAAGAATTTCTTGAGACCCCATCTTATGGAGCAAGAGTCCAAGAGAGAGAGGCGGGAGTCCACAGTGACTCATCACTACAATGCAGAGAAATAATTAGGTGAATCATAAGAATACAAAAAGAAAGGTAACAGAACTTGTGGCTTTATATAGGCAGTATCACAAGCAGTGGCAATGTGAGATGAAGAGGAGATAATAAATGCATTCTGAGGTCTTGAATATTATCTTTTGTATTGTTTTGTTTTCAAAACAAACAACATTGTGAAAGAGCTATCAGTCCATAACACAGAACTGCATAAAATGCAGAAGGCTGAACACATGGATGAGAGGGATTCTAAATAAAGAGCAAAAAACTGGAGGCAGGAAATGCAGAGGAGATATGGCTTGAGATTTACACAAAGAAAGCAACATGAAATGAAAGCACATTATATCTCATTAGGTGTAAGCTGTGGGAAATATAGATCAATTATTTAAGAGGAAAAGTGAATAAATAATGAATAATACTAATAATGTCAAAATATTTACTACCTTGTTGATATGAGCCTTTGGACAAAAAAATTAATAATAACCATGCATGTAACACAAACTTTGTAGTAGAGCAGCTCAGGCCAGCAAAGAGGTTACAGAATGCTTTGAAAAATGGGAGGTATTCAAGACAGTAAATGGGATGGATTTCAATCAACAGTTTTAAAGAAAGTAGCAAAAGTGATTTGTGAACTGTTTACAATTAGTTACCTAATGGAATTTGAAGGGAGAGAGACAAAGGTGTCAATAAACACTGGAGAACAGTAAATAGAAATTTAGTCTTCTTTTTCTTCAGAATGAGGAAAATGCAGGACTGGACTTAATGAACTAAAAAAGATACTGTGGAAAAGTATTGAACAATCATTCAATTAGCACCTGAAGGAAATGTGATAGGAAACATCACAAAAGGAAGTACAAAAGCATACCCTGTCCAAATCATTTCATCTTCCACAATGTGGAGTCAATATAAAAAGCAAAGGCATTTTACATCTTTATTACGGAAATGCACTGCAGCTAGAATTATCTTACAATGGTGAAAAGACTGGACAATAAAGCCGATTAAAGTGTAGCGCTCAGTAGTTTGCAGCTGTACCTATCAAATTCTTTTATACACTTGTTCCGAGTTTTCACTAATAGCTTGAATGCTGGAGTAGAGAGCATACAAAAAAAACTGCACTAAGAGCAAGCTGGGTGAGAGGAAACACTGTAGGAAAAGGAATTACCTTCAGAATTTTTTTCTCAATTTACAAAACAATCTGAAATTAGTAAGACAAAATAAAACTATAGAAGAACCAAAAAAAAAAGACAGAGAAAGCTTGGGGTTGCAAGTATAATAGGAGGCTGAAAATAATTCAATATATATTTTAATCTAACATGAATCAGTCATGCCAGTGTAATGAAGAGTCTTGCTGTTCTGCTGCCACACCTCCTCCCTTTTACAAAGGAAAAACGTTGGTATAGCTATTCTGGAAACCATATCAAAGATACCATGTAGGTAAAAAGTAACCTTTTTTGGAAGATTAGTTTTCAGTTCAAAGGAGAGAGATGAGAATGGAGAGAGGAAGGATGCAGAGGACTGACTTGATTACAAGTTTGTTCACAGTTTAAGCTGGATTGACAGTAACACTTATTCTAAAAAGTCCCAAGAGGTACACTGGATGTAAGACAGCAAAGACAGAAAGTCACACTGATAAGCACCTGCTCTCCAGCCCTCCACAGCAGTTCAAGAAAGCACAAGCCGACACATCCAAGAAACGGGGAGATGTGGAAGGAGCAGTGAAGATAATTCTTTGAAAGGACTGAGGAACTCCTAGCATTGATGGTGCTGTGTTGGAATCAGCATTTTAGTCTTGATATGCTGGAGCTTATTTTAAGTATCTCAGGTTCCTCCTAGGCATATACTTAGTAATTTTAATGCTTTGAGTTTTTTGAAAAACTTTTTTTTTTAATGTACAAAAATTATATACCTGTATATTTGCTGTTATCCTGTTATCTCTATTCTATGTAACACAGCAACATCCACCAACTGTCCATATAGCTATGAGTTACATTCCCGTAATCTGAAGAAATAAATTAATCTTATATATGTTTCTTCATTTTCTGAATGCTTTTGTGAAGGCTTCAAGATTAGAAAACCTATCACTTTAATATAGAATTTAATGCTTTTTCAAATAAGGCCATTACCGGTTGTTTTTAACAACAGAGGTGCTGACAAAATTTCCATAACCAAGACATTAAAATTACTGCAGAATTACCAGAAATCTTCAGGGAAGATAGTGAGATGAAACAGTATAGGCAGACCCATGACATTTTGACTTTAGAGCTGCTAAGAGTATATTCAAAAGGTTGTTGAAATAATGGTTCAAGAAATCCACTGAAAAGCAGTCTGCTGCTACCAAATAAACTTCTTGGGTAAAAAATCACTAGCAGCTGCCTGGAAAGATATTTCTGCAAAACCCATGTAATCAATTCTTACCTTACTAGTCTTAGTCCATTTGTGGGACACTTAGGAAAGAAAAAAATAAATCCTTTGACACAGTAGCCCACAACATAACTTTCTCTAAATTGAAGAGATACAGATTTAATGGAATAACTGTTTGGTGAATTGGGAATTGGTTGGACAGTCACATCCAGAAGGTAGTGGTAAATAGCTCAAAATCCAGACAGGCAACAGTAATAAGTGGCGTCCATCAGAGGTATTGGGGTAAGCATTGTTTAATATCTTGATCTATGCCATGGATAGCAGGATTAAAAGCATCCTCAGCAAGTTTTCAGACACCAAGCTGAGTGGTGCAGTTGAACACCTGAGGGACCTGATGCCATACAGAAGCATCTGGACATGCTCAAGAGGTGGGCCCATGGGAACATTATAAGGTTCAGGGTGCGAGGTTCAACACTTGTGTCAGGGAAATCCCCAATACCAATGCAGGCTGGAGGCTGAATAGATCAAGAACAACTCTGTGAAGAAGGGCCTGGGTTACTGGTGAATGAACCAACAGTGTGCATTCACAGCCCAAAAGGTCAGCAGCATCCTGGGCTGCATCAAAAGCAGCATGAACAGCAGGTCAAGGAAAAAAGCAATTCTACCCCTCTGCTCTTCCCTTGTGAGACCTCATCTGCAGTATTGCATCCATCTCCAGAGTCCTCAGCACAATAAAGCCATGTAACATGCTGGAATGAGTCCAGAGGAGGGCCATGATGGTGAACAGAGGGCTGGAACACCTCCCCTGTGTAGGAAGGCTGAGAGAGGTGGAGATGTTCCGTCTGGAGAAGAGAAGGCTCTGGAGGGACCATATTGCAGCCTTAAAGGGGGATTATAAGAAAGATGAGGACAGACATTTTCTCGGAGCCTGTTGTGATAGGACCAGGGACAATAAGGATGTTAAAACACCAGAACAGGTTGTCCACTGGGAGGTGATGGATGTCCCATGCCTGGAAATATTCAAGGTCAGTTTGGATGGGGCTTCGAGCAATGTGACTTAGTTGAAGGTGTCCCTTCTGATTGCAGGGGAAGTTGGATTAGCTGACCTGTAAACATCCCTTCTAACCCAAAGCATTCTATGATTTTATGATTCGCTGAGACTGCTAAAGGGCCTCCTAGGGCTGAGGTGTGGCGGGGAAGGCTGGGAGGAGCAGTTTTCATTCTTGGGAATAGTCATCCAATTATCTCCTCATGCAGAATGTAAAAACTGGACTGAATCACATCATATTGTATTGGAATTATTTCTCTACTCATAATCTCAGCATCCCACTTCAGTGTAATATAGTTACATTCAATTTACTGTCTCTGATGGCTAAAATTCTGGGAAACTTGCACTGTCTTTTGTGAGGTGGAAAAAAAGGAAAAAAATAAAAGAGAGAGAAGGAAAGCAAGGTTTATGAACTTCCCTAAGGAAAAGAGACAGAAAGATAGTTAATCACATCTCCTGTTTTACTACAAAGGGAAGCGGATAAGTATATTTTGAGGGTTTAATCTCCAATTACCATTTCTTTAATTTGAACCTCAAAGTACAGGGAAAATAACTTCAGCCAGGCCAAATATAAAATGCATGCTCAGTCCCCAAAAAAATTCAATGTTTTCTTGGCTATTGTTCACAGCTCTGTAACAAGCTATTCTGTTGGCAATTGTTAGGGCTGGATCAATAATTATCTTTGTTCTAATGCTTCGCTTAGATGGAAGCAGAATGAAGAGTCATTCTTGCCTCTTCAGTGAAGAAAACAGTAAAATAAATCAAAAGAAAAAACAAAATTTCATTAATCAGAAATATTTATCAAGCTGGTGATTACCATAATACTGTCAAGCCTTATAATAATATTAAATACTCTGGAGGGTCACTGGGGTTTTGGAGACCTGTGATAGGGAGGAAGATCTCTCACTCTTCTCCATTTCAAAATCTCCTGCTGCATGGTTGGTCCCACTTAGGGTGCTTGTCACTGAGGACAGTGGAAGCTTGCAGATCCCAGAGACAGCCCCACTCCCAGCCACAAGCACAAAGTCCGTTATCCCCAGGACAAGGTTCCTCATCATCAGGAAAGCTCTGCTCTGCCATATTTTACTGGTGCTTTCTATCGGCAGGGAAAGTAAACCGGAAAAAACAGGGAAGAAAGTGGTGAAAACACCTAATAACTATTTTCTACTAAGAGAAGTCTGCCTTGAATCTGCGCAGATAGCTCACATGTCCACTCTCCCTTTAGTAAAGGTAGTGTGAGTGATTTTGAGTCAGTAATTCTGCATCTGTCTGTGTGACTGCCTTGGGCTGAGCTGCAAAAACCAAAATGTAGTTCAAATGCTCAGAAGTTTGAAACACTGTCCCAGATCCTAAGTGTCTCTGTCCACTTGTCCAGATGTCTCCCCATCACCATGGCCCCAGCACAGTACTCCACACCAGTCCCTTGGTGCCATCAGCCACTGCCTCCATGATGCCACAGTAGGGCCGGTCTCCAGCTTCCCACAGCCCAGCCCTGCCCAGCCATGGGCTATGGGCCATGCTAAGCTGAGCCCAGCCTCTGCCCATCCTCATCCCCAGGGAACTGCCCAATATCTGGGGCTGGTGCTGCCTGGTGTCCCTGGCTGCTCTGCTCCCAGCTGGGATGGTGAAACTGGCCTGGCTGCCCATCCCTGCCAGTGCTGATGAGGTCTTCAGTGACTCCCAAGGGAACCCAGACCATTACCACAGCTGTATGTAGACACCTGCATTGCAGACAATGAAATGCAGAGGTTTAAATCTGAAGATAACTCACATTCCTTGGGGTCATTTCAAGAAAATGTCTGTTATGAGGTTTCCTGGACAAAAAAATAGTTTGACTTTAACTAATGTGAAGTTTTTATTGGTGATAAGGAACATGATATAGGTCAGTACTACTTTAAAAAATCCTCCAGTTTTCCTCTGGGTGAAATACCTGGACTTCTGAATCATTCAGCAACATGAGTAACATGACCCTGCCAATCAGTTTGGTATCCCCTAAAAATCCATAAAAGTTTATTAAACTTTTGAAAGGCAATAGTTGGCCTCTAATTCAATCAGAGGCTTTGTTGCTCTGAAGAGACCTGCAAGAATACTTGACCAGAAGGATCTCAGAGATGCAGCTAGAAGTAATAAACGGATAATGATGACTTTATCTCCCATGTTTTCTGACAAGTTCTTCTTTAAGGCTGTAAGAACTCTGTATTTCAGTTGATACTATCTGTATTTCAGTGCATGGAATTATTTTATAAAATAAAATTCTTATCTGGGAACCACAGTCTGCTCTTAAATGCATTGACTCTTGGGCAGAAACAGACCTAACATATATTCTAAAATCTGAATCACAAGAGATTTGCTAGCATTTCATCAAGAATAGGTAAGAGACTGCATTGATGATTTTCAGTCTGACATGTCACCTTTCCTTGTGTAGAAAAATAGCAATTGTACCACTATAATCAACTGATGCCATCTTATATTCCCAAACAGATACAAATCACAGTTTATGCCCATGAATATATGCTGCAGCACCATAATTAAGAGGAGCAAGAGGCAATGCCTTTATGGTCTGGTGAGCAGTGACTCAAGCTGATGTACAGCTTTTTGATTTCTTCTGAAGATGGTGCTGCTGCTAGTACTTGAATTGTCTCTGTCTGTGGGTTTTTTTTTTTTTCCTCAATTGCCCTCTGCAGAAGGTTAATAGTAGGTTTAGAATGCCAAAGTTTTCTAGCCAGTGAATCACAATTTCAGATTTGTCAGTTAGTGATGTGAAACCAGCTGCTATTTTAAGTGGAACACTTACACTTCCCCCCACCTCACTCCTCAGATGCTTTTCAGTTGTATGAAAAAATTGATCACTTTGTTTCTTCTGCAAGACTTCAGAATGTCACTAATTTCTTATTTACCAAAAATTTTTCTTCTTGTGTAAGTTACACTGTAGAAGCATTGCAGTAACCCTATACGCTCTGCACTGTTCTCACAGCTGGATAATGAAAGAATGAATGATATCCAGCACAGAATTAAAATTCATAAGTATGGAACTCATTGTAAACATAAAACTGCATCCTGTCTATAAATATCCTGTAATGATGCTGTGAATTAGTATATTTAAGTTATTTCCAGGTTAAAAATTCATTACTCCTGCTATGAAGAACAATTTACAGACAGATTAGTAAAACCAAGCTGATTTTACAATTACTATTTTCTTCTGACAGTCATGCTATTTGCGTTTTGTATTTCCCTTGACCTAGACAACTTTTATTAGGAAATGTCAGCCTGAAGCAGCTGCAGACAGTTGGCAGCTGAGATCTGCATTGGTTTCCTTATGTCTTCTGGGGATTTTTTGTTCTCTGCTGCACATTATAAATATTAACATAAAGGAGCAAGATGAAGTTTTAGACATTTTGATCATCCTCAGGAGGAGTCACTGTCAAAAGGATTTGACCAAAACCCTCCTATTTCCAGACCAAAGAGGGAAATGGCTGACACTACAGAATAGTGACATTTTTAAGCCTGCTTGCGCATCTTTTTTTCCACCCTATGATTATGATACTACATCATATATGCTCCTCTGATCTCCAGTTACTCTCTGCTCACAGATCATTCTACATTCAGCTTTTGGTAGGTCATTGCATCAGTGAAGAATATAGGCATAGTTCAACAGCTACAGTGTCATTTTTATAAGTAATGGAAACACAACTACTTCAAAATAATATCTGTCTCCACAAAAAACAATCCATGATTTATTACATTAATTAAGGAAAATGTGAAAGTATCTTCCCCAAATTATAATTTTTAAATCATTGCTATTAGTTAGCTTCTTCATGTTTCAGGGAGAACATTATAACCAGTTACTTGGCTTGAAATTACTCTCTACACGATGTGAGAAAAAAAAATCTCATAAGTGGTGAGATTCATGTACTGTGTTGCCAATGTTGCCGACTCTTGTCTTTCAAACTGTGTATCAGTTGCAAGTAATTGAAGCCCATCAACTGAGATATTTTAATATATCTTTCAAAATTCAGTCCAGATTTCAAGAATGCATTGTTGGTGACTTTCAATTCAATAGAAGAGCTAGATAATATACATTTTTGTCTTACATCCATCATCATGGTACCTAATGTTTAAAAGTGCAAAAAAAAGAGGAAAATAAACTTCTATCCCTCCCACACAAAATTAACTCTGATAAACACTAGTTAAAGATAATCAAATGAGTATTAGTTACTTTCCACTGCATAACTTTTTTTTTTATTGTGATTGATACATCTTTGTGCTCAGAATAAAATGTTATTTATATATAATAGGGCAGGAATATAAATTGCCCCAGCTAAAGACCACTTGGTACAGAAAGAGTTAAGCTAGTCATTTCATGAAGGTTGAGAATTTCCAAAAAAATCCTAAGTATTTTTAAAGAATATAATCTCCAGATACATCAAAATATTATTTGAACAAAACAAACAAGGATCTGATTTCTTTTTAAACCGGGCATAGATTAATTCAGTACTTGAATCTTTGTCACTGGTATTGATGAAGGATAGATCTCCAAAAGCCATCTGAATGATTCTTCATTTTAGAATCAGCATTTATAGAGTTCTTAAGCTTTCCCAATTGGATTACTAAGGAAGTATTATTAAAAGCGTACCTTTGGAGAAAGTCTTTACCTGTATGCATTTTTTTCTTTTGCTTTCCATCCTCAAAGTACAGAGGTAGATTAAATAGCCAAGAATAAACTTTTCTGAACCTTAAGAATGAGGATTTGATTTGAATGAATGTCTGGATTTGATTCAAGGTTAGGATTGATTCTTATTTCATACGAATGAGTTAATTTCTCTCAATATACCATGTCTGCAATGTAATACACGTCCTAATGGAGACACATTCTTAAAAAATATTGAAGTTCAAATTAGTAATTGCTTTACATAAATAGTTGCTGTGGGGAAAAAGAGGGAATATTACGTGTCAGTTCCAGAAGCAGCTAAGATACAGTGTGAAGAATATGTGGCTGATCTGCAATGATTTATTAATACTCTATATTGCCTAGTTGGGGTTGTATTAGCTTGCTACAATGTTTACTGTATGCATATGTTGATTTACTTTCATATGAGAATAGTTCAAAAACTGACATGGAGGCAAAGATTCTCAATAAGCATCCTGCTGGTAAACATTTCAAAGGCACTATGAAACAATATCTGAATTATTAAGCTATTCCAGGGACCAGTCAGGTAATTTCTTTTGCTAACACTAAGAGCAATAAGATTAGAGGAGCAGTAACATAGTAAAGCAGTCATTCTAGAAAGAGGGTGGAAGTTTTATTATGCAACATTAAACTTTGAGCTTCTGACAGTGATAAAAAGTGGCCAAATCTATAGACAAAAACTTTCTACTAAGCCTTTTAGCTCCAGTGAAGATGCAACTGATCATAATTAGCTTTTTCATTGTTAAATTAACACTGTGAAGGGTGCAGAATCCTGACCTTATTTGGTACAGACTCTGAAGAAAAAATATCACTTCTAAACCCCCCTTTTCAAATCAAAATTATCTTTAAATGAAGGTCAAACCATCAGTATATGTAGACAATGGTTTTTGCAAAGCATTTTGTTTTTTTCTAACTTAAGTGATCACTAAGATTGATGACAAGTAAAAACAAATTGCACTGCAATATGAAAGGACACACATTTTTACTGGGTTTGCATTTTTGGTTTTTTTCTCTTCCTGCTGTTTTTTATTATACTCTCCAGAGTTTAAAAGGGAAAACCGATTTTTTATTGTTTTTCTATGTTGAAACTTCTCCCTTCATGAAGCAGATTGCCAAACAAAATTACTGCCCTCAAACTTTGGGACAATGGAAATGAATTTTATTGAGTTAGCTTTCATAAAATTTTCTCTCAACAGAAAGAAGCTCTAAAAAGTTTGGGGCACAGTTAAAACACAGGAATAGGAGCCACTCAAAACCCTGTAATTAGCAGCCACAGGATCTTTGTAAACAGGTAATGTCAAAGGAATGAGAAGCAAGCTAGCATGAAATAGTAAAAACAAGTGGCTTCAGCAGCAAGTAATCAGCATCACATTAGGGAATATTCAGGAAACAAAGATAATTAATTTTGAAAGCTTTAGTCCTTCAAACCAAAAAAACAATCCACACACTTCTGCAGATCCTTACATTTAGTTGTGTGGCTTGGAGCAAGTTGATTAGAAAGTGCAGAAAGTTGAAGAAAACTTGCAAACAATTCCAGTTGCTGCACTGATGTTCCAGTGGCAACAAGATCAAAGAAACATGCAAATTCTAGGAATAAAGCCATGCACAGTTAGCATAAATACACTTCAAATCTGAAGGAGTCTGTACTAAGTGCATAGGGACAGAAAACCAGGATCAGAACATAGTACAGTCAAAACAAAGGAAATTAAAAGGCCAAATACTCTACAGTGACTTTCTGAAGTGCTGCATAGCAGTCTCAGGAGGTAGGCACAACCCTTTATAAAAGAAGAACAGAAAGACAAAAAAAGTCCTAAACCCAAAGTATTGTTCAGTAAGGAAGCTGTTCTGGCCAGAGAGCAGAAACCAAAGCTCTGTGAAGGGAACCAACAAGAAAGTAGCAGAGAGGTCATGAGGTGTCAAAATATGTACATTAATTAAACACTTAGCAAGCTTGAGAGAAAACTGGGTACAGAAAATATATACCCAAAAGACCTTTGGGACTGCAGAGGAGGCTGAAGCATTTTGATCCATGTCAAAATTAGTGCTGCTGATTTCATAAGCGAACAAATAGTAGGAAACTCACCCTGATGGTACCTTCATGAGAGTAGGGTCTTAGCACTGAGAATGAGAAGGAGTTTGCAAAAGCAGAACTATCTGAAAGCATATGAATAAGGTAATTTAAAACTCAAAGGGAGATACCTGACTGAGCAAAGCATACCTAAAAGATTTAGCTGAGTCTATCGTGCAGTATTTCAGCAGCTTTCTATAGTGCATATTGTATTGACCTGCATTAACTTTGCTTTTCACTTCTGTTGTGAATGAGTTCTCCCAAGGAAACACGACACACACACAGAACAAGCAGTTGTTTCAATAGGAAAAATTGAGCAAGGTCACCCCATACTGTGTCGAAAGAGGCATTAATGGCATCTCAGTATCTTCAAATAACAAACCCATTTACATATGCCATCACAGAAATGTCTCAGCAATCAGAGCACTACAGCAAAATTTATCAATATGCAATGTATTTCACTTTGAGCAAAATTTTAGTGCTGTTTTTGAAGGTACCTTGAGGTATGCTTTGGTAAATTGTAGCTTACTAAAGGTAGCCTGAAACCATAACAACAGGATAAGCACACTTGTTTAATTTTCTTTTCAAAAGATAAAGTATAAAATAGAAAAATATATATCATGTTTTACCTAAGCAACAATGTCCTTTTGTGGTTGACAAAATATATGGAAGGTGTTTCTTAAAATCAAGTTGCCTGCAGTCAAATACCCACAGAAAATGAACTGCCTCAACTTTCTCACAAAGTGAATAACTTCCATTAGGTCAGACTAATATGATGCCCCTGTTGACTTATAGGTTATACTTTAAATGTGTCTCCTCTTTCCTTAACCAATTTCGGGCTCTTGCACACAGTGAAGGCAAGGGTGAGGACATTGACTAGAGCACACAGCAAGATCTTCCAGGTAAAACCCATTTTAGTAATACTGAATAGAATCCAAATAGAATACGTTCAGGGTAGATTGAGTACCTGATCCCAGTCTTACAGTGTATATTAAAAATATATATTGTGTATATATAAAAAATAATTATATTACATTTAAACAAGACACTAGTACTTTTGAAACCAATGGACTTATCAGTGCACCTAATTATTTTACTCTTTGGGACACAGAGTAGTCCTTTTTTTTCCCAACGTTTGATGTTCTTTTCCTATTTTCTGAAGGCCAAAACAACATATGCAGAGGTACATAAACTAATTCTGCCAGGGGACTTGCTTCATATTTAACTTAAGCCTACCTCTGGCATGGGTTGATCATGCTACAAATTTCTTTAAGAAGGCATGATAAGTGTTGCACAATTCAGCTTCCTCATGTTCCATCCTCTCTTATCCAAAATGCCCAGAGAAATCCTACTGGTTTTCAATAGGTATAGACACAGATGACCCACGATACTCTGTTGCTGCCAGGCAGGCCCTTGAAGATTTTGCATGGGCACTGATGAGGAAGTGAAGGAGACCAGGCCTTTGCTTCAGTTCAAGTACCATACAAGTATGATTTACTCATCCATTCACTGACAATTATTGATTAATGCACTCATAATTATTCTTCATTAGTTGGTCTGCAGCAATTTGCTGTCTTCCAATCTTCTCCTTTCCCTATTCCCTACTCCCAGAAGTTTGTTTGGGTTTTCTCACTGTCTGTATGGTATCTGGAATTCTTCTCCCAGAGCCCCAAGATATCTGTCTAGTTCTGAGGCATAGAAAATGCAGATGGGCAAGTATCTCTCCCAGTGTCAGGCTGGAGAGTCAGGGCTTCAGAAGACACCACCATCCACACAGAATACAGGTACAAGGATCTTCCCTAGGACTGGGTAAAGAGGCTCTTCTGTTTAGGTCTCTGGCTTCAGTAATTATTATAAATAATACATAAAGTGACACCACTATCAATTAAAAACAAAAACCAAACAAGTAATCTGCACCCCCCAAAAAAAAATCTCTTTTAAACACTAATGTCAGATATCTATTGAAAAGGTACTGTAGTTGAGAACCAAAACAGAGAAAACAACTTGTTATTTTCGTGAATGCTGAAAAAGGACACCAGTGAGAGCTGTGCTTTAGGGAGACAATGACACATTTGGGTAGGATGTCAGGGGGCTTTTACCAATGGCTTAGTACTCCCTATGCACTTACTTGGAGACAGAAGCCTAAGTCTGGTGTGCAGATTGCGTTCAGGAAGCCTCAATAATCTCCGATTTCTTATGTACTCAGATGTTTTACTTGATCAATTCCCTAACCCATAGACACTATCATGAAAAATATACAAACTAGAAAGGCAAATAACCTTTATTTTTTCCCATGTTAATGTGAAAAGGAGAATTTTTATCTTCCTTAATTATAAATGTGAAACAGTACTTTTACCCAGACACTTTATATGACGTACACTGGACACAGCACATTTAAATACCGTCAGGGGTCTACTGGTTGGTAAGAAGCAATGTCAATACAGTCATGATACTCTTCACAATCTAAATTCATTTAAACTTGGGAAATAAAGGCAGGCAAAGAACATGAAATAGGAACAATTACAACAGCAGGCAAAGAAGCAGCAGACTCTACATATGGGGAGCTGTCAGGCTGCTTTCTCTCTCTTTCTGCACTTTTGCTCCTTCAAGAACTACTGAATTGTTATTTAGTCAGCTTTTCTTATTTTGTCAACAAGCTCACTTAGCTTGTCAGTGCTTTCTATTCCCTCTTCAGCAAAATAATAAAAAATTGTTACTTATTAAATTTTTAAGGATTAATAACTTCAGCACAGGTTTTCTGTTCAAAAAACATAAACTGCTTAATCTGGGAGGACAGAAACTAGGTCCCCAGCTAAATTTCAAAATCTGACTAATAAAGAGATAAAGGATTCACTTCTTTCAAACAAAAGGTTTATTTGACCATGAGGGAATAGGGGAAAAAGTTAAGAATCTAAGCTAAAAGTACATGAAAGGAAGTCAGAAGATGGAATAAAAGAGGAGGGAGGTGAGAGAAACATAACCTTTGCAAAATGTTCTGGGTTCTTTCTGAAGTAAACACAGAATAAAGCACTGTATGCATTTAGGCCCCACCAATATGAGTGACCCAACTGTGATCAAAGCAATTATTCATCAGAATTAAATCAAACCCACACAGAAGTGTTTGGAGCATAAGAACGGTTGTTGCAACAAGATGACAGAAAATACAGGGTCAAGAAGGAAGGGCTTCAGCAGCTGTTTGAACTTTTTTAAGGAAAAGGTCTACTGCAAGAACTAGTGAAGTATCAATATGTTCCTAATTGACTCTTGTCTTTGCAATTTTGAGTCTGTTATATCACCAGTATTCCCTTGTCACACAATAAATGATGCAAGGTTTTGACTGTATTTTAATATCAGAGGGTCAAATACTAGTTCACACAAGTATTAATAAACCTGCAGCCAAAATCATTATGATAAACATTGGAGACTGACAAATTTCATGAGGAAAAATGTGATATCCTGCAATCCTTGAGAGCAAAACTGCACTGGCAAGGTCACTAAAATAATCTCTGATTATCTTAAGAAATCAGCCAACAATAACTTTTAAATTTAAAATTGTTTTTTTAAAAAAAACACTGAGTAATCTAGAGAAAAGCAGTACTGCGGTTTAGTAATTTGGAATAACTTAATAAATTGTGAAGAAGCATTTGGACTAAGTATACTTCTAACATCAGCACAAGCACATTATTTGAGTAATGTAGGATTAACATTGTCAATGACTAAAACATGATCACTCTGGCAACAGAATATAGATGATTTCTCTCCAGCAGGATTCTTTAAGTGATAAACCCATTTCTTGTCAGAATATATACATTACTTAGTCTTTATTTTAAAGACATTGATCCAAAAATAATATTGAAATCTTTAAGTGCAGAGAGAACACTGGACTATTAAACTACACAGTTGCAGAAGGCGCTGTTGCAAGCTTTTGTCATGAAATAATTAGTTTTAGTTCCATCTTGTTCAAATTCACTTTAAAATTAAGGTGTTCAGTTCTGAATTTCTGCCAAACACTGCGACAAAACATAGGCTGCAGCTGAAGTATCAGAAAAGAGAGAGAGGGAGCTGGGAGCCATCAGCAAAGCAAAGAACATTATATTGTGACTGTGAAAAATTGAAGTAGGAGACAGCACATAAAGAGAAGAAAATATAATGGTTGTTCTGCAGAGCCTTGGGATGGAGCCATTCCACAACAAGCCAAATACAAAGGAAGAGGAGGGAAAAATTTGGTCAACAATATAATGATGATCTCAAAGATTTTAACATAGGCTTGATAAGGTACAAACAGTTGCCAAAGTGGAAGCAAAATACAGTTCAGCAGCACAGAATATTAATTATGGCACTGGTTTAAAGTAGAGATGTATATGTCATGAGAAATAAGTAAATACAATGAGAAAAAAGAGAAGAAAGACCTGCAGGAAAGTATAAGCAATGTCTCAGCAATTACCCAAAAATGAGAAAAATAGCAGTTTGCCTTTTTTACTGGCATGCAAATTATTTCTTCCATCTACAGATACAGAATGGAACATAAAACAAGGAAGACAGAATGCATATGACATTAGAAAAGTTAGCCTAAGGTGGCAGTAGGTAAAGCTTGCTACTGCTCAGTACCCATTGGTAAATGAACTACGTTGACACAAGCAAATTCCTAATGGTCACGAGACAATACCCTAAAGTCAACAGTGTGACTCTGTACTTTACTAGCTCTTTATGCTTGTGGACAGGGTCAGAAAAGAATAAAGACTAAACAGACGGACAAAATGAAGAGCTGGAGAGGAAGTTTTTACAAGGGCATGTAGTGCTAGGACAAGGAGAAATGGCTTTAAACTGAAAGGGGGTAGACTAGATAATAGGAATAATTAGATAATAGGAAAAAATTCTTTACTATGAGGGTGGTGAGGCCCTGGCACAGGTTGCCCAGAGAAGCTGTGGATGCCGCTTCCCTGGAAGAGTTCAAGGCCAGGTTGGATGGTGCCCTGGGCAGTTTGATCTAGCAGAAGGTGTCCTTGCCAATGGTAGGGGAGTTGCAACAAGACCATCTTATGTCCCTTCTAACCCAAATCATTAAATTATTCTATGAACCCTAACATGGAAAATTGAGCACCTTTTCACTCTTGCAGGCAGTATACATGAATGGGGAATGCAGCACTCAGACAAAAGCAGGAGGAGGAATTTAGTACTCCTGTTGAGTGCAGAATTTTCACTGGTGCATAATGCAGTATGGATGGTTGGGCAAGCACCCTCCCAAATACTGCATTTTGCTTTATTTGCAAATATATTTTAAAACTCTTGCAAAGCACTTGGTAGTAAAATACCAGCAAATACCTGCTACTGACACAAAAATCATCTCATCAGCAAGCAGCTGAAGGATAAGTGCCTCCTCTTGACTAGGAGATAGAGAGCTACTAAGTCCTTGAAGGATATTATATTCAGATGCAGCAAAGGACTTGCAGGAAGGCTAATTAAATATCAGCTAGGGAATGACACAGTGGCTCCCCCATGCAGCCCACACTGAGCAGGATGCACTTACCAAAGGAGTACTTGGTGGCTCCATATTTCACATATAATAATATAACTGCCCTAAGGCTGGAGTGCTCCTCTGGGGTAGGCAACACTAAATTCAGTGCCTCCTTTATCTGGCTGTCCTACTGCCCTTCAAAATTATTTGCTGCATGTACAAGCTTCTCCAGTCTGTGAAGAGAGTCCCATCAAAGGGAAGCCAAAGTAAAACAACTGTGCACAGCATCACTGTAGGGAATGGTAGGAGGGAGAGAGAGACTCTGTTCCCTAGGGAACGAACTAGAAGATGCAGGCTTTTTCCTTTCACTTAGCAGGGCTTTTTTTGTGGATTTTAGTTTGGGCTTTTTGGTTCGGGGGTTTTTTGCTCTTGGTTGGGTTTGTTTGTTTGTAATTTGTTTTTCTCAATAACAACTAGATAAAATCCAGTTATAAACATCTGATGATGAAAATGCAATAACCAGAAGTTCTGCTAGGATGTAGGACACATGGAGTTAGTTCTATCTTTAAAGCAAGAGAAAATTAATGGTCAGGTTAGTAGGATGGCACACTAACCATAAAATCAGTGCTACCCATGCACTGAGAGTGCATGGTACATAGGCTTTGCAAATGCCCATCAAACCAGGCCCCTTGAGGACTTTGCAATCTATTCAACCTGACTCTGGATCCCAATCACACTTAGTCCTGAGGCAGGTGCTGCTCTGCTCAGCACAGCTCATGCTCAAGTGAGCACTCAGTGCCTAAAGAATTACAGGTACAAGGAACAAGCAATCAGGACAGAACACATAGTGCATTTAAAACTTAGTCAGGACTATATCATACAATAAGAACAAACAAATTGCAAATGCATAATAACACTCCCTGAGTTAATCCATCACTAAATAAGTCATCAGCCCATTTATTTTCTTTGTTTTCCTATAAATTGCCTCAAAAACTTCAACATTAGCACTTCATAAAAAGTAGGCATGGTCAGAAAACTTTGCATATGCATTGAAGTTAGATAAAATTATCAATCAAATTAGTGTCTTCTCTAAAATAACCTAAAGTATATAAATATCTATAAAACAAAGCTGATGGCTGCACAAAAGACTGATCCCAAAGAGTGAGACAGCTGCTCTTATAAGGCATACATTGCAGGGCTCACAAACTAAGACGGAATTTAGAAGGAATGTGTTTTCCAGTTCAGGTGAAGAAACATAATGAAAGTGATTTTACCTGGGTCAAAAAATGCCTGCACTTTAACATCCAGAGCAACAAGCATCAGACATCAAGTAGCATCAGTTGCCTCTTGAAATAAATTACTTGCATGTTCCTACAGATACGGTTACTATTAGCAAATGGAAGTGTATGATTTTATAAGCTGTCAAAAATATATATATACATCTTGTCAGAAGATCTTGAAGGTCACCTAACCAAACTTTTTTCTGTTCTTTTCAGCACATAAAAATGAGAACAGAGTCTAGAATCAGATCTTTGTCTACAGAATAAAACATTGAATTTTTAGCCTAGTCAATGTTTATTTTAAAACACAAATGTTCATATCTCATTAATATTAATAATAAATTGATATTATAATTTTGATATTGTTATCATTAATATTACTTATTCAGAAAAGGCACTGGAAAATCTCTTCTCAAAATACTTATACAATTCTGTCCTATATCACTCCTTGGAGAAACAGGGCTAATACATGCATATGTTGGTACCATATGAAGCATGAGTAATGCACATCCTGCAATCAGAGTGTTCAGTCTGACTCAAAACAGTAACCTTAAAAAAGGATGCTTCAGAGTTAGAGAAGGATTTATCCAAATGTGAAAATTTCATTTTATTGTACGTAGGGGCATAAATAAAAATTAAATAAAATTTAAATTGTATTTAAAAATGTCTTTTGGGAAAACAACCTCTAATCATAAACTTGGCAGCTGATCTTTGGATAGAATTTATTTTTTCATGGTTCAAATAGTTACAGTGTGGACATTTACCTCTGAGCTTCTCACTCTGGCCTTCCCATATAATTGATGTAGAGCAACAGGCACATCTGGGAAGTCATTCATCTGAACTGTTTCCAATATGTAGTGTAGGATAATACACATCACACCCTGGGGAGGTCTATTTCTCTGAAATGACTATAAAGGGAGCTTCAGGTGACTAATTCACAAAGTACGATAGGTATCTGTTACTGACAGGTAACAGGTATCTACATTCAGATGAAACTCACCCTAAATGTGTTCTTGAAGAGAAATGTGATGTATCTTAAGGCAAAGAGAATTACTTAGGATAAAAAGAGCATATTGAAGAAGTAGGTTAGAATAAAATTTAAAATAATTAAAAAATAAAATATGAAAAATAATTTAAATTTCCAGAATCAGTTGCTAAAAAATTACCGTAATCAAATCTCCTGTAACTTCTGAAATATGGCTCATTATGCGATCAAAAATCAACTTTAAAACCAAGTTTATTAGCTTACACTGGCAGCCATAACCTGGCAAACTGTATGGAGACAACGTAGAATCGAGAGACACAATCCATAAGGAGTAGCTGGAATAAACATTGTACAACCAGATATGAGAAATCAAGACCACATAGAAGAAAGGGAAGGGTCACATGCTTCTTGATTTCTATTTGAAAACTGGGAAAAGAAAGGTTTCTACATTGCTAAAGTTATCAAATCATTCCTTTGAACTTCCCTCGCTCTATTAGGCCAGCATAACCAATCCCCAAAACATTTAAAAGAAATCATATAACCAGGCTTTTATTGCATGTCCACACACAAAGTCAAAATAGAAGACTTATTTCAGCTACTTACAAGGTGTGAGTAATCTCTCTTTCTGTTCTTTTTGCAAATAGAGATATGATCCTCATGAAAACATCTAATTTATAGCTACTTCTATCAGAACTACCACAATTTTGTAAGAACAGTCCTGATTAGGTTTATTTCTTTTCTTTTCTACTTACTTCTTTTAGGCTATATTTTTTGTCATTTTTTTCAAAAGGACAGTTCAGAAAAATGCAAAGAAAAATCTATATCCAGTTTATATTACTGTATAGAAATGCCACTTAGTCTAAAAGTAAAATCTTGAGCTCAGGCTAATTAGTCATCTCAAGTCTTTTAAAAAAGGATATAAATCACAAATATTGTAATTACACTAAAAACTTGCCAGTAAGTTAATTCTAGAAGGGCAACATTTTCTTTCATAATGGCTATAGATTATACACAGACAATCTGTAATACATTTGCCTATATTTAATTCAGCAGTCTATGTTTAATGAAACAAAAAATGTTTTTCTCTAGTTTGAAAACTTGATTCTGTAGTGTAAATAATGACATGGAATGACATCAATGAAATCAATGTACCTCTTTAAACACATTTGATCAATTAAGGGGTTCTAAGAGAACAGTAGTACCAGTACTGGGTTTCTGGGTTTTTTTAAATGTATAAAATTTCGTGGACCATTGCTCTATACTCACAAATAGTAAGTCATGAACCTCTGTAACCTCAGAGAAAGGAATTTGCATTTTATCATTGATCCTGTGAATATTTTCTGTGGGATCTGATTCTGCCTTAATTCCAGCCTCTACCACCATAGTTAAACAAACTTTAATGGTATTGCACTTGATATTTTTCAGTGTGATGACAAAATCAGCCCCTAAACCATTGCATTCATTATATAACAGTGGCCCATTAGTTAAATCTGAGGGACAGATTCCGCTGACCATTTATTTCAAAGCTAAAAGTCTTTCTGAGGCAACGAGTTTAACCTCTAAAGATAATTTTGATCATTGTGGATATAATTCATTGACTTCATTCTAGATGTCTGAAAAGTAATCCAAGTATCTAAACATGGGTACACTTATCTACACCTATTTGAGATCTTCCAGGATGTCTAAGCCACCTACATGGGGTTAGCAGGAATGACAAGAAGCCTATTTGGAAACCTGGGTCTTTCTTTGCAAGCAACTGGGGTTGGGGATGCCTTGAACTAAAGAGGACATTCAACACCTGTTAGGCAACTTAATTCCATTTTGGAACATATTTATTAGTATCAATATTAGCATTAGCTAAGTATTTTTTAAGTCTGAACTGTTTTTTAATGTCTCTTTATAGGCAATGGGAAGTAAACACTTCAGAATATATTACTTATTAATTATTTTGCATCTCTATATCTAGGCCAAATGACATACTAGAAGTAGTCATTTCTTTGCACTGAGTATAAAGGAAAGCCAGTAATTGCCTGTCCCTGTGTGCTTTCAATCACTTTTATATCTACTGAGCATGTAAGTGGGCATTATGATATCATATGACTCAAGTAACTTCCTTTCTGCTATCTAATCTAAATGGCCTGTCCATTAGTTACTATAGCACTGCATGATGAACAGAGCAGACAGAGAGCCAAGAGATGTCTGTTTACACTGATAGCACACTTGAAGAGAGACAGGGAAGATTCATAACAAGGATGAAGGATGCATTTCTTCTGCTTCGCCATGTGTTATATTATACATAATCTCAATGATATTACCAAAATAAAATACATCAACAATTGCACAGTATCTCCAGGTGCAAAGTAAATGTAAGAGCGTGATACATGAGGCAACTGATAGTCTCAAGTGTACCTTTCAAAAGGGGTTATTTAAGATATTCTGATCAGAGGTGAGCAGATAGTGACCACATGCTGGTTTGTAAAAGGTTTACACTGAAAAATTTGTGTAGATAACTGTTTTAATACAAGACACTTCTTCCATTGAAGACTTTCACTCAAATCTTTGCTTAAATAAATGAAGTGTTTGATAGGTCACCCCAACCTTCTGTGGCTACTGACTTCAACAAATACATTAAAAAATTGCCACAACTAGCAATTCAACAAGAAAAGTCGAGCTCTGCTGATGAGTCAGGGATGAGGTTCAGTGAGATAAAATGAACAGTACAGGCTCAGCTCAGGACACTGATTTCATTCTGCCATCAGATGTACAATTATTGATCTCAGCAGTTTAAAAGAAAAGCATGTATTTGATGTAGCTGGAAGCAGCCTTCCAGTTAAATTGCTCATCAGCTGGTGAACTGTTCTGTGAGCTTTGTTACAGAGCAGCTCAGTAAATGGGCACATTTTTTGTATTTCTAACCATACCTAAGACAGTGAGTAATCTGAACAACTATTGAAATATTTTCAGTCATTGCCCTAAACAGGTGTAAATGCAGCCCCTGTGCATAAAACCTGCTGCTTGCCAATAACTGATCAGGAAAAATTCACGACACCAAGTGTAATCTTCTGTTCAGCTCGAAAGATGTGAAAGAGGGAAAAAGTTGTAGAGAAAATCAGTGAGTCCATCACAGATTTGGGCCTACAGTGCTTGGGAAGAAAGTCTTTGGGGATAACATATTGTTGATAGGTGATAAACTTTGGTTTAGGTTGTTCATAAATAGATTTACAATGTCAAAGATGCAGTCTTTTTCCTTCCTTTTTCTCATGTCTCAAAGAAATTCAGGAGAACAAAGAAAGGGGCGAACAAAGGGACAAAAAGCTTTTCTTACAAACATAGAAAAGTAAAATATTGCCAGAAAGGGATTATGAAAGAGGCAGATCTAAAACTTACAGCTACTTCTGTGCATGTTTGTACCTTCTCTTTACAAAAACACTCCTGTGTCTTATGTTATTAATGTAGTATCTATAAAAGAATTAAAGCATGGGCTTGTATGAAATTATATCATTATTCCTGAAAAGAAATCCCAGCTGAAGTCTAAAGAGTAAGAGCACAAACAGCTAAAGTCTAAGGGATAGCTGAGAGAAGAGAAATACAAGTCTATGTAGAAAAGGTTGTTGTCCAAAGAGAGATGGAGAGTGAAAAGAGTCAGAAGTAGCAATTAGGAGTAATCTCAGAGAAGGAAAAGCCGAAAAGACAGAAATAGGTTTTAGGAAAGGGAGTGACAGAACACCAAGTGGAGGGATAGCACTTGTACATAAATGATATTGGGGTATATGTCAGGTGTTGATAAGAGATTTTCTTCCAGGAAGAGCTTAAAGGATAGAGAGGGAATATATTGTGGAGACAAAGACAGGTGGTGTCAACTGAATCAATCTCCAGGGCATACCACTACCACCCTTCCAAAAAACTTCCCTTGAGGTTGTCCAAAGAACTTCCCTTGAAGTTGTAGGTATATTTGTTAACAGAGTCTAGAGCACAGACACCATGTTTTATTTTGTGCATATATAATATCTCACACAGAGGCCTTGATTGCTAGGTCAAACATCTCAATATTAACATGGCACAAGCGTTAACTGGAAGTATCAAATGCAGTAAACAACTGAGTGGAAGGAGAAAAGGAAGAACTAGATGACCATGCAGACTGTCCACCCAAGCATACCAGAACATAAAAGGACTAAATGTGAGCTGTTTTACCATCTCCTCTTACAGCTCCTTCCTGGTCCAGGAAAGCCTCATCTAAATAACAATGAATGTTATTGCAAGAACAGAAGGGGTTCCCCACCTGTTCCACCTGTTAGGTAGGAATTAGCACAGTGATGCATGTACCACATGTTTGTAAATGCTTATAAGGTGATTATAAATATAAGAAAGTAACTAGCATGATTAGGTCATAAATCACTGTACTTTGCAGAAAAGGAAGCTAAACTTGGATAACCTAGGAGCCAGTTTACATGTATGCTTATCACTGTAAGTGCATTGTGACATGTCTTTCAGTTGTTCCTCCACAGAAGACTGAAATCCTTACAAGCAAGGTCTAAAGGTTTGGGTTATTCTGATCATATAATGTCTAAATCTGTCATGCAGCCACTGCTGTTAAGTGGCTGACAAGATGCACGACCCCATCAGAGAATAGTAGCTCAGCATGTTGCATGAAGCCCACTTGAACTCTTCTGGCAAGAACAAGTGAGTCATTCATTATCCCACAGCTGAATCTATTGAAGACTTATGAACACTGATTCCCAAGAAAGGGGCTTGTTTGATTCCCAGTAGGGATGGAAAAGCTGAACTAGACTGTTATTAAAATGCACCTGATATTAAGGTAGTACCTCACGAAGTAATACAATTTTAAAGTGATATTAGTAAGATCATCTGAAATACTTGACCTCTCTATAAATATTACTATTGTATTACCATGCAATTACCGTTCATTGCCAAACCAAACTTACCTTAACTATAACATTTAAAATAACCTCTGGATCTCCAAAAATTATCAGAACTTATTGCAGTTATTCAAAACCAAAAGCTATGTCTGCCTGTTAAAATGTCTTTAATGCTTATTTTAAAAATTCAGACTGATTACTATATAAAAATCTATCATGAATTAATCCATAAGGAATTAAAGAACAGTTGCCAAGTATTTCAAGGAATAATCAAATGCATTATAAAGTAGTAACACTGGCAATTTAAAAATTGCTGTTATAGGACACCAGAAAGTAGAACAGGCATTAATTATATTGATGATAGTTGAGAATTTTTCTGTCTATGGAAGCCAAGAGTAAACAAAAGCTCTAGACTGAAACTGGAAACAGAAGCTGAAATATATTTTGTATTCCTTAGGAACTTTGAAAACCCAACAAGACAATTCAGTTACGTTTATTTGTGTATTTGCGTCAAAATAGCAGTTTCCATTCTAGTCCTACCAGTTTCCTCTGTGTAAATCCACATGCAGGCAATATTCTGGGATAAGCCACCTTTAAATGTTTTCTTAATCAGTAAAGGTGAACTGACAAGAATGATATAGCAACTTGGAAAACTATAATGGGTTAAATTTTCAATTTTTAAAAAATGTCTTTGGACCATTAGTTAAAAATGCATTTAGAAATATTTATTAATAAAACCATCTCAATTATACTTTTAAAATTATCCATTGCTTAAACAAACTTTAAACCTCTCTGCCATGATTGTTTAATACAGTCTGATGCCTGCTGGCATGTTTCGAAAAAAGCTGAAGTGTCTAAAATAGAGACAAACGAAAGGTGCAGTTCTGAAAACTTTGTGGATGGTGCACAATCATAAAATCGCAAAATTCAAAAGAAATTTTCAATGTACCCTGAATTTTAATTAACAATTTCCCAAATTACTTTTCTGGACATCATCTTTGGCATTTCATTCAGTCTTAAGAGCAGCCTGGTGCAACACTCATGACTGACAAGGAAACATTTCTTTGCTTATATTCTTTAACAAAATATTCTCAGGATAACTTTAAATGTAGTTTAGGATCAGAGTACCTATTCTTTCTCAGAACCTGAAGAAAGAAATGATCCCCAGAAAAGGATGGGATTCAGACAGTTAAACCCCTTCGGTTTCTCATACTTCTTGTGCTCCTTCAGAGCTAGAAGCACTAACCTACTCAGCACACCATTCTCTGGAATCCTGCCCTGCTGTGCCCAGCACCTGCCCTGCTCGGCTCAGGGAGCCTGAAACACAACCCTGGTGGTGTCCACTTCAGGGAGCAGGCTAAAAGTCAGGCTCTTCAGACCTCACTAACTGAGCCTTTTTTGTTTTTAAATGAGATCATTTGCCTGACAAAAAAGAAAGTATTCCTTGTAGGATGAAATAATTTTCTCATTTGAATTATTGGGGTTTTTTACAACCAGATACAAAAGATTTCATAAGGATCTTCATCACACCAAAATGTGACAAACACTGCAGTTGGGACCTGGTTGACATAACACTGTATTATGGTATGTGGAGTCAATACTCTGTAACATTCAAAGCACTATTTGTATAGTAGAAGGGTGTAGTTCTTTAAAAGAGACAAAATGATCACTTTTTAAATGTGAATAAATGGTTAGAGAACAACAAAGCTTTCTCTGAGCTGTTAGGAGAGCCTCATAATAAAGCGATTACATCTGGTTGTCTATTATAAAATCTTCCTGTTAGTGAACCACTTTTAATATCTCATACTGAAGCTGCACACTCAGGATCTGCAAGCATTTCCAAAAGTGGCCATGAATTTTCAAACTGATTATAGCAACCTGACAGAAACATTTTTAAAAGCTTGACCTGGCAAAGTGCCGAGCAGTTTTCTAAAGTGTTGGACAGCCTCGAACCCAATTGTTTTTACAGAAAGCTGTGGCTACTCACTGAATTTTAGGAAAACTCAGCATTTTGCAAGATTTAACTCTGAAGATCCTTATTGAAAGTCAATGAGAGTTAGTTTCCTAAAACTCAGTGTCTCTAAAATATTTCAGTACTTGAAATCAATGTAGTCAGCTCCCTAAATGCATTTAAAACTCAGAATTTTCACTTTGCAGAGTGCAGTGGCATGATGCCTGACTCCAGTGTAAATGCTCAGAATAACTGAAGGATATACTGATGGATTTGCATGTCTGCCATATTCTGCAACATATTTATAACTGCCAAGGAAACAATAAGTTAGGAGGGGAAAAGGACTTTAATAATAAGCCCAGACAGTTAATTTTTTTAATGTGCACCATTTGTAGAAGAGAGATCAGATTTTGCAGTGTTAAAGGAAAATAGAACAAAAAGAAAATAAAGTTGACATTGGAAGATAAAAAAGGAAACTTGATGTATCAATCCAAGTGCGTCTGTGCTCCATATAAAAGCAATACAGATGCATTCCAGCTATTTCACATGTAAATAGTATGCTACTTTTAAAATTTCAGCTTTACCTTGAAAAAATGCATCACTACAGCATTTCTTCATAAGTAATACCAGAACTGGGTATTCAGCAGACAGCTCATTGCCCCAAAGAGAATAAGCAAATGAAATCGGCATACCATTTGGCAGAAGACAAAACTAACCAAAAATACCTCACTGCCAGTTGCAGAGCCTGATAAGGCCTTGACTGATGGTCACAGCTCTGAGTTCTTTCTTCATCTTGCATGACTTCCCTCTTCAGCACTTTGCAAAGTCATTAGTGGGGAAAATGAAGAGGCCACATCAGCACGGTAGCCAAGATAGGGAGAAATTCAAAGTCCCTCCAAAATACAGTCTCTAAGTGTCTGTTTGGCAGGTGGACCAAACTGTGTTCAGAAGTTTCCTCAAGACCTGTCTCCTTCACTTACACTCCCAGCAGCATAGGCTCTTCTCCATATCTCTCAAACAGGGGAAAATGAATGATCATAATCCAAATATTGGTAACTCCAGCAGTACTGCCTACAGCAAGGTCATTATTACTCAGAATATTTTACCAATTTTTTTGTTAGGATATTACAATAGTCCCTGTCATACCTGTGCCAAGCCTTAGAGGAAGAGTTTGTGTGTTAGTCTAATTGTCTCTAATTAACTGATGTGCCCCACACCGCAATGCCTTGGCACTGGCCTTGCTGGAGCGCTGCCCTGGCAGAGCCCTCCTCAGCCATGTCCTTGTGCAGAACCTATTCAAGAACAGGAAGCACAAAGAAAAGACAACTGATGCTATGAGTTTGCAATGTGTTTTCTCTCTATAAAAGCAGAGTTTAGCACTATAGTTTTGGATTAATTTGGGATAGGTATTTTATCATGCAATTAGAATGCAATTAGACTACTGTTCTCCTGCAATATTGACTTGATTTACAATCTGCTGCTTAAGTTAAATTGTTTTAATATCTCTCTTGAGTCTTTCTCCAGATACTACTTTTTATTACTACATGTATTTTAGGAGTCATTTCATCTCATTTTAAATAGAAGGAAAAGAGAAAGTGAGTAAAATACATACAAAAGCAGATGTTAATCATTTACGCAATAAAACTAATCAAGGTACAATCAGGATGACCTCAATAATCAAGGGTTTTCTACATGGTTATGCATGGTTCATTTCTGTCCCCCAGATTCTAGCATCTGGACAAAAATGAACATAGTCTATGCTCTCAGCAAACAAAACCCAGCAGTACTCAAAACCAGCAGAAACACTCAGACACCCTGAGCAAGGAGTGCAGCTCTGGTTCCACCTGCCCTACCTCATCAGTTCGTGGAGCATGATGCTGGCTGTGAAGGGTTGTGGCAGCTGTCACTGCCCTGTTCTTTCCTTCAGGGACATTGCATTTGATTTCGGATAATGCTTCCATCAGCTGCCACAAAAGCTTCTCTTCACACCATGCATAGCAACCTGGAAAAGTTGTAAAGTTACAATTTATTGCTAAGTATTTGTGAGCTTAGGTTTAATCTGAAGATGATGAGTCAAATGAACCTTAATGGGTAGATCTTATCGTTAATAATTCCAGCCTATGACCAGTCATGTTCAGGTCTACTACATATGCTCAGGATCCACCACACAAACCTCATCTACACAAGGTATACCTCATCTTGCAGCCTCACGTGGTTAGAAACCGGACAGAAAAGAACTTAAACCATCAGTCTAATTGAAGAGTAACCTCAGCTGGGTCCACTTTCATTTCACTTTTAAAAGCAGGAATAAATATTTCTAATTTAGATATATTATTGAGGATTTCCATTCTTTACTATAAACAATTAATGGTGGAGCACATAATTTTGTTCTGAAGTCATATTTTTAGTATGTCATGTCCCCTTGTATTTATCCTTTTCTCTTATGTACAGTTGGAAATATTTATATAATACAAAGACAATTTAAAAAATCCAACTGCATTCATTTCCAGTTTAGATCAGTACAAGGTAGCTGGTAAACAAGTGTATATGCTTGTGTATATAAAACTAAGCAAAGTTAAAGCTCAGAAGCTTACTGGTTCAGGAAAAAATCCAGCATAATTTTTATTGTTTTTTCTTATTTTTTGAAATTATTTGAATAAAACAGTTCTCTTGTTTCTATTTACTTACCAACAGTGCACAAAAGCGTGCTTCAGTTGCTTGTCAATATGTTTTATTTATATAAAAATCAATCTTCTCACCATCAAATCCACTATAGATGACAGATTCTGCACATGTAATGGTGTAGTTTTAGTGCAGTTTATACATTTGCCAGAAAAAAACCCAGCCATGTTGTATTGTTGCAACCACTTTTGTGTTGTCTTATACATAAAGTATTTTTAAGGGTGATTTGAATAACATAGGACCAGCAGGCAGTTCATTGAGATGCCTGTGAAAAGATAGCTAGTACACATTGATTTTAACTTCTGCAGTAATAAACACAGTAAAAAACTGGTTTGTTAAAAGCCAGGATACTACAGAAAAAAAAAAATGAAAGTTTAAAAATTAGTTATAGATTTTTTCTAGGCTAGAGTTCCTTGCTTCTGGCATCAACTATATTTCACCATCCAAAGAAGTTTCACTCCTCCTTTACCTGTTAGCAAAAATCGCATCTAATGTAGTCTACAGTCCTGGGTAACAAATGAAGGACTCTGAATTCCTAAACAAGCACAGCACTTACAAGAAGGAGTAGAGAGTCTTGATCTAGCAGTGAGTGAGGCAGATGTAGCTGCAGAGAAGCAGAAAGGGGAAAAAAGCAGAAATTCAGAAAAAGGAGTGAAAGTTCAAGGAAATAACAAGCTCATTCACCAGAGAGTGGAAGTTGATGTGCGATGAAAGGAAAATATCTTCAGAAATGCCCTTGATAGATGGATCCCCATGCTCTAAATAAAGCTATAGAACATATTATGCAGGGAATAGTGTTGAGGGGGCAGCTGAAATAGCAATATATTCCCAGTGTTGCTCATGAGAAATATATTTTCAGAATTAAACATAGAAGACTCAAAATATTACACATACCTTTTTGTACTGCCAAGTGATTTCTGGTGTTAGATTTACTGTTAAACGATATAAAACAATTTCAAAGGTTTTTGAAAGATTACCTGATTGATAACAAATTTTGCAAGAAACTAAAAGCTCAACACTCCAAAACCAGATCTAATAGAATATTTATCTCAGGAATAATATAAGATGTGGAAGCCACCAAATAATAATCAGGCCACCAAATTAGATACGTTTAGAGCTGCCGATTTCTTACCATCAAAGTTTGCAAATATTGGCCTTTGTCTGTAGTACCACCTAGTGTCAAAAACTCTTATCTCTGAGCTGAAAAGAGCTGGATTGAACTCCATCTATGCTTCTCTATTTCCTCCGTTCAAAACAACCAGACCATACAGGAAAGGTGCCCAGAAGGCATTTTTCCTTATATTGAGCCCAAGGAAGTCTTTCATATTTTTTTTGCTTTATGGAAACAGAATTCTGAGCCAAAAAGAGCTTAGGGTTTTGTGACAGCAGAAAAAATTTCCCCCAATGTTATGCTCATTTTAAGTATGGTTAATTTTCTTCCACAGTGTGAAGCAGCAGAAATGTTTTAGGACTTCTCTGCACTGGAAGTGAGAGAAAGCTTACAGTGAGAGAGGCTGTGGTGGTGCAGTCCAGGCACTGCATTGCATTTGTGGACAAGCTGCAGAGTGGAATCAGAGAACTCACTGAGAGACACTGCCTGCACAGCAGAGGGCCAGCAGCTCCAGCATCAGCCTGAAAATTCATCTTCCCACTTTCCACATGTTCATTTGTCCACACACACTTTCTGAAAAAAACAAAATATTGTCCCCAAGATCCCAGGTTCTCAGATTGCCTAGGGAGGTGGCCACGCATGGATCCTGCCTTCTGTCTGTCATCTGGCAGGGAAGCCTGCAGGGCACAGGAGCAGGAGAGCTGGGCAGCCCTGGAGCCAACGCACCTGCCCGCCTGCCAAGGCAGGAGAGCTGCCTGGCTGCCAAAGCCGGGCACCTGGCAGTCCCCCTGGAGCAGGGGGCTCCCAGGCAGATGGCAGGCTGTGGGGTAGGGCAGCCCTGTGTTCCCAGAGCCCTGGGCCTAAGGAGCAGGAAGCAGAGAGACAGACTTGGTGGCTACCCACTCTGGGGCTTGCCAGGGAGTTGGGCAGCTCCTGAGCCTGGCAGCTGGGAAACAGCCAGGCTGGCACAGTGACAGGTTGCACCTCACTCAGCCTAACCAGGGCTGCTGTGATTTCTCCCATCAAAACCTTTCTAGTGGAAAGCACTTCTGCCCCAGAATTTCTTACCCACTGTTTGTGACTTCCCAAAAACACAGTGTCTAGAAGAAAAGTTCATGAAGTGACTGTAAGCACAGAAAACTCACACACAACATGAATTCAAATTAAGCTAAAACAGATTCAGCAAATGTGAAAGGATACACAGCAGGTACATTTACTAAACCAGAATGGAGTGTGTTGACTGTGAATTCCCTGGAGATGTAGTGAGCCTTTGTATAAGGGCCTCAGGTGACTAATGAGTAGCTGCCATGGCAGCTCAATGTATAGTTTGTAGGTTTAATGATAAATTTAATAGAGGAGCAGGCCAGAGAAACAACATAAAGATTAATATAAAACAAAAATTTGCAGCAACATCAGTTAATTGCAAATGTGAGGCAGGAGGTGTTAATTACAATTATAGATGAGCCAGCTAGTAATTCACATTAGTGAGCATAGAACAATTATCAACCTGCTGGTTTTCTTGCTTCTTATAATATCCATGTTTTCCTATTTTTGATGGAACATAATAGCTGTATTGAAAAATGTAAAATAACAGTAATGGATATAATGCCTATTTAGGTAACCTACAGCTGTGATGTGCAATATTATCACAAAGACATTCCATTTGGAGTAATACAATATCCAGAAAGCTAAGTGTTTCTGTTGCTAGAGTTAAGCAGAAAATACATAATGGGCATTTCACAGATGGACAGATACACTTTGTTCATTGCATTAAGATTTACAAATGCAAATTAACCTTGACTGGACCTGAGGCAAAAGTACAGTTTAAATTACGTGCCTGTAAAAAATTAAGTCTAAGAGTATCAATATCAGTACATCTGTTTCTAAGCCATAAATTAGGAAAAAAAACCACCATCAATTGACTGAAGAAATAGTCTCAGAGACTGGCAAATATATTATTGCTATGAGATTCCAACTTGACATGGCTTACCCAGGAGAGACCATGCCATCATCGTGTTAGCATCTTTATCATATGAGACATCATCATGAGGGGTACTTGGACAAAAGCATTGAGGACAAGTGACCTTCTCATGAATAGGTCACTGAGTGCTTACAAGTCATACCCACATTCTTCACCATGGATCTATTTCAGCATCAAGGCTCTTGTCACACTGATTGTGCACAGGCTTCCAGAGGAAGACAGAATGCTGGTATAGCCCAAGGGTCCTGGAGATAGAGGACTGGCAAAACTAACTTTTCTCCATGTACTGAAAGGCAAGGCTCTGTTTTAGTTTACTAAGTGTCTGTGCTTTGTCCTGCTACGTATCTGCAACCAGGCTTCCTTGGGATGAGCTCTGCACATTCATACCTATAAGATGCTCTGCTGGTATGTTCCTGACAATGCATGACCCTTGATCAATCAAGCCCTAAAGAAATGTTATAAAACCACTATTTGCTTCATACTGAAGCAGAACATGAGCCACATTTTGAAGATGTAACACTGTCATTTCACATGCTTTCCATGTATTTATGCCATTATTTCACTCACATTGGAGTTCAATACAAGGATATCTAGCAACTATGCAATTTTTTCTGAAAAATAGTATCTTTTTTGGCAGATGTTTATCAATTAACAGATACAACTGGGATATTATAACTAATCTACACATTTTCTGCTTGTTTAACAGTAACTGAAGCTGAATTCATTGAGCACAAATGAAATTCCTCCTAGGTTAATGTACAAAACAAAACGTCACCACATTAACAATATTATTATCTTCCTATTCATGTTTTGAAGTATTTTCAAACTTCAATGGAAGAAATAATCGTTAGAACTAACTAAATATTTTGAACTAACTCCATGATTATTTACTCATATTTTTAAAGGAATTTGAGTTTCATCTGCACCATTTCTATATTTCATTTATGGATTTAGGAAAACCACCTCCCCAGAAGAGGAATTTTTTATTATGTAAGTCAACAAGCTGCTATTTTGAGAGCTTAGCTGAAATAGAAAGGAGCATACCCTTCATACTTTGTATG
Organism: Pardalotus punctatus; assembly: GCA_013400915.1. NCBI lineage: Eukaryota > Metazoa > Chordata > Aves > Passeriformes > Pardalotidae > Pardalotus > Pardalotus punctatus. The sequence goes on along the minus strand of VZTX01026572.1, from coordinate 315,259 downwards.
CAGCGATAAATATACCTAGAAATTTGATATATCTGTGTGTTCTTCTTCTGCCATAACCAACTAGGCTGTCACCCTGTCTTAATCTGGGATTCTTTGATTAGCTTTTGATCAGATCAGATTTCCAAATGAGGCACTACTGCTTTCAAGCCTTTGAGTCTGAATGTGTTTCAAAGCATGTTTCCATCTTCCCCAGCCTGAAATTCCCAGTATTTCTGTGATGGCACTAGGACTTGTGATGCCAGAGCAGAGAGCTACAAACAAATTATGACTTTCATCTCTATTTCCTTTTCTCTAACACTCAGATTTAGAAATTATTTTACCACCTTTGTTGTTGTTGAAAGATAATATTCCTGACAGCAACTAAAACTGATATCACACTTACAGATATCACACTCTTAATCCAAGGAATAATTTTAAGTGTAACCTATCATCCCACATAAATTAAACCCTCTACATTACATTTCACCTCACATAAATGAATTGTTAGAGAATGTGAGTGAAATTCAAGTTCCAATGCTGTGCATTGCCAAGTGTGACAAATGTCTTAGGATAACTAAAGAGGTATGCAACACATTTAAACACTGAAGCGGAGTTTACAGACTTTAAGTGTGAAGTGCTCTTACCCTGTGAGTCACTGGAAAATTCTTCACTGATTTCATTAGAAGCCATATTTTATTTTTTCTGCTCATTTCTGCTCTGTTTCATATGGATGTAACTCCATGTTCTTTAGAGACTCATGAACTAATAAAATATAAGGAAGTAGTTTCAAATTTTAAATGCTGTTAGAGAATAAACTTTAGAAGTAATACTTTGGGATTTGTTGCAGGCAAGCATCAGAGATGATCAAATAAAGTAGAGCTTAAAGACAGGTATTGGCTGTAGCTGAGATGTAAGTATTCTCCTCTGTATTTGAGCATCACCACTGCCAGCCAGTCACTGGAAATCAAACTCCACACTGATAGATGTAACAAAGGAATCACTTGTCCCTTTTCCCTTGGTAGCTGGCAGGTTACAATTTTCAAGGTATTTTATGGTGAATGAGTTTAACTTTAGTACCATTGGACTACTCCACCCACTGAAGAAATATTTATGCCCATAAGTATGCTAGCTGAGTACACCCCAGTCATGAGTTCCTTTACGATGTTCCCAACAGCTTCTCATTCCTCTGTTCTTCAGTCTTGTGTAAGTTTTCACCTCCTACTCCCCCAAACAGTCAGGCATTTCATATTGCTGTGCTCTGTTCCCAGTTCTGTTTAGTATTACAAACCCCCAGATAATCCTAATTCTGCCCAGATGAGGATGTGACCCCAAATACAGATTTTAAGATCACTTCATTCACATACTAATGTACTTGTAAGTCCAACAACCATGAGTATGATACGTAACTATAACGTCATCCTAAGACAACTACATAGATCATCTATTGAGTCCTTATGTTGACCATATAGCACAAACTCTTGGAGGAACTTCTGGAGTAAAAAAAGCAGTAACTGAGCCACTGAAGAAAAGTTAGTTCTCCAGCAATACAAAATAGACAAATTCCTAAAGACTTTCAATTCTGTATGTTGCTGTGATTCAGTTTCAGAAGTTCTAGATGTAAGTTCCAGAGCAAGTGTAGATGGCATCAGAGGGAGACATGTAAAAGGCAAGAGAGCAGAGTCACACAGGATTTTTCAAACAATTTCTGAATTATAAGATGTGATATCTTTCATTTGTGAACATTGCACAAAAACTGGGAAAATTATTCCAGGCTTTTGGGGAGTAAGAATACATACATTTTTAAGGATAGGTCCAGTGTAATTTTCACGCTATGACCTCATAGATGACCCCAACCTGTGTGAGATAGTCATAATTTGTATTTTGTTTGTCTAGGCACAGTTGCATTTGGCTTGGCATTATTAAATGCTATAAAAAGAGGTAGTCCAATTACAGGAACCTATACCATATGAGAGGACTGATCCGAGGTAGCTGAAACACTGAGCACAACCCACTTCCAAACAGGAATTGACTGTGCTGAGGACTAGATGATTTTTAAGGCTCCTTCCAATCCAAACCATTCTACAAATCTATGATTTTATGATTCTATGTCTTAGTTACAAAAACCAGCAGAGAGTTACCAACCAGCCCTTTGGAGCCCTCGGTGTTTTAAGGTTACAAGTGCATCCCTGAGGCGATCTTGCCCTGAGGGGCATTTTAACTCATAAAATTATTGATCCAAACAACAGTTAACCTGAGTGGGTGCAGTTCTGTGCTCTATTACGCCCGCTGGTAGAGCCTGACCTTCAGGCTGTTGTACTGCACACATCCCATGGCTGCAGGGTAACCTCATTGTCACAGCAGAGCCCGTGCAGCTCCCACACAGCACCAGCATTTATATCACCTGCGTGACCTTGTCTTTAAAAAGTGCAGCAACATGGTCTTATGTGAACATCCTGTTTTTTCTGACAGTAGAAATTCATACAGTTGTTTTCTTTTTAGAACAACATGTAAGATCTCAAATGATCAAAAAGGAATGTACTTTCCATAGATAGGATCCACACAGTACGTTGTGCCCTGGCTGGAGACCTGTTTGATGTGATGCATCTAGGGTTTCCCAGCATCTTAAGGTACATAAGTTTATCTACACCATCCTCTTTTCCTTTATAGTGTTAACACCAAAAAAACTGGGATTTTAAGTAATAGTCAACAGACTCTGAGTGCCTTTCATTCTGGGATCATAATATATCAGCATCTTCTGCTCTAAAACAATACCATATTTTCTTTCTAAAGCCTGTAGTGGAATTGTTTTTCATTTCTCTAAGTTTGTGTTTCATTTTGCTTCATTTTCAAATATCTTAAAATGTATCAGAAGCTAGTTACTGAAATAAATCCTGTATTAAGGAAGACAGTGGTCATCTGTGTTTTCTGAGTATCCAAACTTCAGTTTTGGCAGCACTAGGAAATAGAAATGTCATTTTGTTTTAGTTCCTTGGCACTTATGATCACAGCATGTCCAATTGATGGCAGAAAGACAGGCAACTGAGAAGCCCTGACACACCATAGTACAGGCATCCATCATTATGTCACCTTTTGCTATTGCCTTTTATTAAAAACTAAATTAGAAGACTGACTTAAATGTTATCAAACTTGGTCAAAAGCTAACCCCTGACCACCAAACTTGCATGCAAATTTTGAAGCAGAAAGAGCAATTTCTAAGGGTTTCTTAGGATAAAACATGGAAAGGAAGGGCTTATAATGAAAAAGTACTACACCTTTTCAGTGACAGTGGTGTGAAGCATTATTAACAGCTCTATTTATACTATGGGTAAAAAATAGACCTGAAAAAAGAAGATGCAGGAAGTTTCAAATTGAAGCTAATACGAGTTTTGTACCTAGGATAACTCTTTATTTCACTCCAGAATTTTTTAAGTTGAAGTTAAAAGTGGCTGCTAAAATGAGCATTCTTTTGATATAAGACAGGGTGAGAGAAGAGATCTAAAGTAGAAATTTTTTTCAGATTTTCTAGAGCTTACCATGGTATCATTTTTGCTATTAATACCTATTCAAAGATGCACAGCTCAGACACTGAGACCCTAAGCACTTGACTGAATGTGCAGAAGAATATAAACACCATGTCTCCAGTTGTTCTCTTTCCTTCTCTCCTAGTTAATGGAAAAAGAAAATTAGATCTGCTCTGGTAGCAGACTCTTAGCTCTTGATATACTTGTTCACCTGTTCCAAGTAGGACTCTGCAGGCAGAGATAACACTTTGACTTGTAACACAAAGCCCCTGCCTGTACCACTGCGATTACAATAGTGACATAAAACTCCATGACCATAATTGTAAGTCCAATAGTTTGGCCCAGGTAGTTGTAGAAAGCAGGTCTGAAAGAAATGGAGTTTCATCTGTTTTATTTTATGTATTTCTTTACAGAAAATCTGATTGTGAAATAAAATACTCAGGTTCACAAACTCTTTCCCATCGACCACTGGTGTTTGATGGGGGGTGTTTTTTATTTATTTTTTTTTTTAATAAACAGAAGTTTTACTATTTAAAAATAATTAAAAGCATTGAAAAACCAAAACACTTGTGCTTCTGAATCTTTCTGATGCTCTGCAAAATCAGTGAGAGAGACAGTGACAAAATTAATGCCATCACATCTTCCTTGTCTCTGACATCTAACAAAGGGAAGAATGAAGGCTCTGCAGACTGGCTGTTTTCCTTATTCATGGTGCATTCACATGGCTGCATGTGTGGTTAACTATTACATTTGACTAACACATTTGTTAGCTAACCACATTTTGACAAGTGAAGTTACCTGTACTTTGAAGTGGACAACTGGACCACAGCATAAAGTTCTGCACCTTTACATCAAAGCAGAGTAGGGATCACATGTGCCCTTAGGGATGACAGACATTACCCAGTACCAAGAAATCACTTCAATGTGATAGCAACAAAAATTAATAATAAAGAATGAAAAAATTACCTTTTCAATAATCTGCTCCTTCTGATAATCAAATCCACATTTTTGGGTGGGGAGGTGAGGAGGGATGGGAGGGGAGAAGGGAGGGGAAAAGACAAAATTTTATCTGCAAAACTTAACTCACAATTTATAAGCACTTAATAGTTTTTCGGTCCCTGGAAGCACTCAAAGTTTAATGATCAGTGAAACATTAGGTAAGAGAAAAAGTTGCAAGACAAAACACATATTGGACTATGTTATTCCCATCTCCTCAAATGTAATGCACACACATTATGCAATATAATTAATAGCGATTTCTTCTTCCAAAGGTCCTAATGACAGCAAGACAAAAGGCATGCTATTGTCAGATCTTATGTTGCTATAAGTTAATGTTTAATCTATAAGCAGCTCTAAAAATGGTCTGCTCAAAGGAACTGGTCCTAGAATACTGTTTAGTAGCACGTCCTACGTGCAGGTCCTGCCCCTATCTGAAGCACTACAAATCAGATATGAGGCCATAAAATGTACTTTTTCTTTTCTAAATTGAGCACACAAAGCAACCAAAGTCACTGAAAGCAATCTATGTCATCCTAGTGCTATCACAAAGAGCACTTTCAAAATGACCCACTCAAAAAGCTAATGTTCTCTATGATACAGGGAAAATATAGTTAACTGGAACCCTATAAAGCATTCTGATAAATATCTTATTTGCTAGACTACTTCAGCAGGATAGATCCAATCAAAAATCAGGTTATTTTCACAATTTGCTAAAACTGCCACTACCTGGCCACCAAGCAGCGAGAAACAGACTATGCTCATTCAAGCATGAAGCATCCACTGGCTTCCCTGAGTTTACTATAAATATGACCTGAGCTTACAAAAAGGTCTTCGGCCATTGTTTCACTAAGAGAAGAGCAAACAGAAGAGCAGTTCTCATGTGGCTATGATACTACTGAAAGGCTCATCATGTGGCTCACTGCTTGACCCATAACGTGTGATAAGAAACTTCTTTTTACAGCAGCAGTGCCTCCAGATCATGTTTAAGGATGTTTGGGTTTTTACTTAATGAAGGCTGCTCCATTTCACAGATTCTGTACCATCATAGTTATATTGGCGCAAGAGCACTGGAAACTAATCTCCTTCCAAAGGAGATGCAAAAACTCTGTCCCAATCAGCAAGTCTTTAAGAAAAATAGAGGGTCAGTAGAGTGAAACAGTCAGTGCTAGGGAGCGAATATCCATTACTTTTTTATATATTTCACTTGCTTTAATCAAGTCTCATTGCCCAAATGTTCATTTGCATGGACTTCATCTTCCAGATTTTTTTTAATCTAAAATCCAGTTCATGTGACCTAAGGCCACTCCACAGTGTGAACAGAAGGAAGCAAGTGGGGGATGTCAGGAAATTCATTTCAAACATTTAGTCCTGAACTAAAACACTATGTCCATATTGTCCATAAATAAAGAAGGAGTTTTCCAGCTGGTATAAATTTACTTCCTCTTTAAATGACATAAAGTCCATTGCATTATTCTCTGCTCATACAAGAGCTGACATTTTTCATGCCCATATTCAAAGCTAACTTGCTTGTACAGGCAAAAGTCTATTTCATAAACTTGGTATACAAGTAACATCCAAGGCAAATCAGAACAAAGTATTTCTTCTAAACATGAGACTGCATGTCTCAACCAAGATTCCTGCATTTGCATCACCCCTGTAAAAATGATAGACATATTCATCATGCCATAGACAAGAAGAGCTGCTGACACTCAATGCTATTTCTGCATGTAGTGAATTTATTAACATTAGTGAAATGTAGCATCAACCACTCTATGCATAAAATTTGTATTTGTTGGACATTATTAATAGACAACACAAAGTCTCTATAGGTATATGTGTGTACATGACCCTTTAAATAATGGTTTGCACAGCAACTATCATTAATTTTAGAAGTCATCCAGTCATATTCTTGCACAAAGTTTTGAAAGTGTAAGAGTAAGCTCACATGTACATGAGAATGATAAATGTATTCCTTTGCCTCACGATTTATATTCACCAGCATAGTCCCATCATTTTTATGTAATGCAATTTGTTGTAATGACTTCTAAGTAAATAAATACTTGAAAATAAAATAAAGCAGGGAACTTCAGGCAAGAGCATGTTAGAATTTTTCAGTGAAACTCATTGTTTGGGAGAGACTATTCATGAAAGGTTTTTATGGGATTAGCATGAATGACACTTACTGGGAAATGTTTCTGATCTCTAATATGGACATGCTAGAAATACAGAAAGCAATGCAGGCAACAGAAGGACTCACAATTGCAGGAGGTCTTTCGATGTACCAGACTTTTACTAATGCTTCCTTTTCATGATACTTTTCTTATATCTGCAACTAGTTATTAGTCCAGAGAGAAGGAAAAACTATCACAGATATACTAGAGCAGTGGTCTCCAAACTGGTTTGATTGTTCACTCCATCAATTAAAAATTGCTGAGCACATACCCAGTATTTTTTAATTTATTTATAAAATATATGCATTTACTCCTGTACTAATATATTACATATATTATAAAACATGCATGAAAATAGACATTTAAAAGTACGAGATAAACATTATTTTCAAATTTATTTTATTTACTAATGGCACAAAATCATGGAATCATAGAACCATACAATGATTTGGGTTGGAAGGGACCTTAAAGATCATCTAGCTTCAACCCTGCTGCCTTGGGCAGGGATGCCACCCACTAGATCAGGTTGCTCAGGCCCCATCCAAACTGGCCTTGAACACGTCCAGGGATAGGGCATTCACAAAGTCTCTGGGCAACCTCAGAAGTGCTTCACCACCCTTTGAATAAAGAATTTCTTCCTAAAATCTAACTTAGACCTGCCCTCTTTCAGTTTAAAATCATTGCCTTTTGTTCTGCACCATCAGCCCTCTTAAGGTACTGGAAGGCCACAGTGAAATCTCCCTGAAGTCTTCTCTTCTCCAGCCTGAACAAGCTCAGCTCTTTCAGCCCATCTTTGCAGAAGAGGTTCTCCAGCCCTGTGATCATCTTTGTGGCCTCCTATGGACCTGCTCTAACAGGTCCATGTCTTTCCAGCGCTGAGGACCCCAGAGCTGATGCAGCACTGCAGCTGGGGTCTCACCAGAGCAGAGCAGAGCAGAGCCGAGCAGAGCCGAGGGGCAGAATCCCTTCTCAGCCTGCTGCCCACACTGCTTTTGATGCAGCCCAGGATACAGCTGGATTTCTGGGCTCCAAGCACACATTGTTGGTTCATGTCCAGCTTTTCATCCACGATAGCCCCAAGGTTTCTCAGCAGAGCTGCTCTCAATGAATTCATCTCCCACTCTGTGATCATGTCTGGGACTGCCCCAACCCAGGTGCAGCACCTTGCCCTCGGACTCATTAAACTTCAGGAGGTTCTCATGGGCCCACTTCTCAAGTTTTTGTATTTTTCCTGCACCCCAATGGATTGCTTTGGACATTCTGACATGCACACACACCCTTTTTTGGAGACCACTGAACCAGAGTATTCACCTCAAAGATATCAGTCTGAATCTTTTATCTGAATCTAAAAGTGTAAGACCTTGGTTTCTCCCAAAAACTTCTTCCAAATAGTCTTGACTTTGCTCTGACAGTTAAGATGGTATATTCCTTTTCTTTGACTTCTCTCTCACCACTAGCAGGAACATGCATTGTCATTTCAGCTGCTGTGAGTCTCGATCCTGTGAAAGACAACTCAGTAGAATTTCAGTATGTAGTAATGACATCTATATTCAGCAAAACTGCTGTTATCCGCTAGAATGTTCAAACAGTTATCTGTTAGTGCTTCTTCTATAAGGGCATCTAAGTTACTCTTAAATTATTCTTATTACCCAGCCACATTTCATACCTACTCCAATAACTCTCAGACATAGATAAACAGTCTTAAAGTTGCACACAAGAATGCTTATTCAGTGTTGTCTAAGCTCTGACATAATTGCTTAAGTCCATTTCTAAGTCCCAAATACAAAGTCCCCAAAAGCATACTAGTCTTTCTTTACTGAATACCTGTCTCTGCTTCCCTAATTTCCCAGATGCTCCATTCAAGTCACTAATATATGTGAAGAGTGCTTTTCCAGAAATAGATGAACCTCTCTCTTCCCTAATGGGCCACTGTTAACCAGGTTTAGCATGTGGGAAACCAAATCTCTGCCCATGCTGTGGGAAGCCTGAAAAATCAGTTGCAGTCAACAACACAACTAATTTAATCTGCTGTGATTGTAGGTTGTACACCATTTGTATAACGGCTAGATCTTAGAGAACTCAAATAATGGCTGGAAAATAGTGCTCATCCCAGGAGATGTGGGATTAACCATATGGCTTTCAGTTATTGTGAGGGGTGAGGTATGCCACCTGCTTTCAAAAGTGATCTGCTGAAAGCAGAAAATAGTGAGAAGGTGGGCCAGGCTAGGCCCAGGCCCCTAATGACTAGACAAATGAGGGAACAGAGACATTTAAAGTTCTGCTTATGGTCTGGAGGCATGATTAAAAAGTTTCTTTTTTAATAAAAAGCATTTTCACTGATACAACCAGACTTATCCCTGCTGGGTTTTCATCTGGTCCTGCAATACTATAATACTTACTATGTAAGTGTTCAAGATGCAAGAGAAGGCATGAAAGGTTCATTTATTCATATGGGAAGACAAAATAATGTTCTTTTTAGTCAGTTAATTTAAAGTCACCTAATGCATTAATATGAAAGCCTACTGATAAGACCATAACTACAGCAACCTTTTTAATACACTGTTGTGAAATCACAGACATGATGCACAGTCATAATTTAATCATGGCAATAATAACATTACCTTTAGTAATCAATTAACACAATGAATTTTACATGGCTGATATAAAATCATTAATATGTCTTGTCATTCCAGTGCATCAGCAAGTAGTTCATTTTGCAACAGATTCATCCTACTATACCAGTTAACAGGAAGCTCACTCCAGGACTGTATTATTCATACAGAGTTCTTGCTCCCAATGCAGAGACAGGTTGCAGGAAGATCCTGGGTATTCTGCCTCCCTCTTATTTATGCAAAATTGTAGAATTTTAACTCGAAATGCAGAAAAAAGGTGCTATTTAAAAATTAAATTCCTCTTCACAAAGGTTCACACTGTGTTTACAACTGCCTTTTCTGAACATTTGCGTAAGAAAAGTTTCATCCATACAAATCCACAAAAAAGCCATTTCTGAATCCATAAAATTCACGTGTTTTAGTTTGGTTCCAAAAAATAATTGTCTTAAATGGAAATGAAGACTGCTTATATGCTTAGAGAGTGAATTGGAAACTGTAAGATAGGTTTTGCCTGACCAGTCACAGCCTGCATGTGAGATTGTGTTTATGAATTCCTGAAGGAAAAAGACACTATTCTAGATCTACACAAACTGATCTCAATGCTCTTTGACCACAGTGACATATTAAGAATATGTTTAAAACCATTGATATGTACAATGGGTAAGTCATGATCCGGCAAAACGTGCCCTTCCAATAATAAAAAATCCAGAATTAATTTTCTCCCAGACAATCTTGTTTAAAGTATTTTCATGCAGAAAAAAATCTTGCTCAAAATACATACACATATACTTTTTTTTCCTCAAGGCAGGAAGTACATTTGCTTCACAGTCTGTTGAAGCGCAAAGAAATCCTCATTGCTGAGAAAACAAAAGTACCTATTGACACAGTCATATCTGGTTGATCTCCCAGAATTATGATGATGCCTGATCTCACTGACTGCCGTAGCAGCCTTTATTGAAGAACTGCTAAGAAATCTAAATGTAACACAAAAGCCTGGTTTGTCAAAAAATGAACATGGAGGGAACAGGGAAAAACAAAGAGAGTAGGGCAGAAGTGTCAGATCACTGCTTTAGCATTCTCCTGAGCACTCAGAAAGACAGATAATGACCTTGCCAATGCTCCAAAACCTAGACTTGAAACCATCCATGGCCCTCACATAATGTCAGTGCAGATTCTACTGACTTCTTTTGAACTTGGTCAGGGATATGTGTCCTAATACGGTCTCTTCAAACTTTCATGGTTAAAAGTCAGAATGTGTTCTGTGTTCTTTCCGTTTGTAATGTCACAGTCACACAGTAAACTAAAATGGCATTTTTCTGATTAAAATATTTCTCCAGCAGCAAGCCACAGATCTGCAACAGTACCTAGCAATGGGATTTTTTCTTTATATCCATTTCCTGAAAATTAAATATGTACTTTATGTCCATTTTTATGCTTAACATAACAGCAGCTATATCAAAAAGTTAGTACAGATCTGGTCCAAGCTTTCATATATTATTCTGCAGATGACAGAACGAAGTTACATAGAAATGTTTTCAAATAAACATAAACATTTATTTAAAGTAGTTACTCTCAGGACAGGTATTTTTTTCTAGAAATATTACCTGCAGTCTGTTTCTGGAAACATCTTTGCTTTAAGTGGTTTCTGTAGTGTTTACAAAGCCTCCAGACATACAAGCCATTCAGAATACAACTGAAACTGTGTGCTGTCTCACCCTACAGCAGTTTGTAGTATTCCCTGAAAACAAAAGTAAAACTCAGACCAATTATGGCTGAAACACTACCTGTGTGGCACTGATAACTGACTAACCTTTTCTATTCCTGCGTTTTTCTAATAGCTCAAGCACAGGATATGCTTCTCTTTCTTTATGATAATTATTCAACTTAAGTCAGATAAACCTACAAAATAGGAGGGGGAGAAAAGTTCAAGACAACAAGGCAGAAAAAACAGACAGGTGGAGAGTGTTTTAAAAAAAGAATTAATTTGTTTATCTAACATACTGTTTCGCCATAACAAGTTCAATTTTTCCACAGTGGTTACTCCACCTTTATACCAAATGACTTGGAACATAAAGAACTTATTTAATACAGGCATTGTTGTTTACAGTGTTTAAAAATTCATAAACTCACTGTATAAGCCCACTTGCTGAGATTCATGCTAAATATTCTTCTCTGAAAACCTGCATAAACCTTCCCTGTCATACCTGCATAAAAGAAAATTGCTTATAAAATGGGGGGGGGAAAGGTGCAAAAAGTGATGTGCAGAACTACTTACAATATTTAACTGTCTCAACTTACACAGAAAAAAGTACTATAATTAAATAATTATGGAGCTTGTCAGAGCAATATATTTTAGAACATTAATGTGCATTAGACATATGGTGGTGCCAAACAAGAAGCAGGATGTACCACAATGCCTACTTCCCATAAGACCTAGTTTGTATATATGTGATACAGTTTGTTCTGCAGAAATAACAGAATAGATTCCTTGTTTGGTTGTGGTTTTTTTCTACATGGAACATTCTAAAAATCAAGCATTCTTTACAGAAAGCAAAAAGAAAATAATATTTGAGGGCAGCATAAGAGAGGAATGATCAATGAGAAAAATAACAGGTTTTGGGGTTTTTTATTTATTTATTATGGTAGAATCTGGGGACCTTAAATTTGAATCAGAAAACCAGTGTATTTGGAACTGTGCAAGAATATATTAAAAAAAACCAAAAAAAACAAAAAACCAGAGGAGAAAACATTGCTGTTCCTATAATACGAACTTCATCATAACTTTTTTATAACATATCTGATTTTATAACACATAGGTACACTGAGCTTTGTACTCCACTCAGAATGCAAAGCACACATGCATTCTGCAGTCAAGTGAAATTTTTTTTGCTTTATCCAAGTTATAATAGGAAAGGTCTGCTTAGGTGTACAAGCACTTACAAAAGGTTTAGATAAAAGCATCTCTCTTAGGTAATTCATAATATTTCTTACATAACAAGATAAAGATGAAAGAAGTTTGCTTTCTAAAATTGGGACAGAACATCAAGAGAGCATGTAGATTTGGTTCTATATGCAATCTGAACCATTTTTCATCATTAAAAGTCACGAAAATCTTGAAAATCTCTGATATGTTCAAAACATATGGGTACATCAACACTTTTTTTGGAACATGATATTAGAATTCCAGCTGTGGTAGACCTTTGATTTTGTGATGATGCAGGAAAAAATTGAAAAAACTAAAAAAATAGTGGTGTGGCACCAGCCTCAATATATTGTTGTCTATGAACATCAAACTTGGTAAATACAGCTAAGCCTGGGATGTGCATGATGGCAGAAATATTGAAGAAAAGAAGAATGTAAACACAAGAAGTAAGTTAGTTATGGTGTTAGACTGAAAAAGTCCACCAAAAATTTCATCAGGAAGGATGTTTGCTAAGACATCTGCTAAAAGGAGACCTGCTTGGAGCTTTCCCAATTTCAGCTGAATGTCAGAGAGATTGCAGGATAACATGATTCTTTGCTTAACTATCTCAGAAAGCATGCAAAAAATTATTTTAATTACTATTCAATAGAAATAAATATTCCATTTTGTTGACATTTTATTCATGCTCACAATATTCTGATGGCAAATACTGCTCTATCTTAAGTACCAAGTACCTTCTTTTCCTTGTCTGTATAAATATTATTTTCAGTCTGGCCACAAAGAGGACCTGACATTAACTTCAGTCAATAATTTCACATCAATAAAACAGTTGCTTTCTGGAATTCAGCAGAGCAAAATATTAAAGCCATAATCCTCTGCAGTGGCCATAACCTGAATCAGAAAACCAAGATCCACCATAAATTTATGTATGGTATGTTTATTATTTTATTCCCACACTCAGCATACTAACACATGCACCCAAGTTCATCTCCTGTTTATGATGAGGCAAAATTAAAAACCTGGACTTGTGATATTAAAAATTATTTTAATGATGATGTTAATGCTATAAGTAGGAAAATATTTTACTCAACACAATCTGCCCACTTTTCTACTCACTAATTAAGGGAAGACACAGAAGTAATTGGGGTGAAGAGTATTAATGATAAAAGGGGAATGCAAAGCTGCTTCAAAATCACAGGAGTTGCAATAGTCAAATGTTGTTGCTTCTCAGATACTGTTTTCCAAAAGCAGCTTTTGCAATGCATGATACTGCAATGCCTTCTCCTTGTGAGTTAGGAGATTGGTAATTATTTTTCTGGTCAATTCAACCAGTCAGGTAGTCAAGTCTTCAAAAAGTAAATCTTTCTTTCTTTCTTGCTGCTTGTCTCCCTTGTCACCTTATCTTGGCTCATTTCCCTTTCCCTTCCTAGTCTAGTATAACTTGCTATTGCAAATGCCAATAAGGGTTGTTTTAAACTTTTTCAAAGGTGTAAAGGTGTTTGTTATTTTTCTTTTGCTGGTCAGACAAATTAATTTGCATTTTAAGCAAGATTAGAGAATAACTGAAAAAGGAATCCAGTGTTAAAAGTGTGATTAGCTCTGACACAAAGCATTCAAGACAAGCCAATTTATTTCTTCCCACTCTGTGGGACTGATTGGCCATACAAAAGACTAAAAAAAGCTGATATGGTTGTTTTGATCAAGACTCTTCCTTCACAGTTGGTAAAGACATTCACGGATACATTCCCAATGACAACTGGGATGGCTCCAAAGGAATCAGCAAACAGGTTGCGACACACACTCTACTGGCGTCTTTCTGCTAAAAAAAAATGGGAATTTCTGTCACACACCTCTCTCCCTAGTATGAAACCCAAGTGAAGCTGGGTTCCCAGAAACAGCAATTTTTGCCTTACAAATCTGCTATGGCACATTCTGAGTTCCATGCTGAGTTCTTCAGGTTTAGTTGAGAATGTCTCCACTGTGTATCCACTGTTCTCCCTTAGTCTAAGACAGGAGGAAGAGGCAGATGCTAGAACAGCAGAAGCCTCTTCTCACCCAGAAAGCCATCTCCAATGGCTCCCCTTTTGCACATGGATAAAGAGAAGCAAAATGACTGGATCACTTCTAGTTGCACACTTTGACAAAACTATCCAGTCAATGAAGCTGAAAGAAAGACTCTATGAACTGTGTGGATAAGAGTGGATAAGTTAACCATTTAGATTCATCAAAGCTATGCTTTCTTCATATGCTGCTCAGTGAATGCAAGCTGAATACAACCTGAATACTTCGTTAATACATCAGTTAGTAAACTGATGTTTTACTTCAAATGTATATTCCTCAACTGATCTGTCTATATCAAATAATTTTGTGAATAGTTTCTTAAACCACTTGTGAAAGTACCCCTTCTTCTTTTGGATGACTTCTCATCCCTGATTTACATCTTTTTTATCTACTAACAAAAATAACTGTGGAGTTTTAAATATTGCAAAGATATGTAATTCAGAATTACCACTGTCTTTCTTGCCTTGCCCTTTTTCCTCTAAGACCTTTCACTATCATGCTTCAAATATCTGTTGTGACCATTTACACAAAAACTGCATTAGATATTGCTTTCATTTGCCCTTCACTTCCCCATGCTTCATGAATTTACAAGGAAAAGTGTTAGGGATCAGACAAAAGCATATATCTGGCATATCTATTTCTCTTTGGCTCATGTTAGGAGTGGAGAGCCAGAAACTCAGTGATAAGCATTAGATGTACTGCATTGTTTTTGAAAACAGAAAATTAAAATCTGCCACTGGAGTTGTGAAGGCTTCGAATGGATGTCAGAAAATGTGAAAAACCACACAGCCCTCACTAGTACTTTATTTTATTTTGTTCTTAAAGATATGATACTTGATCCATCCTTCCATGCACAATCACACAGAGACAGACAGACACACACACACATACACACACACACACACACACACACCTGTATTGTAGTCCACTGACGGAGTAAATCCTGTGGCTAAAAATCCCAATATACAGCTGTGAGCAAGTGATAAAGCTACCTTCCAGCTCAGCTGTAAAGACATGTAAGAGGCTTTTTTTTCTTCTTCCCTTCAAGAACAATGTGAATAGGGTTGTGATTGCTACCTGTGGCATTTTATAACAGAAAGCAAAATGTCCATGTTGTGTTGCAACACTTCATCAGTGTCTCATCATTCTTCATTGAATATGTAATGGCAGTTCAAAACTGCATGGCAACCTTCCTTTGAAATATGATGTTATCAGGAAGCCTCACACCATGTTAGTTCCCTCCATCCTTATAAACCTAAAGCCCAATCCTGCAGAAGTTTCATACAGAAAAATTCACATACTAAGCAAGGATTTTGTCAAAAAATGACAATTCCCTAAATAAAAATATTTTTATAAGCATTTTGGTTTCATAAATGCATAGCACAAACATAGGCAGGCTTTGGAGCAGAAAAACACCCATCTCTGATATCTGTTCTTTTCCTAGCTAACCTGGAAGGCAACTTTGACCTTGAGTCACAAGTTTAATGATTTTAAGAGGCTAGCAATATGCTTATGAAAATGGAGATTCTACCATTTCCAGGCCTGGAACCACAGAAGACCTCATTATGTACACAGGACTGGGGTCAGAGATCGTGACAATGCATTTGCATCACAACTAAACTTCTGAAGCTGGTGAGTGCCAGTTCACAGCACAGAACTCGTGAGTAGGGACTCAGGGCTTCCACACCATACCAGAAAGTCTAATGTATCATTTTGTTGGGCTGAAACTAAGGTGACAGTGTGCTTCCTCAAGCTGGGAACAAGGTTCACACAGCCTATAAACCATATGCCTGACCATTACTCTTCCGAGACTCTTGCAACTTTGTATTATCTATCATGTTTTGGTCAGTTACTGAAGATTTTAGATGTTGATAAGCTTCTACAAAAAAGATTACTTACCATATTTCGCCTCTTAGTGATTTCAGTGGACTTAATATGAGGACTTAACATGCTTCTTGATTCTCAACACTAAAAGTTGTCCTCATTCTGTACTCATGTAAACCAGAGTACGAGAGACATAAAGTCATAGAATCATAGCATGAATAAGGTTGTAAAAGACCTTTAAGATCATCGATTCCAATTCTTACTTGAGCACTGTCAAGTCCACCACTACATCATGTCCCTAAGTGTCACATCTACACATCTTTCAAATACCTTCAGGTAATATTCAACCCCACTTCCCTGGGCAGACTGATCCATTGCTTGACAACCATTTCTGTGAAGAATTCTTCCTAATATCCAACCTAAACCTCTTCTGGGGAAACTTGAGGCCATTTCCTCTTGTCTTGCCACTTGTTACTTAGGGAGAAGAGGCCAATCCCACCTGGCTACAACCTCCTTTCAGGCAGTTGTAGTGATAATGTCTCCCCTGGGGCTCCTTTTCCCCAGGTTAAACAACCCCAGTTCTCACAGCCTCTCTTCATGGGACTTACCCTCTAGAGCCTTCACCAGCTCCATTGCCCTTCTCTGGACTTGCTCCAGCCTCTCAATGCCTTTCTTGTAGTGAAGGGCCCAAAACTGGACTCAGGATTCAAGGTGTGGCCTCACCACTGCTGAGTAGATCACTAGTCCATGCAATTTCTGACACAGATCAGGATGTCACTGGCCTCTTGGCCACCAGGACGCATGCTGGCTAACATTCAGCTGCTGTTGCCCGGCACCCCCAGGTCCTTTTCCGATGGGCAGCTTTCCAGCCACTCTGTCCCCAGCCTTTAGCTCTGCATGGGGTTNGACCTCACCAGTGTCCAGCCCAGAGGGACAATCACTGTCCTGGTCCTGGGGCCACACTATTCCTGATCCAAGCCTCAGTCCATGCATCCAGCCTGTCCAGATCCCTCTGCAGAGCCTTCCTGCCTGCCAGCAGATCAACACTCCCACCCAGCTTAGTGTCATTTTCAAACTGACTCGATCTCCTGGTCCAGATCATCAATAAAGATATTAAACAGGACTAAAACAGGACTAATAAAACAGGACTAAAAAAGGCCCTAATACTGAGCATGGAGGAGCCCCACTAGTGACTGGCTACCAGCAGAATGTAACTCCATTCACCACTTTGTCCATACAGCCAGCTTTTTACCCAGAAACCTGTGCCCCCTCCAAGCCATAAGCAGCCAGTTTCTCTAGGAGAATGGTCTGGGAAACGGTGTCAAAGTTCAGGTAGACAAAATCCATAGCCTCTTCCTCATCCACTAAAAGGGTCATGTTGTTATAGAAGGAGATCAGGTTGGCCAGGCAGCACATGCTTTTCCTAAACCCATGCTGGCTGGCCTCATCCCCTGGTTGTCCTGCAAGTGCTGCATGATGACATTCAAGATGATCTGCTCCATGACCTTTCCCAGCACTGAGGCCAGGCTGACAGGTCTGTAGTTCCACGGAATTTTCATCCAGCCCTTCCTGTAAATGGGCATCACTTTTCTAACCTCTAGTCAGCTGGGACCAGTTAGCAAGGATTGAAAGGGGCTTGGTGAGCACTTCTGCTGGTTCCCTCAGTACCCTTGAGTGGATTCATCCAGCCCCATGGACCAGTGTGTGACTAAGTGAGGTAGCAGGTAGCTGACCATTTCCCCTTGGAATATGGGGACTTCATTCTGCTCCTTATTCCTGTCTTCCAGCCCAGGGGGCTGGTAGCCAGAGAAGAACTGGTCTTAACACTGAAGACTGAGGGAAAAGAGACATGAAGAACCTCATCCTTTTTTCTCATATTTGCCACTATGTTTCACCTCAAATCCAATAAAGGATTAAGATGCGCCTTAATCATCCTTTTTTTTGCCCTCAACAGCCCTCTATACTCTACTAAGGATATGGTTATCAGTCATGATTGTGCAAGAATAAAGATTTTACAGGCTGGAACCAATCTATATATAAATAATATGCTGAATTCCATGCAGAAAAATTGCGTATAAAAGTGTACATAGGCCCCAAAGAGAGAAAAACTCATCATTCAATGAGGTATCACCTCATGATGGTTTCAGATAAGTTAATTCTTACACTGGGAACAACAGGCTGCTTAGCAACAGGCAAACACAAGATGGATAAATTGATATATTTTACCCAGTGCTTCAGAAAGGCTAACTTTACAAAGCTCAGGAAAATTTGAACACAGATAGAGCTGTTTAAGAGGATTCCAAAGGAAGGTCTCAGCAGAGTAGTGCACAATGGCACTAATATTTCCCTTCCTCTACTGAAAATAGTTCAGCAGATACATCCTTGTGCTAAGTTGCCTTTTCAGAGACCTGTCCTATTCCCACACCATGGCTGACCCAGATCATTGTCCTTTGCTGTCATTTCCAACTGATCAGTCCCCAGCATCTGGAAGAAATTCCTGTTATTAGCCCCTAAATGCATTACCTGGCACTTTTCATTATTAAATGTAATACTATTCTATTACTGCTGTCTTTTAGGTCATCCAATTTCTTCTTTGTATTGATAATACTTCCCAATTTTTGTCATAAGCAAATTTCATTACCACATTCCTACTATTTCCGTCAAGTTCCTTAATTAAACTATTATATGAGATCAACCTCCAAAACAAATCCTTGAGGAAATCTACAACCTTTTTTCATCACAATTATTTTTTCAACCAATGTGTTGTCATATTGTCTTTAGCCAGTTCTCCTATATTTCCTATTTCACTGTTCTTCATTTTAACAAGTATCTTCCCAAATGGCGATGTACTAAATGCTCAGATGAAGATCAGATAGAATGAATTTAATTTCCATTACTTTTCATAATATCTAAGACTGATAAAGATTTACATTGGCATGTCTTATCATTAGGAGTCTTAAAATGGTTAGTTGACAAAGCTAGTATGATTTACATTCATATTAAAAACACTAGGAAGTAGGGAAATTTCAGAATAGATATGTGATCAGCTAAGGAAACATCTTATAAAAATAAAAGTTTTCAACACTTGAATAACTAGGTTGTGATCATAACTGAGCAAAATTGTGGAGAAACACAAAAACTTAAGACAGGAATGCAATTAATGACAAGAATTTAGATTTTATGGAAAACAGACCTTTTCAAACAAAAGTAATTTCATTCTTTCATAAGACTGATGAATGGAATTATATACACTTAATATATAGACTTGAAAATTATTTGACATGCACTGCATTACACTGTGATTAATAACTGATCATCATATGATATCAATGAAGCATGTGATAAATAGTTTAAAAGTTACCATGGATGGTATATACTTTGAATCCTAGACTGACCCCTGGAGTCATCCATAAGGTTGTACACTGTTTCTCTCTAGTCTGTATTATGTATTGTACCACCCAGCAAAGCCACCCAGGGTACGGAGTACCCTTTATTTTTTTGTTGCTGTTTTTATATCTCATGAAGTGGAATCAGAGAGATGAAGAGAGATGAGTAGGGTGTGAAAATTCCATGAATCATTCTTATTTGGAAATTTTTAATATGCAAAGCTTGCATATGCAAGTGAGCTTGAAACACCTTTAAAAATGTATTAACTTATTAAGCAAGCGAAGTCAGATTCATCCAGGAAATTCAAGAGAGTCTCTGAAAAGGGAACAGACCATTCCTGTGATCATGCTAAAAGACTGACTGACACGGAAGGCTAAGAACTTGGATGCAGTTGGCACCGTGGGTTAGATCCAGAGTTAGATGCAATCTTACTGAAATACCTTCAAGAACTCCTCTCACTGAAGAGTTTTCCATTGACTGGGAGTGTTTTTCAGGCTGTCCCAAAGGCACCAGTTCAAGGCTTGGTTCTATTCGAAATTTTCATTAGTGAGCTGCTTAAAAATTATTACATGACCATATAGTAAGCAGAGTGATAAATAAATATGAGGAAAAGAGTCTTTCTCACTTGCTAAATTTGGCTTCTATTTAAACAGCATATAATTTACTAATGCAAAATGCAAAGTTCTATTTGCAGAAACCCAGAGTAGAGGTAAAATCCACAAGTGTGACAGATTGTATCCTGAAAAGCAGTGACTAAAAAGCATGTAAGAATCATAGTAGACTACCAAATAGGCATAAATGGCTGGTGCATGCTACCACTATCCAAGGAGATTGCATCAAGGTCTAATCTATTCAACAATTTCAAATGGGTCTCTTCTTTTGTCTTCCCATGTGCTAATCAATTCCTAATTCAAACATATTGACCTGCTCTCACTGTTTGTGCCATATAGATTAATGAATGACATCCTAAAAACCACAATATTACACTTGGAGAGCAAGGGCTTCATGTATTATTCACTCTGCATAAATATATACTGTTACCCTTTTTTTGATCTAAGCCAGAATTCAGGACTTGCAGGTTGTTTGTGAAGAGATGCTGATAATGCAATCTTGTTTATTTACATCAACATTTATAAAATAGAAAACATAGAACTAACTAAGTCTCTTGGTTTACCACTCTGCCCTGGAATTCTCAGTCCCAAAAGCTTCCTTTCTCAGGACCACATTGCCAAGACTGGTCCAGGCTATGCCTAGTCCTTCCTCAGTAGCGCCTCTATTTTTTCTTATGAGTTTTCTGCCTTAACAATGCAACAGCCCAAAAAAATCTTACCAGCCTTTCATCTGCTTTTCTGTCATATCCAGAAATATGTACCCAGGTTTGGGAGTGAGGCTGCAGTCTAGTTCTTTGAAGAACTAACTGCTTTCTTTTTTCCCCTGTGGTTGTGCTCCTCTGTCTTGATGCAGAAGCAACACATTTGGAGGAGGTGAAGGGCTTGAGAGGTGAAAGAATAAAACATAAAAAGGAAAATGCTGTTGTGTAGGCAGAGTAGGGAAGAGGACAGAAGAAGTCATCATACATAAAGAAAAAACACATGCCTTGGGAAAACACAGGAAAGAAAGAAAATAGACTTGAAGAGAGGAAACTGACACTGGAGATTCCTTTGAGCACTTACCCATGTTCACAAGTCTGTTTTCTCCCATGGTACCCACAATGGGTAAAACAATGCCTTCCAATATGCTACACTGGAAAAAGTATTCCTAGTTTTGTTTGTAAAGCTGAGAAAAAGAGGAAGAATATTCTGAATTTGTGCTCTGTTCAGTTGAACACAAAACTGCCTTTCTATCCTCTGCCGGTCTTCTCCTAGGTAACCTAATTTCTTCTGATCAGAGATTGAGTGATTTATTCTGGCTTCTGCCAAATGTCATGGCAGCCAACAATCTGTCAGAGCCTACCTTCATTTCTTCCATGCTCTGCTATTCCTATGAGGACAGATGGGACAGGTGCTTGGAGAAGGGTATTCTGACTTTGTGGAAGGGAAAGGTTGAGGTCCTTATGTCACTTTTTTTTTCCTTTTTTTTCCTTGTTGCTTTAATGGTTTGGTTAATACCAAACAGTAATTTGG
Organism: Pardalotus punctatus; assembly: GCA_013400915.1. NCBI lineage: Eukaryota > Metazoa > Chordata > Aves > Passeriformes > Pardalotidae > Pardalotus > Pardalotus punctatus. Next base: position 293,659 of record VZTX01026572.1, on the reverse strand, counting down.
GTTCAGAATTATGAAGACTGAGCTCTTTTTCTGACTTGCTGATCTGGACAGGAGTGAAGTGAGATAAGTAAGAACTGGTCTAGCCTTTTAAACCATTCTAAGCCTTTTTTCTCTTTTGATGTAATTTAAAAAGATGGAAACACACCAGATACACAAAAGACTCAGCGGTATACCTATAAACATGCATAGAATGCAAACAAACCATGCACACAGAAGCAAAAAAAAACCCTCCTCCTTATGTTCATTTAGAGTCTTTTTCAATAGATGAGGTGAGACTTGAGCAGATACTTAAATTTGGTGCACATTCTCTTTTGAGGTCTACCCTAAAAGTGCAGTTACTCTAGTTCTCCTGCACAGAGTGACAGTGCAATAACAGCTTTCAAAGCATGCCAGGTAATAATATTGTGCCAGGGACATGTCACAAATAAACACTGAATTTGAGGCACCTTGGTATGTCAAGAATTGTTCCAAGTACTTTTCACAATTTAGAAGGTTAATCCTGAACTATATATATTTTCAGATTTTAATACTTCAAAAAGGAAAATATTCTTTATGAACTATCATCTTACTCAAAACCTTGGACTGCCAAGGATCAATACAATATTTTGTTTGTGGGGACATGAACAGTGATAGCAGAGTTTACAAGTCTCCCTCCAAAGCAGAGATTGTATTTCTTACAGCAGATTTTCCAGTGTTTTAAGTATGTTTAGGTATTCTGCACCATACGGTCAAACACTTTACAAGAATATGTGTACAAAATATTCTTTACATGAATATATAACTGTTGCTGCATCAGGGCCCATATGCTTGCTTACTTCATAGGATCACGAATGTGCTATTTTAATTCTCTCTTTACTGCTTTCACCTAAAGAACATTTTCCTCTTCTGGTCCGTGACTAAACACATAGCTAGAGTCATTACAATCTGAAGAGAAGTGAAAGCCAGGAGGAAGAAGAGAATGTGTCCAGAGGAAAACATGAAGGGGAGATTCTTGCACTCTGATGCTAAGAGTATCATGAGTGGGGGCCTGTACCAAGTGCTTCTATATAACTGGATGCAGTGTGGGAAACATTAAGAGGACTTACCAATTCTTGTGTATCGGTAGAGAAATTATATCAGATAGAGAAATGTGGTGGAACAGCTACCATGATTAAGCGCTGCAATAGCTTTTTGTGCAAGATTTTACATCAGAGGACAGATCAACACAGGTGACATTGCAGTATGCATCCGTTAAGTATCATCTGATCAGAAATACCAAGACAAAAGCGTCTTTAGATACAACACTTTCACAAGCCCTGGTGACACATGGGGTCTTCAGCCACTCTGATATCCGCTGGTAAAATATATATCTTGGTGCTAACAGACTGTGAGATTTGTGGGGTTGTCAAAAAGTTGACTTGTTCCTAACGAAGGGGATCAACTAACTAGGGATATGCTCTGCTGGACCTAGTACTCTCACAGAGCTAAGAACTGGCTTGTGAACTGACCTAAGGATGTGAAGGTCAAGGGCAGCCTTGGCTGCAGTGACTTTAAGATTGTGGAGTTTAAAATTCAGAGAAAAAGTGAGCAAGACAAATAGTAGAATCACAACCACAGACCTACGGAAAGCAAACTTCTGCGTGTCATGAATCTGCTTGGCAGGGTCCCACGAGAGACTTTTTCAAACAAAAACTGAAAACTTGAAGAAAAGCATACTTACTTTTTGAAATACTTATGCTTTGGTACAACTTCTACTATTTAATGTTCATACTTTCAATTAAGTAATAATAGTAGAGAGAAGAGAGATCATTAACCACCATATACTTAGCCCTTCAAAAATGTGACCTGTAATTAGAAGACTGAGCTAGAATCTAAATATGAAGACTAAGTGGTGTTTAACATTTGTGTAAGATATGTAATATGGGCAATATAGACAACATGGATTATATAATGCACATACTTCATTACATCTAATACATATATGATGATTTTTTTAAAAATGGTGCATCATAATTGGGCCCTAACTACATATACGACCATAATATACCAAGGTGGGAAGTCTGTTAAGAAAATATAATACCTGTAAATGCTCAACAAAATTAATTTGGGGCTTTCAAAATTTTCGACAGTCTATCCACTGCAAAGCACAGATTTGGAAACATAACCTCAAATTAACAAGTATGGACAGGGCGTAGGGCAGGCTATACAGGAGCCAGAAAACTTTAAACAAGGGAGAACATTTCCTCTAGAAGGCATGTCAGAACAAATTAAACTAGGCTCCTACTCTGTAGTATTCCATAAAGGGATCTCCACTAAATACTGAGAAAGTCTGAAGAAATTAGCCTCCTGTGCCTGAAGCTAGTCATTGGAAATACCCCCCAATGTCCTGCTCGATACTGTGCCTTCATATAAAAGTAGATCAAATAATTGGACTATCATAAAAATATGGTAAAGGTGCTTGGGCAGATAAGGAAGGTTTCTTTGCTGTAAATTTGAATTTTGAACTTCAAGAGATGCATGATGATATTAAAATAAATAAGAAAAAATTCTTGGGGTTGAAAAGACAAAGATAAAAGCAGATTATAAATTTATTCTACCTCCATTTCTCTCTCTTTGACCATTAGCTAGAATCCTGAACTAATGAATAAAGGAAAAAGCACTAATGCTAATATTTAAATTTTTTTTTTTTTTTTTACTTTAAAAGAAGGGGAGTCTTTTTTTCTGACCTTTATTTACCATTTAATTGTTCCATTTGTGCAGGAAACATCTAGGATGAACTCATTCTAGAATACTTATGAAGGCAAAAAATACACATTTAAAATTTGCTCAGGTACAGACTGTAGGACCAGACTCTAAGTCACAATTTAAAGCAGGGAAAAAAATCTGCTGGATATAAGGCAAGTTAGCCAAATGTCTAATGAAACTTGTTTACACAGCACTGTATTAAAAATATAGATGTTATGTATGTGCATCCTAAGCACGTCATGTCACCAGTCAAAAACACTTTATATCACCTTGAAGGTCCTTTACACAACAGTTTGAAGACAATTTTTTGCTTACTCTCTTGCTTTTTTTTCCTATTTACATTCCTTGAATATGTACAAGGTTAACTTTGAAAGAGGTGATGCATTCCCTCTGTGCTTTCCATATTGGGAAAGGTATTTTGGATGTGTATCTGTTTTATCTTTATTTGAAAGGATTTCACAAATAGATTGTTTTATATTTCTCTTCATGATCAAAAGAGAAAAAGACCTGGATAAGGCATGATCAAAAGAAATTTTAAAACAATCCCATAATACTTAATCTGAGCATAAATAAATAAATAAAGTCAGATAAGACTGAACAAACAGATGGCAAATAAAAATCACATACAAATAACAATTAACTTATGACTGTGCATAAGACCTTTCATGCAGTACAAAGAATCTACAAAGATAAAATCAGTAGCAAGTAGTGGGTTTAACCTTTCTACATAAAATAAAATTTTCTGGTTAGAATTGAAAAGATATTTAGCAAAGATATCTTGTTTCTTCAACTTTGCATGGACTTTTGCATATCTATTACAGCTTCATATGCAGAATGATTTCTACAAAAGTAAACCAACAGAATAACCAGCATCCATATGACAAGAATATCCTCATATTCAAAATAGAATGGAAAAACAAAAAGTTGTAATGCCAGCCTCATTAGTGCAGCATTTGGTATAAAAATACTGAAATTAAAATATTATTAATTTTTAACATTAGAAATTGATTCAATATTGAATACTGCTTCAAAGGCTGTACTTTTGTCTTTAGGAAGTATGATAATGCAGATTTCAAACCTGCAAAGATTTGGGGATATGTTTTTAGTGAGCAATGGTACAGAATTCCATGAAATTTGCAGGACAGAAAAGTTTCTTTTGTGTATTATGCATGTTCTAAGGCAATTACAGTGCTGTAAGTATTCAGTAATTTATCACTGGGGTAAGACATCAATTAATTAAATCAATGTGATTAACCATTGACCAGTATTTGATTATTGTTTTAGGCCAGGCTGCTGCTTGTAGCTCAGAGAAAGCGTAGCGCTCTCTTCCTGCTGCCGTCCTGCCCTGCCTGGCTTTGTCCCGATCTGCCGTCGTGGGGTTCGGTGCCCACACGGACCAGCGACGGTGTTTTAGGTACCTGAGGTTCCGTGCCTCAGTTTCCCTGTCTGATCCGAGGGCCGTTAGCATCAGGCAATTTTTTACACAGAGACGAAGATAAGGAGAAAAGAGTGGACTCTCTGTAGCTGCATTCCAAGATTTATCTCTCTGCCCTGTAGGAGCAGGGAGATTTTATCTTGAAGGGAAGCTGAACAGAGACACCCTTTGCTGCTCTCTGGTCGTTGCTTTTAAGGGGTTACAACTTCGGGGATGGTACAATATAATTATCCAATCAGGAATTGATGACACATGATGTGAAACCAATAGGAACATCTCAGGTGAGGTACAAAATCAAACTGGCTAATAACAGTACAGCTGGAGGGAATTTCCAACCACGCAGGCCTGCCACAGGGCCTGAGGTGGTGTGATGGACAGGCGAGGAGTAGATGTAGCTGTGCTGCAGACCCTTCTTTGGATCCGCCCTCAGGGAGAGAATCCTGTGAGGGGAAATCAACCCATCCAGAGCTTTTTACCCTGAACATGGGCTACACCATAGCAACAGATTATTATTTTGAATAATTTTGAATATTCCCTAGATAATCACCATATTATGACAGGGAATTCACTTAGCATCAAATAGGGAATGACTTGCTCATATGAGCAGTCAGGTTTAAAGCTTTGTGAGAAAAATCTCCATGGATTCTGTCTAAAATCAATGGAGAAAATAAAGTTCTCCAGTGAAAAAATCAGAACAGTTTAATTAGGGTACAACTCTGAACCATCCATAAAAGAAGCCTTTCAATTAGCTATAACGAAAGCCAAGGGAAGCTTGAGAAACATAAGTGCTAAGAACACCCACCTCTGTTACTATAAAATTGGAACTGTGGCTGCTGAATGGTTATTATACCTTAGGGTTCAAAACTTTAAATTAATTATCATTAGGTCTAAAGGAGAGAGGAGACAAAAAGCCCCTAAGGTTATATACAAATGAATTAAATTAGAATGGAAAATAAATGGTTGCTCACACACCTTCTTGTCCTGAACTTCAAAATAAGGACTAGGGAATGTATTTCCTAGGATGTCCCAAGAGATTTACAGATTTATCATTACTCTCTTATATTAGTATTACCATTGAACACTGAGGCCAGTCTCTGAATGTTCAAGACAGTGTTTAGTATCTTCACAGTTTAAAGACAAGGAAGACAGGTAATATTAGGGTGGGGGATAGAACACTAAAGTAATATACATATATGCTGAATTAATTCTCTACATCAGGTAATTTCTTGCATTTTTGTAGATAAAAATAGTGGGTCTGCTTGTTATTCATTTTGGTTGACATGTCCCTAGCACTCTGCACTTAGCTGCAGATAATCTTGCAAAATTATATCAGTCTCCACTGAAACATTTTAATTCAGAGAGTAAACTCTTTGGAAAAGTCTTTGTATAGTTTAATAAGCTTCTCCTGAGGGTAAATATAGTGTAAGTTATATTATAAACTCAAGAAAAAAGTATTTTGAGGGCTATTTGTCCTGTAAAGATCTGGTACTCAAATGCTTTGACTTAAGACATATTTCTAAAATATGCCTTATCCAGCTTCATGCAAATCTAAATTTGTCCAGGTTGGAAAATTTGGGATGTTGCCATTAACACATGCTCTGTAGAAACTTTTGATCTTAACAGCTTTGGGTTGGTGTAGATGCTGCCTTTGCTGGGTGAGGCAGCTTCAGCCAGTGTAGAGTAACACTTTCTGATTGTTTGGATGGCCGTGGACCATGACAAGTCCAGGAGTAAATTCTGTTCATCTGTGCAAAGAGCATGAGCACTCTCCTTGACATTCACTGAGCACTGAGGAACTGTGAACATTCAAAATGGGAAAAGAAAGAAGATGAACATATATGGGCATGAGACAGTGAATTAGGACTTTAAAAAAAAAAGCCCACCTGAAGGAGAGAAGTTCAAAATTGGAACTAGATGTGCTGTAGGTAATAGCAATCACAAAATGGTAGAAATTAGCAAATGAAACCAAAACTGGGTTGGCATAAACGTGGCAAGACAAGGAAAAGAACCAAGAGTCAGGGACTAGAATGCAAGTAGAAAGAATCAAAGGGGTTAAATTATCTGTGAGCAAAATCATCTGTGCAGGCATTGGGACATTGAGATTGGGAAGGGATCTGGAAAAGGCAAGTGGTGAGGCAGGGGGACAAATCTCAGGAGGAGCTGTGCCACTAGAGGGAACCTGGGCAAGCCACATATTGTGCCATGGCTGCAGGAATGCAGGCACAGGAAGAAGAGGAAGGCTAATGCAAAAGCAAAGAAAGACCTGGGACTAAGCAAAGAAACAGGGGGAAAGATAGGGTCTGACTGAACCAGAAGATTATGAGTGTTACAGAAGTCTCGAGTGAGAGGAGTATCTGGGTAATGCCCTGGTGCATCCTGTCACCATGGAAAAGGCATAGGAAGTGATTTGCATAATGCCTACCTCATCAGTTGAAGAGTCTCCTAGCAATTCAATAAATTACTTAATAAAGAAGTCATTCGATCAGCAGGTAATACAGTCAAGGGTCCAGAGAAGGAATGCCCATTCTCTTTGTGCTATTTTCAAATCTCTAAGGCTCTCAATTTGTAAAAACTGCTGGATCCCAGTACCAGGACAGGGGTCTACAAGATGGAAGTTCACCTTATTCTCTACATCTGGCAGTGACAAATGACCAGTATGGCTAGAAAAACTTGATGCACTACTTAATCTCATACTACTCTATGCCATTACTCTCAGGTCACTAAGAAAAAGATTATATTAATTGGAGTTTGATTGGTTTATGAACATGATTGCCTGACATGGTCATCAGTAAAAACAGGAAACTGCCGCAGTAGCAGCTTGAAAAATTCACCATCTTCTGCTTTTAGTAAAATTATACAGAGCTAACCTTTTCTGTTGGAAAATAACACCCTTCTCAAGCACATGCGGCAATACAGTGGCATTTTGTCATTTTCTTTTTTTATATGGGGGATGTATTTATCTTTCAGCATGATAAATAACAAGTTCTACAGAACTGCACACATTAAATCATGCCAGAGCATAAAAGTGGCAATGCTGCTTCATATTACAAGAATATAAGTAGATAAAATACATGATAGTTCAAAGTATTTTCAAGAACTTTAAAATTTATTATTGGTATGTAAGTAAGTGGTAAAACACAAAGAAGATAAGGCAATTTTCAGTGCTGTAAAATTTATATAAACTAAATTATTTTCTTATATATGAGTGAGAGGAGAAGAGGCAATGCCTCACACATCAAACACATTACCATGATTTTTTACATGCCCTAAGATACCTACACTGACATAATAACTTTCATTCACTTGTTCAAAATATTTCAGCGTCCTGAAAAAAACAGCTGAGAACTGCTCTTCAAATTTCTAAGATTTCCTTCCAAAAGACACTCTTATTTTTCTAAGTAAAAAAAAAAAAAAAAAAAAAGGCAGTTGTTCATTACTAAGACAATAACATGAATCTCTGTCCCTTTCTATTGCCTTCCATCAGTCTGTTTTAATATCCTGGCCCATAGCTTTTCATCTTGACTTAATATTGCCACCAAATATCAGCAAAATCTGAGAAAGTATGCACAACCTCCCAAGCCATAACATGGACCACATAAAACTCATACTCAGGAGCACATCCTAAATATTCAGAAAACAGAAAAAGTCTGTTCTCTCGTTTTAGGATGTCCTAGTACTTTAGGAGATACATAATTTTAAACGGCAGTTGTGATTGTGAAGTTAACAGCATCCTTTTGAATGCGGTATTTCACTTAAAGGTAGTTTAAATTTTGGGTTTCATTCAGATTGTCACTGTTCTACGATTTTTTTCCTTCTTTGTGGTTGTCATTGCAACTAGGATTGCTTTTAAAAAGTAACATAATTAATTTGCCATATTCTCTTAAGAATAAATAATTTTAAACTGTTTTATTGCATTTTTAAAATGAATGCTATTGTATTGTATTTAAAAGAAATGCTATTGTATGTATTCCATGCATTATACTTATGTTACAAAATATATATGTGGGGATAACTACCCTACTAAACACTCAATTTACTATAAGAAAACACTATCATGTTTTGCAAAGCAATTGTTTTATCTTTGCTAAATTACAACCTTAATCGTAACTCAGCCAATGTTTCTAGGCATCTTTAACAAACATTATGAACAGGATGATTCTGATTACACAATTTTTTCTAGAGATCATATCTTCCTGCCCTAATTCACCTGTCTTGCATCCCTGACAAATTGCAAAGCAGAGGAGCACCATCTAGTTGTTTCTGTACTAAAGCTGCTGTCCTTTTCTTTAAAAGTATGTACTGGTTTTGATAGTATTCTTTTCACAAACAACAAGATGTTAAATAATTATAATGGTTTTAGATATATTTAAGCATGAACTTCCTTTGTATTTTTTAATATTTATTTCTAGATGAATGCAATAAGGTATTCTAACAACCAAGAATTTAGAAGAATTCACTTGCTTGACTGTTGTGTGTGTTTGCAAGTAGGAATTGTGGCTAGACAGGACATCACAGCATCATGCATCAGCAGGAGTGATCTCAGGAACTCCTTTGCACAGTTCTCCCAGATGAGTGAGACCTGCTAGTGCAGTCAGGCTCTGTCAAAGTCCTCAGGAAAGGCGAAAGTAGAAGATCTATGAGATATGGCTTCGTAATGTGGGATACACACCCATGGCTCTTCAGTCTTTCCTAAAGCAAACACCTATCAGTCAGGTGGATTTAACTTTCTCACTTTTAACTGTAGAAATTTTTTACAGTGTTTGAGAAACACAATCAGGATTTTTAGTCCCAATTTCAGCAGCATTCTCCTTGTTGAATACAGCAGAGATATTTTATGCAGACAGCAAGAAAGTGCAGAGTCAGGATCTTTGCTGTAATCAGCTCACCTGCAGACTAATACTGCAGACTACCCACTAAATTTAAAAAGGATAATTTTATGTATGAGTTCTTTAGTTTGTCAGCATGCTTCAATGCAGTATATATACTAGCACCAGAACAAAAGAAGTATTTGGCAAAAACTTAATACCTAAAGAGACCTATATAAACCTGCCTATAAAAAAGTCTGGCAGGAGATCTAAGAAGGTCATTGTACCGTTTTTACAGTTTCCCAAATGAAAATTATCTTCATACTTTAAAACTTTCTAAGGCTGCATATTGGAAGTCTCCTGGAGACCTACACTATATTCTAGACATTAATTTAATAAATCTAGAAAGACAGTCAAGCACAGAAGAAAAACTATCCTGCAATATGCCTATTTCTTTGCCTCTGCCTGTTAAAAAAAATCTCCAAGCTACAAACTAAACAAGCTCAATCATTGGACTGGGATGAATAAAATTAGCTATTCTTAGAGACAATAGAATACAAGTAAATCAAAGGTGAAGAATGGTGCACAGGTCTGTAGACTTAATGAGGGAGTTGCTACAGGACAGCAAGGAAAAACATAAAGCACATTTATATATGTCTTCAGTGTTACAGTAGAGCTTTTAAAGAATTATTAATTGACTGAAGAAAAAGAACGGACTAATGAGCTGGACAAACAACACGTTAACTCATTAAAGGTAGAAGTTTGGTTTAACTGCTTATATAATTCACTTTTAAAAGTTGGTAGGCTGGGAAAGAGATGGCTGCTACAAATTCAATTGTTCAATTGAAAGAACTGTTAGAAGCAGCTTTCCATTACTTTCCATGAGGTCAGATTTAATATGAAATAAGTTAAAGCATTCTAATATTGTAGAAGAACAATAGTTCTTCTTTTAAGTTTTAAAGTTAAAATCACCAAAATGTATTTTCATTACCTAGTGCTAATGCTAGTGCTTCTTTGGCTTTGTTTCTCCAGGAACCAGTAAGTTTGAGAAATTTCAGAAACTGACAGAAAAAAAACACTCTAAAACTGCAGATGGTACCTCATTTCCTATTCAGATCCTAGAACTCTATTTAGCTTTCATAATCTGGATCCTGAAAATTATCCTGATCTGTCAGATGAATACAAATCAAAATAAATAAACCAACCAAATAAAACCAAAGATGAATATAGAAGAGCTGGTAACTTCACATTTAAAAAAGTTAAAACACCCAATGCATTCTATAGACCAATATCAGGACCATTATGCCAACATGTACTATGCCTCTTAACTCAAAGTGTGGTAACCCTGAATTAGTTAAAAAGAGACAAATAAAAGATAAAATAAATAAAAAGAGAAAAATAAACAGAGGAAATACTTCAATATCTATATCAGTCTGATACCTCCATTGAAGTGGAATAGTCTGTCAGAGTATTAAAACAAAGTCACTGGCAAATCTCCAAGATGACAGCTATAACATACCAAGCAAAGTCATACATCATAACAATCTCTGCAGGAACAGAGACCATCTAAATAAAACTAAAAATTGTTGTTATTCTCTGCTTCTTGGGAAGATCTAGAATGTTAGCCAGGTTCTTAGCTAGGTTCTTAATGATCAGCCTAGCCTGGGTGCTCCAGATCACTATGTGCTTTCTTCATCCATGAAGCAAGTCCTTTGAACATCCAATCTAACCCTACAGAGTTGGGTGTTCTTGTACAAACAATCTCATTCACAGGTGTCTGTAGGATGCCAAAGGCCTTCCTATTGCTTTTGCAACTCCTTCTTGTCTGCATCTCACAAATCAGTTGATTCCCAGATGCTCCTGCCTTTCACCAACCACGCTGACCACATTGTGTCAGTATGTGAAAAAAAGAGGTAATTTGTGAGTCGGGAAAGTTGAGAAAGAGTCTGAGCCCCAAGAGAGCGCTCTCTAAAGAGAAGTAAAATCCAGCATTGTAATGTCCCATTTTATCTCACTCCCAGTCTTTATTCACAGTGAAAGGTTTGAATTGTACCATGTATCTCCAATGGGGTATTAAGTCCACATCTACTGCCAAGTTAAGGAATGAGTATCAACCTTGCTGCAGACAAGAAAAGATTACATTACAGACATTTCAAACACTCAGAAATGCCAGAGGTACTAGAAAAACATTCAAGCCCACTCTGTGAGCAGCAGGTTCATACCATGGCACCAGAGTTTTATTTGTTTTGAGAAAGAGAGCTGTCACTCCAGAAGAACTATAAGAGAACAGAAAGAGCCTAGTGCAGAGTTATGCCTAGGGCTGCATTTTTCTACCTGAGCTATGGGTACACTCATCACAAGTGTCCCACTTTTTGTTCACATGACATGGACTGCTGCAAGCTGCTATTTTCTCTTGGATCCAGAGAAGCAGCCTGGGTAAGAAGAATGAATACTCCAGAACTGACCTCCTTACTCACAGACCTTCCTCTTTGAATGCCCCAGTCAGCTGCTGGCCAAGAACCAAGGGGCAGGTATCTGCAAATACTGGCATTTCTGCAGCTGTTGTTCCTGGTCCCAAATATGCTGCTTTTTTTTTTTTTTTTTTTTTTTTCATTTGTTTTTCAAGAGGGAAAAGGCAGGACAATGGCAAGGTCAAAAGAGCAGAAAGGCAGATGTTATGATAGTGTGTCAAAGGAAAGGACACTCAGCATTCTGGCAGTGGGGGTTAGTCTTCTCTGTTAGGAAGTAACACAAAAATCTTTGGTTGATTTCTGAGCTTGGGTGGGGGTTTTTTTATGGTCTGTACAAATCTCTGTTTACTTATTTATTTATGGCTTACCACTACAACATTTGTTTAAGGACAGATTCAGTTTAGACCTCAAGTATACACTGCAGTGAGCAGAGACTTTTCAGGTAGGAGAAAGAGGTGGCATTGCTGCTGAGCAGGAAGTATCGAGGATATCACTGTTGGTGCCAGGCAATATTTGCACATGCAATTTAATACTTTTCCTTTCCAGTACTAAGGAAAGTGCTAATTTCTCTCCCTTGTGTAATAGGAATTTAGGCCAGGCTGCATGGAGCTCTGAGCAAACTGGTCTAGTGAAAGATGTCTCTGCCCACAGCAAGGAGTTTGGAACTGCATGATCTGTAAGTTCCCTTCCAACCCAAACCATTCTATGATTCTATTAGAACTCACAGTCAGTAAGCAGTGGTCTTGCTTTGTACTCAGTAAGCGAACAACATGGCTGATGATTCTTGTAACTTTTGTTTTTTTCTAAAGTTTTTTTTAATGTTTGTGAAGAAGTGTAGCAGCCAACAGTCATTGCCAAAGACCTGCTTCCTTCCTAACAATCTTACCTGGACCTCAGCCATGTTCCTTCCCTGTTACTGTCTCGTTTCCCTGAAACTGTTTTGCTCTCTCTGCTTCCTTTTGGTTGCAAATGCTGTTAATGAGTAAAGCTCTTTCCTTAAAGAATATATAAAACTCCATTATGTTTACTTCATGCTGGTCAAAACTGCAGAGCTGCACCATTTTACAATTAATTACAGCCTTTTGAAACAATGGAACTTAAGTTGAAATGTTTCTGCTGAGTTTAACAGGACATAGGGACACCTACGAAAAAAGCAATGAACAAACAGTAACTAATTAATTCTGATAGAATTCCTTTGCTTCAGGGTAGTAGGAAGGATTAAATCAGACTAAGAAAACAGATGCCTCTTCTGACATCTTGAAAATATATCACTGCAGGTTTCTCACATTGAAAAGTAAAAATGTTTACATGAGCTCCTCCATGCTACTTTGTTGGTACCTGTTCATATTCAGTAATGAAACCCTTTGATCCTTATCTATGAATCACTTTGGTTACCCTTGAATTTAATAAATAATGTCTTTATCTCTGTTGGTCAGATAGCCTACTTTCAGATCAGGAGAGCAAGAGCAATGTTCCTATGACATAAAATAAAACTATTACAAAGATTGCTAGCTGTTTTCTTTTTAGTTTCTAGGTGACTTCTGAAACTCAGCTGATATTGAAAAGTGATGTAAGAACTGTTTTAAAAAATGAAAGAACTGCTTTTCCCACAGCATTTTAAGTTTAATCGTGTTCCTGATTTTTTCTTTGTAACCATAAGCATTGATCATCTTTGATACATGTAAAGATCATATTCTGGCATGCTTCTTTCTTGTGATGTGATGGATATAGCCTGCTTTTCTAAAACCTAATATGTTTGTTTACTAGCAGAAGTTTCTTTCTTCATTCTTGCTCCACCCCAGCCCCTAGCCCCCAAATATATACATTTCCTGTGTTCGGCAATTAAATATAACATTTGCAGCAACAACATGCCATAGCCTAGCTTCATAGTCAGGGTGTAGTGATTCTGATGTTATGATCACAGACAGGTCTGGGACTAGGACATGATTTTCCTTTTCCTCTCTGAGGCCAGATATGAATAAAGTCCTGAATTCATTTCTCATACAACTTAGGGTCACAGTCTGGAAAAAAACAAGGATCACCACTGAATAATGCAAAAAAGAGAGGCCATGCATAACACCACTGTCAAAAGTGAAGCTGTAGTTGATAATATGCTGTCTTTAATTATGAAGCACACTTAAGAAGTTTCTCATCCTGAAGAGTTCCTTCTGCCCCTCCCCTGCCCTCCAACTTTTCTCAATCAAATCACTAAAATTAAGTAACATTGCTCAAAAGACATGGTCTTGGAAGAGAAAATGTTACTTTTAACCTGGACACAGACAACTATGCATCATGGACATATTACTGCCACTAAGAAGGGACAGGGAATAACGGTGTATTACCATGTGTGTACGCAAGGGATAATTTCCTAAGCCTGTTTCACCTTCAAAGATATTTTATCATGGATGTACTGTATGAAAATTGTGTGCCCAACTACTTAAGGTCTCTACATTTAAAACAAGAGGAGACAAATGTCATCCTTCGTGTTGTTGTAAAACAAATGCCCTTGACATATATTATACTACAATTATGATGAGTCTAATTTGTAGTAGACTTGTCAAACTGTTGGAAAGCATCCATCCTCATTTTTCAGCATCCCAGTAATATTTTCTCTAGGTTTCTAATATGACAGCCACATACTAGATCCAAAGTACTTCCCTTACAGGAAATAAAAAGGACATAGACCTTGCTCAAAAAGACACAAACCTCACTCATTCTATTGTTTCTCCCAAGCTTTGCTGCTCCTGAAGTTTCTTTCTGTAAGAACACTTTGTCTCTTCCTCAGCCTTAAGAGATATTAAAATTCTTTTTATAACCCAATATATTGCCAGAAAGAACTTCTTGTTCCAACTGGAAGGCAAAGCAGATGAATTCCACATCACTGAGTACATTCCTAGAGCATGAATACTTTTACAATCCCATTTGAGACTCTATATAGTACTTTTTATTCGAGCAAGTAGAGTGACGCAGCTTTTTTCCTAGTAATATATTCACTTCGTTTTTGCCTGACACAGTTTTGCTGCTCTCTACAAGTCCTACATGAGAATGCCATGAGCTATTTCTTTGCCCTGATATTCTGCCATTTTTGAGAATGCTGGGTTTAGGCCTCATTTTTCCAAACCAGCTAACAGTTTGAGATGTTCAACCCAAACCTCTACACGTCTTGTTTCAGAGGAAGGCAAATTATATTTTCTAAGACCATCAGCAACTTATCAAGATAAAAGAAGTTAACATAGGCCATGAACAGGCAATGATTTTGCCATTCAACTGTTAACAATCCATGTACATACTTTGCCTCGTGTAAAAATCTTTTTTCAAGAGTCAGTGAGAAAGGGTAATCAATCATTCACTTGTTTCTAGGTGTTGTGGTTTGACCCTGGCCAAATGCCAGGGACCTACGACGTCTGCTTTCTATGCTCTTTCCTGCTGCATTTACGCAGAGGAGAGGAATCAAAGAGGAATCAAACTAACACAAACACACTGGACTCATGAGTTGAGATGAGGCAGTGATGGGGAGGGGACGCACGAAAAACATGAGCAAACAGGTGAGAGACTTAAGTTGCAAAGTGATTTATTAACCTAACAGAGTCGGAGGATAAATGAGAGGTAAAAATAAGCTTTTAAGACACCATTTCTTCACTCACCCCCCTTCCCTCTTAAGACGCCGTTTCTCAGCTCACCCCCTCCCCTCCTTCAAACAACCAGCAGCTCCGGGTGGGGGGCAGGGTATGGGGCTTTTTTTCAGTCAGTCTATCACCACAATTCTTCTGCTACAAACATTGTTTCTCTACTCACCCCTCTCCCTCTTAAGACACCATTTCTCAGCTCACCCCCCTCCCTCTTTCACACAACCAACAACTCCGGGGTGGGGCAGGGTATGGGGGTTTCCCTTTGGTCAGGGTCAGTCCACCAGGGAGAAGAGTCCTCTACTCAGCCATGGGGTCCCTCCCACGAGAGACAGTCCTCTGAGAACTTCTTTGGCGTGGGTCCAATCTCACGAGCAGCAGCCCGGCCGAAATCTGCTGCAAACACGAGTGCTTGTCCATGGGGTGCAGGCTCCCAAGCCGAGGCCAGGCTGTTTCCATCCCAGGGCCAAGGCTTTTCTCTCTCGTCCACAGCCTTTGCAACTCTCAGTCTCTGCTGGGACTCCCACTGGATCACAGCTTCCTCCAGGCATCCCCCTGTTCCTCTGGCGTGGGCACCTCCCCACGGGCTGTGGGTGGATCTCTGCACCCCCCTGGACTCCATGGGCTGCAGGGGGACCACCTGCTCCCCCCATGGTCTTCACCACGGCCAGCAGAGGGTTTTCAGCTCCGGCGCCTGGAGCACCTCCTCCCCCACCTTCTCCAGTGACCTTGGTGTCTCCATGTTGTTTTCCCTCACATATTTTTACCTCCTCCTCCTCCTCTGGCTACAAAGAAGTGCGTGCACCCATTGTTTTGATTTTTTCTTAAATATGTTTTCACAGAGGCGTAACTAACATCTCTACTTGGCCCAGGTTTGACCAGCAGCATGTCCATCATTTTCAGAGCCAACAGAGAGTGCTCTGCTGGACAAGGTGAAAAACGTCCAGAACCTTCGCACAGGACACACAGGAGCCATCTTTGTGCCCCTCCCTACCCACTAGCAAAAACTGGGCCAAGTAAAACCACCACACTAGGTAAGAGTAGTTAGGTTTTGACAGCTATTGAACAATCTGCTATGCTACAAATTAACAGGTGAATTTCATAGTGATTTCTCTATAGGTCTAAACCTTAGCAACAAAAATGTTCTGTATAGTAGCCACCCTGAAAGACAGACACCCAAAATCATCACAAAAAGTCGAGTCATAGGTCTGAAGCCTACTACTCATGCCCAAGTGTTTTTATGGCTAGCCATATCTTCATGAGTCTCAAGTGTTAATTTCCAGACAACAAATCTGATGTGAAAACTTCAACTAGATGAACAGAAATTAATTTTGGAAATGCTATGCAGTACTGCTGGGCTTCATGGAAGAATAGATTTTTAACTTTATCAACAGGCATATGAAAATGTAATATATGTGTGGCAAATTAACATAATGCAGCAAGAACAAGGTAATCTCTTAGTTCATGATGTCTAGCTTTGTGTAACACTGTATCAAAACTGCATTATGCGAAAGAATGCAGAAACGTAAGTAGTTAGATAACCACCCCAAAATTATCTCATTTTTAGACTTTGTACAAAACAATCTTTGATCTGAAACCTTAGGATGGCTTATAAAATTCAAATAACAGTCCTGCTTATCCATCTGTGAGTTTCAGTACTTTTCAGTCTGTGGATCTCTTCAGCTTTTCCAGTAGATCTTTGTGTCACTTTAAATTTTCATATCCATTGGGTTATTGCATAACAAATACTGTTCATACTGAAAATCCTTACTAAGTGATCTATGTATCTGTAGCTCACTCTTAACTGTAGAGCACCCTTTTATCTTGTTTTGTTGTGTTTCAAACACTCTGACAAAGTTGCTGACTCTTCTCGTAGGTTTCATTGAATTCTGATGATCCAAATATATTTTGTCTCTGCCTTGATGAAAGAGAAATTACAATCCAACTTCAAACAACTGAAAAGCAAATGGCTTAATCTTTAGCGCTCCCAAGTCTCCCATCTGCCATTTACCTTCTCCCTTATAATCCATTCCTGAATTTTTTTCCATTTAATATTAGCTGGCCCATAATCATTACTAGCTTCACTAGAATTGCATAAAATGTTTGTTTGGTCCCTCATGACAAAAATATATGATGAGCAATAGAAACAATCAAAACAGATTTGCTCTACTTGAACATAAACGGACATTTATCTAACACTTGTTATTTGTTCTTTGCTGCTTGCCTGCGATCTAGTTTCACATGTAGTGAGAATTACATTTAGTTCTGCTGCACTTCTTTCACCCATTTACGGCTATAACAGATTAGCTAAGCAGAGACTGAAGTACACAAAACCTGTTTGCAATTCATAGTCCAGAAGCTGTTTAAACATATTTGAAAAAGAGGGGGGAATGGACAAACAATTAAAACAAATCAATTTTCAGGATCAATCATTTTATTAGAATGTACAACACAAAAAGGCATTAAATAATGAGAATTCCAGTTGACTCTATCAGTACTTTTTATAAATGCTGCACTAACAACTAAGTGCTTTGTAGCATTTTGGAAGACAGCATTCCTAGTAGTAAACTGTTCACAGAATTTTAGAATATCCCAAACTGGAAGGGACCCATAACGTTCAACTCCCTGGTCCTCACAGGACTATGTAAAACTAAACCATATGACTAAGAGAATTGACCAGGCACTCCTTGACCTCTGTCAGGCTTAGGGCTGTCACCACTTCCCTCAGGAGCCTGTTCCAGTAACCAACCACCCTCTCAGTGAAGACCCTTTTCCTAATTCCAATGTGAACTTCCCTTGACACATCTTCATTCCATTCAACAGTCACCAGAGAGAGATAAACATTTCCCTCTCTGCTGCCTGCCTTCAGTGATGTCATACATATGGGACAGGATCAAAGCTTCTAGCTCTTCTTTCTTATTCCTCAGGCTGTGCACATTTGTATAAGGACATTTCAAATGTACTCCATGTAATGAGAACATCGTGGACCTCACTAGCACACCATCCTTCAAAACTCAGCATGCCACCCCCACACTTACCTCTACAGACCCTGGTTTTATCCCTTTCCCATTTTAAATCTAGTTTAAAGCTCATTCAGTGAGATCTGCTAACTGCTATGCAAAGATCCTTTTCCCCTTTGAAACAGGTGTATCCCATCTGTTGCTAGCAGTCTCAGTGTGGTGTAGACCAACCCATGATCAAAACCGGCCAGTGACACCAGGCTCAGAGCCAGATACTGTTCTTCTGGTTCTTCCAGTTTCTTCCCTCATCATTTCCTGTAACTGAAACGACAGAGAACACTACTTCTGCTCCTGATCCCTTAACTTATTGTCCCAAGGCCCTGAAGTCTCTCCTGATTGCCCTCAGGCTTCTTGTTGCAACGCCACCACTGCCTACATGAAAAATCAGTAACAGATAATAATCTGAGAGTCATACCAGGGTATGAAGTTTTCTCATCACATCTTTAACCCAGGGCCCAGGAAGGCAGCAGACCTGTTCTGTACATAATCAGGTTGCAGGTGGTTTTGTTCCAGGTGTTTTGTTCCACCTCTAGTACATTGTTCTGGTCTACAGTAGAAGGTGAAAGATGGCATGGACCAGTTCCACAACACCTTACACTGGTCCAAGTCAGATGAGCTTCCACTCCTTCTTCCATAATGTGGCCCTGTCCCCTGCTTCACATAGGCATTGTTGCTCAGGAGTCATGCACTGACTTAATTCAGGGAGATGATCTAGCTCAAAATTCCTAGAATTAATGCATAAATCCAGTTGGAAGGGATCTTGGGAATTTGTCTAGTCAGGTGCAACACTGAACTCAGACAATATTTGCTCGTGTCTTTGTGCACTGCGCTCTCACACACCTCCAAGAACAGATATTCCACAACCTCTCTGGGAAACCTGCTCTATTGCTTGGCTGCCCAGTTACCTCAGTCCCTCCTCAAAGGACAAGTGTTCCAGCTATCCTGATGGCCCTTCACTGAACTCTAATTTCCCCATGTCTTCCTTGTACAGAAAGACCCAAAACCACACTTTATTATTGCCAGATGTCCTTCCTGTCCAGGTGTAGGACTTTGGATACACCCTCATTGAATTTAACAAGATTCCCATCAGCCAATTCAGGTCCCTTTTGAATGGCAGTCTCAAACTCAGGAGTACTGACATGACCCCTCAGTTGGAGTCACTCACAAACTTAACGGATTCCTTCCTTACAGCATCAAGGCTCTTGCATCTAACTTGAAACTTTAGAAACATTAAAATATGTATTCTCAGTCAGAGTTTACCTAACCCAGTAACCTGTCGCAGATAGACTTTCAACCTATTTACCATTTCAGGATTTCCTGAACTAGGCATAACTGTGAAATATTTAGTAGCCACCCAAATCCTGTGACCACTTCTGTCAGCCACAACACCCAGCTGCTAGGAGTTATACAACTTAAGTTGTGTGGGGAAAACCCCATGTTTTCTTTTTGTTATGAATGTGACTTCCATGGATTTCTTTTGATGCCTGTATTTTATTGGGAAAAGAGAGCGAATATCCCTCTCCAGGTCACTCATCAGTCTGTACACTGCTTTTTACACACCCACCCCCTCTTACCTGTTTTCCAGACCATTTTGAGGCCCTCTAAACCATACAGAATCTATCACGTACCTCTGCTCCCACAACTTGGGAGACAAGCTCTGCTGACAGGATGTAGGCAAACTACAGTTACATATATAGCAATATTCCTTGTTTTGCTGCCTCTTCCCAAAGAGACAGTAACAGAAAGCTCCTTTCCTGTGTGTACTTTATCCTTAATACAAGTCCGAAGCTCTAGTTGGTAAGTAAAGCACCTCAGATACCTTCAAATGAGCTTTGATCATTCATGTCAGGGAGATATAAGTTCACACCATTGTTCTCTTTGCTGTGTCCACTGCTTCTGGATCTGAGTCAGCTGCAGCAAATGTGAATCCTGCCTCAGTTCATAGCCTGAACTCCAAATTTACCCTATCATCACTTTTCCTGAGATTCAGGTAAGCTGTGGAGCTGTGGAGATGGAAACCTTAAATTGGTCTCACATGTTCAAGCAAGACCTGCCTGAACACACGCAAGAGGACTATTATTTTTAATAGTGTCTTTTGGGCTGCTTTGCCAAGTGAGAGTAGGATCATGAAGCACTGGGGATACTCATTAATGCTGTCTTCCATAGTCCAGATCTGCATCTCCACAGAGATGTATGAAAAGCAAGAAGCCTGTGTTCGGTAGTCCAGTTCTACATTGCCTGGGAAATGTAGAATCACAAACCTTCACAACAGAATTTTAGTACAGAGGTCAGATAAACTGGTTTTTCTACCCCTTCACAGCCTGAACCGCAGGCAGTGAAAACTGCTCAGAGGGGAAATGCATAAGTGCCATTGCCAGCATGAACAACACAGACACCTGCTTGAGTCATGCTCTCAATTACATGATGGGCTGTTATTTTTCAGCATGTTTCTGTCTTTTTCTTCCACAATAGGCCTTTGGGGTCATAGTGTGTCAAAGACATTGTCTTGCTGGGTGAGTTAAAACTTAACAAGGATAGGTCTCTATCAAATGCAAAATAAAACTGGTGCTGCATCAGCACATTAGCTGTGGATATAAAAGCAGTGATTTCTTAAATTACAGGGTAAAAGGAAAAAATAAAATTGGTCACTGCCTCAACTAAAAGAAAAAAATACTAACTGCTTTTTCATTTCCTGAAAATGGTCTCATACTTACTTCATGTCATTTTCTTAATCATGAACTTTACATTGGAAAATGAACAAAATCATCTCATTGATGAGAACCTTCCACAGTTTTGTAAGATTACACAATCCATAATATTACACTTCCTTTGTGACAGGAAACAAATGTCCTAATTTATTAATTTTTCCATGTTCCATGAAACACAAATAAGGACTGAGAGTAGCAGTAAGGTTTTTGACAATGATAAATATACATCCATCTGACAAGCATATGCAACTCATTTTTTCCCAATATTGCTCACTATAGCTATTAAAAAACTGTTTTCTGGGGTTTTTTTTTACTAATATGTACTAACAGTCTACATAATATATACTAAAATAAACAGGGAAAATATAAGATAGGAATTTTGTCTTCTCTGTTGAGAATGAACTACTCTGCAAAACGGAAGTGGAAAGTTAAAACATGCTGTTTTAAGCATCAGCCAAGGGAGGAAAACAGAACAAACAAGCCACTGTTGGCAATCTCAAGAGGCATTCTGCTTGTGGAGAAGCAAAGAGACTAGAATGCCTCCGAGGCTACCAAAGTGTGACTCCTCTATCTTATTTACAACAGTTCAGCACAAAATACTGCCAACGTGTGTGCCAGACTACTATGCGGTATAAAAAATGGCAACATAAGAGTTTCCTTTCACTAGTATAGCCCCAATTTTGAGCTATATTGGTACCACTTTCACTCAGCTTCCTTTCCTGTAATTCTACTGTGTGTCATCAAAATTCAATTCCAATCAGCTGGAGGTGGCCGTTCCTGGGCCCAAAGGTGTCTTGCTGGTGCTAACTGGTCAGGAATAATTTTCCTGACTTTTATACCAACTAGGACAGGAAAAAGGAAAAGGCATTCAGGGGAAACATATGGCATAGGGAAGGGACAAAAATTGTCAATTGTATAAATCAGGATTCCTAAGATCGTGTTAACTTTTTCATAAGAAAACTGTTTTCTAGACAAAGGTGACAAAGATCAAATCTATGTTCCTTTAATAAACCATTTGATATATGTTACATTATTACTGCATATGAAGAAGAAGAGGGCTTGGTCAAGAAGTCCTAAGTGGGGAAGATAAATAGGCATAAGATGTGTCAGGAGAGGTAAAGAAGATTCTAATGGAGACCCTGAAGGTGAGTTAAGACACAGTGTGGCTCCAGCTTAACTGTCTTAGATATAGTTAAAATTCCATCATACTATTTTAATTATGAGCTTGGAAATAAAACAGGGTGTGCCAAGGAAACTTGCAGATAGCCTGATCAGAGGTTTTATTAAAACAGAATCAGACTGGAATACAGAAACAATTGGATGATGTCACATATTAGAATGCAATGAAATTGGAAACTAATAAACAAACAGTTACAATCTTGAAGCTCATGATCTGGAAATATTAGTGTATTATTTAGGTGGTCCTGAGAAAAGGATCCCGGTATGTAAAGTCTATCTATCAGTCCAATATTAATGGCACAGAACATGGCCACCAAAACACTACACAGTTTTGTATGCTACTTTAAAAATCAACATTCAAACTGAAACAGGCATCGATAAGAACTGTTAGGCTTACTGAGAAAACGAGGAGTCTGCCTTGTCAGAGGAGACAATGACACATGATGTGAACAATCAGAGCTGATTTCTGGAGCTTCCTCCGTGAAGGCTGCACGCAAGTTTATACCTGCGCCAAGCACTTCTTCCCACCTCTGCATCTGTAATGGTCAAGTAGCATTGTAGAGATGGTAACTCCAGTTTTTATACAAGTGTTCAGGTCCTAAATACACAAACTGACTGACTGACTGGGTGAGAGAGACCACTCTTGATTTTTATTTATGCTTCAACATACGTTATACATGACGTGAAAAAATTACTTTAGGGGCTGTACCCATGCTGGGAGCTCTGTCCCCGGTGAGGTTTTGCCTGGCAGCCAGTCGGGGAGAGAAAGCTTCCACTACTTCCGCTACTGGTGGTCTGCAAGCGACCCCAACCCCCCCCCCCCCCCCCCTTTGCTGGTGAGTCAGATTCCCGGCTGCCCGGGGAAAATGTCCGGGAAGTAACGCTATAGGACGGCCAGGCACATAAAAACAGTAAACTGCGCCACAACCCCGGCCATTTTCTTTGGGTTTCTTGGTGAGAATGGGGGCTCGCCTGGAGGGTCAGCTCTGCCTCCCGCCCCCTCACCTTGCATCTTCCTCCCTGCGGTGCTGCTCCTTTCCTGGCTGTCCGTCTCGTCAGCACCTGTCCTGCCCTGCTTTGCCGCTTCCCGGAGGCAGCTCCGTCGCCACGACAACGTCGTGCTCGCTGTTTCCCCGACGGAGCCGCCGCCGCCTGCACCCTGCCTGCATCCAGCCCGGAGGAGCCTCCGCCTGCACCCTGCCTGCTTCCAGCCCGCAGCCGCTGCCGCCTGCACCCTGCCTGAGCCCATCCCGGAGCCGTCGTGTTCCGCAGCAGCCCCGCAGCCGCCGCGCTCCGATCCAGACCACGTGCAGCTGCTCCTCGAGTGCGCCCGTAGCCACGGCAGCCGTTCCTGTTCCTGTTCCTCGCGCACGGCAGGGACACGCAGCCGCTGCTGTTTGGAAATCGCGCCGAGCCCGCCACAGGCACCGCGCAGACTCCTGGCAGCTCGCAGCGCACGTGCTCCGTCTGCCAAACTCTCGCTCGCGGGGCGCCCGAGGTACAGCGGTAACGATCTGTCTGGTATTCTATTTCTTTCTCCGTCTCTTATTTCCCCTCTTTGTTCCTTTTCTATCCCAATTCGGTAGGAACACTTACCCTTCTTTATCAATAAACAGTTCTCAGATGTAATATTGCTGCGCTTGCGCTTTATTTTTTGTCTGAGAAATCTTTAAAAGAATCCTTCCCGACTACCCCTTCTTACAGCGGGACGGGACACTGGGGTTTACTACTTTAGAGGAGGCAATGCACCCCAGCTGTTTATCTGAGACATAACTCACACTTGGAAAATTAAGATTAAAAAAAATATATACAAAAGGTTAAAGCTGTTGTTTGCACAAACTGGAAATAGGCTCATAAAGCCCCCCAACCAAATAAACAAACAAAAAACATCCAATAATCAATATACAACATCAGAATTTACTTAATAATAGCAAACTCCTTATTTGTTCTAGGAATCTTTCATGTGCTTAATGTCAAGTCCCAGGGAGTAATACATAGCCCAGCATCTGAACTCTATGTCTGAGAAATTGTCTCTGTGATACAGCCTTAAAAAATACAATCCCAAAGTTCACACCCAATTCATATCAATCAATTAAGGGCTGGCTGAGAAAGAATCTTTTGAATTACCAAAGAAACACTTGACAATACAGGTCTTTTTTATATTTTACCTAACTCTGGAAAATGACTGCATTGCTGGATTTTTTTTATTTTTTTTTTTTTTTTAGTTTTTCAAGATTGTTTGGATGGCAGGGAAACATTTAGGTGTTCGTAGGACTTTTTCTTTTTTGGGACTATTACCTCTTTTTGATTAGGGAATCAACTGAAATGTAACCTTCACACTTCCTTCCTTTCTCACCATAATTAACCTGTAAAACTCTTCCTAGTGCAGCATTCTATAACCTGTATGTCCTAGTAAGTACTGACTGTAGAGAAATCATGTAAATATAATAGTTAATGCTATATTCCTAGCTTTAGAGACACCATGAAATTGCATATCATCAAGGCAAACAACAAACCTATTTAGGAGGGCATTTACATTAAGTTTACTTAATGTAAATAAGCCCCGTTCATTGTCGTTTTCAGGAGCTCATTATGGCATGAAAGCTAAAGCACCCTGATATATTCAAACTGGCAAAATAGAAGCTGTAAAAATATAGTGCTGCTTTTGGTAAGTCCTAGAGGATGATAAATGCTGAGGAGTAACTGACAGCAAGACAATACTGGCACAAGAACAGACAACTATTAAATACCGGTGGAATTCTGAAGTTCAGTCACCATCTGAGAATTAAGTTCTTGTAAATCCTAAAGTAACTCTGAGGTCAAAACTCCAACCGTTTAAGACAAAACTGTAAATTTGTGAGACAGTTTCAGTATTCTGTGTGTTCATTTCTGTATCATGTACAGAATGATTTTATCAATACATTTATCATGCATTGATAAAAAAGGTGGGCATCCCAAGCACAGTGTTCTCATGAGTAGTCCTAGTCTGCTTTGATAATGAATTACAACATATTCTTGCAATTACTACTTTTCATTGTCTCTACCAGGGTAGAATCAGAGCATACAGGTATAATTGCACATTGCAGCATATTTGCCTTTTGCATCCATAAACTCTGCTATGACCTTTCGGCTAAAGGCTCAAACACAGCCTGGTTGTTTTTTTTTACTGAGGATTTTTAATGTACATTTAAATCTCCCCTACGTCCACTTCTGGAATTGCCTTCAGATCAAACTTCATAGACACTACATTAAGACTAGACTCCCTTTTCCTTGAGGAACAGTTGAGAACCTCAGTAAAATATTTTATTATTGCCTGGCAAAGAACAGTGTAACTTGCTGACAGAAGTACAAAGGATAGATGAATACAAACAAACGTATATATGCAGATTGACTGGTTACTTTATATGCATAGCAGATATGTAAGTGAAAGGAAGTCTGTCACACGTCCAGCAGAGAAAGCACCAAAGAACTTACGCTCAACACTTGCCACAGATCTAGTGCCATACTAATGCCCTGGAAATGAAACAAACTTTCTCAGTGCCAAAATACTACGTACTAGATTAAGATGTCTTAAAAAACATTAGTATAGCCAACTGCTTGGTAGACTTCGAGGAGCCAAGATTTAAGTTTCTCCATGAAAGTAAGAATGGGAGTAATGGGCCACATCACGTCGTTTTTGGTCAGCACTGTCACTCCAGTGGAAATGACTGGAAACAAAAGAACAAAAGAAAAGAAAAACCCAAAGTGTTCCCTGTACCTTCTCAGAGTCCAGCAATATACAATTCAGGGGTTTACCAAGGTAAAGGTGGGTTTGTACATTTTTCATAGTCTTAAAACAGTTTTCACAGATTTGTTGAATTTGCTTCAGAAACCATGTGTTTTGCCAGCACTCTGAACACTTCCACAGCCTCATGAGGTGCAATGTGGAAACATCTTTTCTGAGAAGGCCCCATCTGGTAGTCTCTTTTGGTGGACAGTAGCTCTTGTTAGGAATGGGCCACTCCATGTTCACCTTCTGCACGCAATCATGATTTTAAGGACTTCTAGCACATCCGCCTTCCACCCTTTCTTTTCCAAGCTGGAAAGTGCTTGTCTGAATAGCTGTTTCTCATATGGAAATCACTGAGTATCCTTGTTTTGCATCTCTGTTGTTTTTCCATGTCAGCGATATTATTTTTCAGATAATGAAATTAAAATTACATATTGAAGATTTCAGAACAGCACCAATTTGTACAACCATATATATGTACAACTCGTGAGCTCTGTGAGTTGCATAATAAAGCCATGCAGCATCAGTTGCCTTGATATGCTCCTTCTTTCTCATGATAAATCTCCTTACACTCACTAATTGCCTTATTTTATTATACATTTTATCCTTTTTTCCTGAGGAAGCGATGAGTTTTTCTCTAACTTGCCTCTGGTATCACATTTGCTACACTCCAGCCTTTGAGCACCAAAGCCAGTTCCTGTTACTCTTCCCAAACTATAGTAATAGTACAGTTGCTCTCAAGCAGTTTTACATGCTTTGGCAAATACTGTCTCACAGTGCTCTTTGCTAACCCCTATTTTCTGTTACTTGTTTTCTCATTTCAGACACTGCAGTTTGGGCCACCAGAGGGTTGAGAAACCAGCAGTTCTCCCATACATTTTCCTACAAACTAAGATTCTTCCAGAATGCCTCCTTAGGACTCCTTATGGAGAATGGTGACACAATAAATTCACTTAGTGTTTGGCTTTCTCAAAACTTCATGGCATCCTGAAGTATATCAGCAGTACCATGGCCAGCAGGACCAGGACCAGTGATTCTCCCCCTGTACTGAGCACTGGTGAGGCCACACCTCAAGTGCTGTGTCCAGTTCTGGGCCTCTCAGTTCAGGAAGGACATTGAGGGGCTGGAGTGAGTCCAGGGAAGGGCAACAAAGCTGGTGAAGGGTCTGGAACACAAGTCCTGTGAGGAGTGCTGCAGGGAGCTGGGGGTGTTTAGCCTGGAGGAGGCTCAGGAGGGACCTTATTGGTCTCTACAACTGTGTGAAAGGAGGCTGTAGCCACCTGAGGGGGGGGGTCACTTCTCCCAGGAATTAAGTGACAGGATGAGAGGACATAGTCTTAATCTGTGCCAGGGGAGATTTAGGTTGGATATTAGGAAGAATTTTTTAATTAGAAGGG